>CM053792.1:649839558-650227058 GCA_028749045.1 Cupressus sempervirens | reverse complement strand
TGAAGATTATTTCTTGAGTCTTGAACTCTTTATGCTCTTTTGAAGAAAATCTATACAATGTGTTGTAATCTTGAGATCACATGTGCATGTATAAATTGAAAAGGTACATCATAGGGAGAAGGGTTTCTGTAGGAGAAAAGAAGGGAACTGCACACTTATTATATTGCTTCAAAAGGATTAATGAAGTAATGATGATGTTATGATTTGTATTTCTTAATGTTTGTGATAAAGTGATGGTAATAACAATGTGTTATGAAGAGTATCTTGTGTAAAAAAATAATAGATGATATAGAAAGAATCATAGAGTAGAATTATTTGTGGATATGTTATATTTAGTAGACATGTGAAGCCAAAGATTCAAGTCTCCTTAGTGTATCATTATAATATATTAATATAAGTTAAGTAGGATAGTAAATACACACGCTTTCATACATTCAAGACGACAACAAACTTGTTTGATTATAGTATTTGATTAGAGAGCTTGGATTTAATTCTAATGACATCTATCCTTGGTCTAACCACTACTACCCCTAGAGCCATTTCATTACATATATTGGTTGTAGCATGTAGATCAACCTTAAGATAATTAACATTCCCTAATAATAGGAAACATGGTACAATAAATAAGTCCCATCCCAAATCATTAGGAATTCATGATATAAATAGTTCGAGAGCTTGTGTTTCCAAGCTTAGGTCCTCACATGATTCAAGAACATAGTTAGATGAACCACCAAAGATCACAAGCTGTAAGACTCCATCACAAATCCAAATTCCATGATTAGGTCCAAGAACATATAAGAGCACACCAACTGAGAGAGAACAAATAATAACCCGAGCAACATAGATCCACATAAGTTGCAAACCTAGAAACCCGATCCAAGATAAGTCCTGAATATACTTTGATCATTGCATATGCTAATACAATGATAAGAAAAATTGCTGGAATGATCTCTCAAATTGTACAAACTAACATAAACTAGAAACAAAATATTTTTGGTTGATGCAAGATTGCTCCAAGCCCAAGATGATCTTGCATCAAGCTTTATGTATATATATTTTGAATTGATTCCATGAGACTAAGTTAGTTATGTGTGTTGTAATAGGGTCGCAATAATTCATAGCAAATTAATAGGGCTTGAGATAAATTTGCATTATTTTATGTGATAATTTAAACTCTAAGACATTCAACAAATTGAAGCATTTAGTTTTATTACAATAACAAATTGGTTCATAATGATCTCAACATCGACTATTCCTTAGCTTTTTATCTTAGACCTAAGTGTGACTCTTATATTAATCACCACCTTTATTTCAGTTCTTTATTTAATTTAATTTAGATTAGTTTATGTCAACAACACATATTTTTCCTCTTGTTTGTTGGTTGTGATTTTTTCAATCTCCTAATAAGATAGTGAACCCCTGATTAAACCCCTGCTCTATGTCCTACTTTGTTTTCAGCTAGGTTTTATTTCCTTTCATTTATTTATTTTGGTTGTGATTCATTAAGTTTATAAAATCATTAGACTAAAATCATTATCTAAATGTATTAGAAAACTTTTGTATAAAACTAATAATTTCATAACTATTTTTTTAAAAATTAATTTTAAACTATTGTTATATTTAATTATATATAAATATATAATAATTTTATAATTAAATATATAATAATTCCAACCTCTCTATTTTCTTGTAACTCATTTTCAATCTATAAAATATAATAGTCCTATAACTATGAGAAAATTTCTCTACGATTAATTAAAAAAGTGATAAATAATCTACATAAACATATAAACTCATAAAGTATAATAAGATTGATTTTAGTTGAGAAGAGAATATAAAGACACCTAATTATCCCATTTGCTATAATTGGAAAATGACACGATAAATGACACTTGGTTTGACACTTGGTTTGAAGAGTAACACATATATAAGGGAAATAAAGATCACAAGTTTGAAGAAGTAAGAAGGGTTGGTAGGAATTATGAAGGTTTGGTGATCTAATAACTAAGCACACAACCATACACAAGACAAGAAAAACTTAAAATAACATTTATTGTAGAGAGAAGGTAAGGTAGGACGGCATGCACCTGAACTACCAACATTGTTTAAAAGACAACACACAATTTATATTCTATAAAGGAATAAAGGTAGTTACACACAAGGTCATGCATCCTCCAAGCTTCTCTTCAATAGAATCAAAACTGTTTAATTAAAAAGTCAAGGGGCCGTAAACGGGCACTTGTCATTTCGTTTGGGCCACACAAATTGTGCATTTGCGAACCCCAACATCCCGCACCACACCCTTGGCATCAAATTCTATGTAAATTATTGATTAATAGAAAACAATTTTGAATTTCTTTTTTCCTACCGAGAGATCTTTGAGCATCGAGACAAATCAAATTTGTGAGACCCACAGTCGAAAACATCACATCCAACAAATTTCTGATTTTACCCAGTTTTGTTTGCTCACGAAAATATGATTTTCTAATGAGACTGGCAGGCAGAGACGTTGGGGGAGGAAGTGGGTGTTCGGGAGTCATAGAAGACAGGAAGCTGGGGGATTTAAGGACGGTAGTTGCGAGCAGCTGCTGCTACTACAATCTTGATGGGTATAATAGTGCTGACATGGCTAGGTTGCTGGCTCACGTGGGGGCCTCCTACTCGTCTTCTTCATTCACACCTCATTAATGCTTCTACCATCCTTTCTCATAGTTCAGTAAATGCATGATCAACTGATTATCAAACTGTGGTGGACATATCCTGCTCCTTTCGTTTATATTCTATGTTTCTCCCACTGTTATTCCATACAACCACAGGAAGACACTTTAAATGTCACTGATCCCTTAGTCTGCTCAGTTGGGTTTCATTGCTTTTGCACTTGTTGGAAGTGGAAACATAAGCGGGCTGGCGCACTGCAGGTCTCATATGTCCTTGTTCTGAGGTAATTTCTGATACCGCTTTGGAAAAAATGTCAACTTTTAATCTCTTTTGTTATTGTTTTTGTCCCAAGTCAAGCATCTGCATTGATGGTATTACCCACTGGCTTATTGTATGATCTCCTTGAGGATTCATTTTAAGGAACGCCACTTTTAGTTTTACACATTTTATGTTTTTAAGGCGGCAGGAGGAGGATGGGGCAGACGGGTTAGGGGGCAACATCAAGTGGAACTTGATTATTTAAAGGCATCTCCGTTTCCAATGCCGTGAGTTCGTGTAGAACTTCGGATTTGTAGGATGAAAAACCCAAGTCGTATGCCCCGGTATGAGTTGGTCACCAGTGAGCATTTGACCATTTCATGATGGGATCTTCAGGCTCGCTCAAGAAGGACGGGTTGTAATTTCTAATAGAGTTTGAGTGGATATCTTGCTTATGCTGAGATATGAGGGATTCGCTGGATGGGATTTAAATAAGGTTTACTGAAGTTTATATGAATTGGTAAGCCTTCCTAGTCCTGGTTCTGTGGACATACGATATCAACCAAAACGTCAAACTTTGAGTCCGTTGAAAATTTCAGTTTGTGAGGACCCAAACTCAAAACCTATTTCCGTAGATGAGTTGCTCTAACATCAAACAACTCGTACTCTTAACTGTGGAATCTTAAGCTTGTCTAGACGTCCGAACTGCAATTTCAGCAGAGTTGAGTAGATGTCTCGTTCGTGGGTAAATAAGGCATAGTTGACATGTATGAAAGCTAGAGTGATTATTTGTTTTCAGGAGTGGAAGTTATATAAATTGTATTGGATTCATATGATAGTCCTGTCTTCAATCCCATTTCATGATGGGACCATTAGGTCCTCTCTCCGTGTATGGCTTGTAATTTTCAATACAATAAAGAGGATGACGTTGTTTGATTCTTCAGACATTAGGAATTGGTTGAAAGTTAAGAGGGGACTAGCTTATTCGAATTGGCCAATCTTCTTGGTCTTGCCCCTGTCTGTGTGTGTGAACACTGAATGTAATTTAACTCAAAATTCCACACTCGTGATTATGCGTTCTTGCCAAAAATATTAAACCAGTATCTTCGACAAGCTATCCAATTTCCTTGTCCTTGTGTTTGCACTGGAGTTGCTATGGTGCTAGGATAGTGATAATTGGTGTTAAAAGAACTCGGTTCAAAGGAGACATCTCATTTTTTATAAGGATAATTGAGTTGTAAATTGGTAATTGTAAATCAGTGGTCACATTAGGAATTGGTTGGTCAATAAAGAGGATGACGTTGCTTGATTCTTCAGACATTAGGAATTGGTTGAAAGTTAAGAGGGGACTAGCTTATTTGAATCGGCCAATCGTCTTGGTCTTGCTCCTGTCGGTGTGTGTGAACACTGAATGTAATTGAACTCAAAATTCCACACTTGTGATTATGTGTTCTTGACAAAAATATTAAACCAGTATCTTAGATTAGGTATCCAATTTCCTTGTCCTTGTGCTTGCATTGGAGTTGCTATGGTGCTAGGATAGTGATAATTGGTGTTAAGAGAACTCGGTTTAAAGAAGACATCTCATTTTTTATAAGGATAATTGAGTGGTAAATTGGTAATTGTAAATCAGTGGTCACATTTTCAAGCTCTACTTATCCACCCAAACATATGGAAGAATAAACTTCTGAAAAGGGATATGAATGAATTTAAATGTATGACAATAAAGGTAAAGATGAAGATGCTTTTGTAGGTTCCAGACTAGGGTATGCCACTTGCTTGTATATCCCGCCTTGCAGGAACAAGGGAACCTTTTTTTTTTTTTTTTGTACATGGAGGTGTCCCCGTGACCTAAGCCCAGCGATGACCAGCGGCTGATGCGAGCTGAGGGTGAGACTAGTCCCCCATGGGTGAAGAGCAACAGCGCGCAAGCCACTCTCACCAGGTAAACCTGGAGGCAGAATCGAACCTGAGACCATGGGGGTGACCCACGACTTCAAGCCTATCCATCAACCGTTCACGCTAGGGGTTGCCCCCAGGAACAAGGGAACCCTGTTGTTTACCAGACACACACACACACACACGCACACACACACACACACACACACACATATATAGTTCAAGTTTTTGTACACTTGACAAATTTGAAATGGAATAGCTTGAAGCCTTGTATTGATCAGTGCAATTGTTTGTTAACTCTTTAATAGGAAAGGTCATATAATTGTCTAGAAATACAAAGGTTTCGTCTCTCATGCAAGAATGACCCACAGTGCTGAATAGAGATATAATACTGACTTGGATTACAAGTAGATGCCAAGGATTTATGAACTCTAAAATAGAACAGTATAAAGCCCATTAGAGGTTGGAACTTTTTGCTATTCAAGCGCACTAGACTCCCAGGTAACTCTGAGAATTCACAGGTTATGCTTGTCATATCTGAATGTCATGTAATGGGCATTTTTTCATCTCAAGGCTCATTCAATGTAATAATTCTTGCTTGTTTTGTTACCTCCCTCTTGTCCAAGCCTTGGCAAGAGAGTTCACAACAAGTCATAGTTTTCTTGTTCATTGGTTACAGTTGAGGCACATTGCTAGACTATGGAAAAAAGATAACCTCAAAATTTAAGTTTCATTTAGTTATTGTTTACCTTTTTAGGGTGAAATGTTAGGTTCTGTTGGCCATTAGGATGTTAACTTCTAGCAAATGTAAATATGTAGAGATGCTGCTTGTGGAAGACAGTTCTGGGCAGGTGTTTGGTGACTAGACTTCGCAATTAATAATATTGGCTGCTATTGGCAAGGTGATTAATACCTTTTTGGCTCGACACGCTGAAGTACAGGATTTTTAATTATACCCCACATGTTTTACTCTATCAGTTATGGGGAACCTCTATGAAAGAGAGCCGGGCTTAGCTAAACCTTGTCATATACGAGTCATCAAAAATACTGCCATGTTGGGTTACCACAGGCTACAAGAGAAATTCTTTCTCCATAAATAAATTTCTAGTCCAGGCTGTTTACATTTGGGAGCAAATCATTTTCTTCCCTTATATAACATATATTTTCATGGCTTAGTTTTCGGAGCCAAAAAAACACCAAAGGAACAAAGACATCTACTGCTGGATGTCTCTGGCTTTTGTCAGCTTGAGCTGGCAATCATATCATATGGTGCTGCTTGGAAGGCTGATTCCCTCATGGATGAGTCAACTTCAATAGCAAGAGCAAAGGCATATGGCAATTGTATTATTATCTTGTAGTGCCCTAGTGAGCCTTGTGAATCGGTTTATTTATCATTTAACAAAATGATCTAAGTTAGCTCTAATGTGAGACATTCTTTTTGATATCTTTTGCATCCTTGGTGGACTTAACAGAAATTCTGGGTCAAGCTTGTGCATTAGATAAGAGGAATGGTTTAACTTATCATTGACATATAAGATCATTTAATGCTTGCTTCACTTACTTTTTTCAACACTACATTCCATGGATAAATGAGTTAAGATCATTGTAATGTTGAGACAGGCCTATCAAACTGTTGTATTCAGGAATTGTTGCGATTCCAGGCTATTGTGATGCTTTTGGACATTCAACCCTTTCAACCTGGGGATTGCTGTGTCAAAGAACGACACTGCTGTGTCAAAGAACGACACTGCTGTGTCAAAGAACGACACGATTGTTTTGAAATCCAGAGTGCTAAGAAATCAGGATTTCACTGTGAGACAACATCAAATTGTTACGTGGACTTCGATTTCTTAAAATAATTTACAATCACTAATTCAGGTGGGAATAGCTTTCTATTCTTTTGGTAAAGAGTAAAAACTTTGCATTGTGATATTTGCCCTTGGATGCCTCAATTGAGTGTTATCTTTTTGTGATATTGCTATCAGGATTTAACTGTGTAGTTTGTGAGTCAAACTCATTGACTCATGTTTCATGAGTAGTGATTCAACAGGAATCCATCTCTCATGAGAATAAATGGAACACTTAGCACTCATTGGATCTAGGTGATGCTCACAGAGGTGAAGCACCGGGGCTTCCCGGGAGGTCACCCATCCCAGTACTACTCCAGCTTGAGCACTCTTAACTACAGAGTTTCCTCCACGGTTAACCCACTCTGCCTGCAACCCCATTTGTTATCTTTTTGTCAAATTCAACCACTCTTTATCTATTTGGATATGCCTCACCAAGCATATTGGATGTTGCATTTTACTCAATTGCAATGCTTTGTCATGTTTCCTGGGGATTGGAGCATGTGGTTGTTTTTTGGAGTTTGCTGATGCTCAAGGTGGTTCAAAAGTTTGGAAATACAATAGAAAAGTATTCTTTTGAAAATTCTCATTGTTTATTCCAATTGATATTTTTATCAAATGGGTAGTGGTTTATTCTTCTCTTTGTTTTGAGTTTTCGAGCTTTATTTTTTTGGTTTGTGTAGGTGTAGTGTAATAGATGTTGGTTGCTTGATTTTATGAGAGATCTAATTAATTTATATACATTTGAAATGATTTTTATGGTGCTATGTCTTTTCTTTTGTTATATAAAGTGCAATTCAGTGATCAGAATGATTTTTTTTTCTGCAGGGTGTAAGGCGAAAAAATAGAATAAAATGGGGGAGGGAATTCGTGCCAATGGGATTCCTAATGGAAAGACTGCAGTAAGATCTGCTGCGGTTTTGTCTCAAATAGATCAATTCTGCTATGCACTTGGTGGAAATAAACCAATTCACAGTATTCTAATTGCCAACAATGGCATGGCAGCTGTCAAATTTATGCGTAGTGTTAGATCATGGGCTTATGAAACATTTGGCACTGAAAAAGCAATTCTACTGGTGGCTATGGCCACGCCTGAGGACATGAGGATCAATGCAGAGCATATTCGAATTGCTGATCAGTTTGTTGAAGTGCCCGGAGGCACCAATAATAACAACTATGCAAATGTTCAGCTCATTACAGAGGTTTGTGTTGCATAATGTTTTAGTTTCAAATGAAGTTACAGTTTCCAAAGTTTATATTTGGAGCATATTTCAAAGCATGAATTTCTACTGCTTTATTCTTTGTTTGAGTGGACTAGTAGCTTCACTTCCATATTCCCAACTTTTTTGTTACGTCTGATTTTGGCACTTTTGTGTGGTAGAGTTTTTTAATTACAATGGCCCGAGAGGTGATTTTTTGCCCTTTTGTTTTTCAATCCATTGCAGTGTCAGATGTGTCAATTTTGTTCCCTTTATTGCAATTGCTTACTAGAATTTTGCTGAAATTAACCATTGTTTGTCTTTAATCTTTATTTCCACAGATAGCGGAAATCACAAGTGTCTCAGCAGTTTGGCCAGGTTGGGGCCATGCATCAGAAAATCCAGAACTTCCTGATGCATTAATGAGCAGGGGTATAATATTTCTTGGACCCCCTTCTGGACCCATGGCAGCCCTTGGAGATAAAATTGGATCTTCGTTGATTGCCCAAGCAGCTGGTGTGCCGACTCTTCCATGGAGTGGTTCTAATGTGAGTTAAAATTTTAAATTTTTTTGGACTCAGTGTTGACTCAAATTTTAATTACTAGTTTTGGGCATGTTTGCATAGAGTCATTTTCCTTATCTAACAGTGTGGCTGCATTATTTACATGTATGCAGGTAAAGATTCCTTCTGAGAGTTGTTCAGACTCTATTCCTGAAGATCTGTACAAGGCAGCTTGTGTCTATACAACAGAAGAAGCAGTTACAAGTTGCCAGTTAGTTGGCTATCCTGCTATGATAAAAGCATCTTGGGGTGGTGGTGGTAAAGGAATTCGAAAGGTTTGTAGGCAGAACTGAATATTATCTTCTCATGAAGAGGCTAATGTTGAATAGTTTCTTCACAGTGCTGCTAGGAACTCTCATGTATGTTTGTGGGTCACTACATACTAATAATTCCAAGTCTTCTGTTTTCACTTATGCCACCATTGTCAATATTTTTGTAGTGGTTTTACTTTTCAGTATATTAGTACATATTTAACAAACTTGAAACAAGAGTTCTGAAGCTTTTTTCTCAATTCCAGTTTTTGGAAATAACAGTTAAGTTTAATTCATGTTAAAGGTATCAGGTAAAAAAAATTATAATTAGGAACAAAATGTTCCATAATCTTATGGAAGTCAATATGTAAGGCAGCATGGCGGGGTTTTGAAAAAAATCTGCGGTGATGACACTCTTAACCTTCTTATAACGCAGATCAACAACAAGCAAAGGGAATCTTGGAGAAAAGTAGTTGTGTGAGCTCTGTACAAAGTGGATTCATCATTGGGTTTTTGGCTTAGTTACCGATTTGGATGCAGATGTGGGAAGCGGGTGCGCAATTTCTTTTTAGGGTGATGTGGATGTGTATGGATGCAAATATATATATGCGACCGTTGTCAATATTTTTGTAGTGGTTTTACTTTTCAGTATGTTAGTACATATTTAACAATCTTGAAACAATAGTTCTGAAGCTTTTTTCTCAATTCCGGTTTTTGGAAAAAACGGTTTAGTTTAATTCATGTTAAAGGTATCAGGTAAGAAAATTATAATTAGGAACAAAATGTTCCATATTCTATGGAAGTCAATATGTAAGGCAGTATGCCACCGTTTTCAATATCTTCGTAGTGGTTTTACTTTTCAGTACGTTAGTACATATTTAACAAACTTGAAATAAGAGTTCTGAAGCTTTTTTCTCAATTCCAGTTTTTGGAAAAAACAGTTTAGTTTAATTCATGTTCAAGGTATCAGGTAAAAAAATTATAATTAGGAACAAAATATTCCATATTCTATGGAACTTAATATGTAAGGCAGCATGCTGGGGTTTTGAAAAAAATCTGTGGTGACGACACTTTTAACCTCCTTATAACGCAGATCAACAACAAGCAAAGGGAACCTTGGAAAGTAGTTGTGTGAGCTCTGTACAAAGTGGATTCATCATTTGGTGTTTTGCTTAGTTACCGATTTGGATGCAGATGTGGGAAGCGGGTGCGCAATTTCTTTTTGGGGGGATGTGGATATATATATATATATATATATTTATATAGCGAGAGAGAGAGAGAGAGAGAGAGAGAGAGAGAGAGAGAGAGAGAGAGAGAGAGAGAGAGAGAGAGAGAGAGTACTATGTATATGCAAAGTAATGAAAGAAATATACGAAATTATAACATTTGATAGTATGAAAATATTGCAACCCAAACTGGGTAAAAGGCTAAGGGATATGGTGCAGTGTCAACTTTTGACAGTCCTGTCTTGCCAATACACTGCGTTGATGCTATATTTGCCAACACCAATAGTCACATGGCACATTGAAAATACAAAGATAGCAATGGCAGTTAGAAGTTTTGTATGCAATGTGTCAATTTTATTATATGTCTACTAACAGTTTTAGTCAATCTGGGAGGTTGCTTATTGCAATACTTTACTTGAACTGATATTTTGAGGATCTAGGTGGATTTTCGATCCACATCTTCAGTGATTCCATTGACCTTTTCTTGTGGGTTGCATTAATGTTGATTCTTCTTTTAATATTATGTTATACTCCTGAACAATCTTTATAGAACTGTAATTTCCTTAAGACCATTAATTTATCTGCTCCTGATGTTGTTCCTGTCCAATGAAGTGCAATTGTATCCCACAGAGGCTGCTGGAGACACTTGGATGCACGTGGAAGCCACTTCCAGCCAGCTTCCACCCGCCTCCGCTCCTGAAGCTGCCTCTGGTCGCATCCGCTTCTGCCTCTGCAAGCAGGAAGCCTGCATCGGTATCCAAGGTTTTTTGTATGCATACAAATGAAAATATTAGTCATTAAATCCCCCAAGGCTATAACACTTCCAGCCAGCTTCCGTGTGCATCCGCTCCTGAATCTGCCTCTGGTCGCATCCGCTTCTGCCTCTGCAAGCAGGAAGCCCAAATTGGTATCCAAGGTTTGTTGTATTAATACAAATAAAAATAGTAGTCATTACATCCCCCATGGCTATAACACTTCCAGCCAGCTTCAGTGTGCATCCGCTCCTCAATCTGCCTCTGGTTGCATCCGCCTGCCTCTGCAAGCGGGAAGCCTGAATCGGTATCCAAGGTATTTTGTATTAATACAAATAAAAATATTAGTCATTACATCCCCCATGGCTATAACACATTGAAACAGTACACAGCTTACTATTGTAAATAACAGAATAGCATTGAAAAGGATTGTCCCTACCAAGTGTTTCTTTGTACAATATAGGCTTGCCTTTTATATATATAATAAGTGATAAATTGAAAAGGATTGTCCCTACCAAGTGTTTCTTTGTACAATATAGGCTTGCCTTTTATATATATAATAAGTGATAATCCCTTATTCTCTCTGAGGAGCAGGTCCTTGATGCTAAAATCTGTAAATCTTCTTTCAGTCTGCCCAATCATAAAGTAGAATTGTGACCATGCTCCTTTAAGAATCATAGGGACGCCTTTCTGTTCTCTACAGCCTTGTATCTTCCAAAACTGAAAAGGTTATAACTTATATCAGGTCTTTAAGTTGTCATCTACGAAATGCCGTTTCAATCAAGATGTCCATCATTTTATTTGTGTTAATGGCAAAGAATATTAAGTACATCCCTGTTGGATTCAGCTCACATTTATTGAGTTGAAATGTAAATATAGCTAACACATGCCACCAATCAATTCGTGTTGTGAATTTTGTTGTAGTCAACTTTCTGAGTTCCGTAAGAAAGGATCTCATCTCCATCTTGTAATCAAAATATTGGCCTCTATCACTGTTTTCCTTTGTGATTAGCCATCCAATTAGCATGTCAAGAATCAGATTTTGAGATTGATACCTTCTGGCAATTTTTTGAGAGCGATAAATTGCTTGTGTATTTTCAGATTTTGTTTCTCAGGTTGTATCAGGATAATACTTAAGGTCATGCTAGATTATTGAATATACCAGAACATTGTTTCCTATTAGTTGTTAAATTTTCTCGCCATGAGAAGTTTATTTATGTGACTCCTTACCAGTGTCACCTGGGGAACCTGTCTTAGAAATGGGGACATCCTGGAATCTCGGGGACACATGGAAACACATGTCCTGTCTGTCCCATATTATTAATATTTGTATTTTGATAATTTGTTTGACTTTGACTCTAATGTGAACTCTCAATTTAAATTATTTAACACGATCCTTATATGCTAAGATTCTATCATGCATATAAGCATTCTTATCCATGTTTTCATGTGAATATTTAACATTTGCCTATATATTTAAAAAATTTCTTATGTTTTATAGTCGTTCCCTCTGCTGTTCCCTCCATCCCCTAAAATGTCAAAAAAAAGAAAAGAATCTGTCCCCAAAACCCATTTCCCCATTTCCTCGTCTCTGCATCCGGGAAACTCTGGGTAACATAGCTTCTTGCATCTTTGAAGTGCTTTTTTTTAAACTGTTAAATGCTTCCTGTGTTTTAGCTGCAGATCTTCCTTTAACAAAAGCACCTTGTAGCTAGATCTGTCTGGACAGCATATACATTAGATCCTAATGTCCATGTTTCACATGTAGGTTCATAATGATGATGAGGTTGTCCATGTTTCACATGTAGGTTCATAATGATGATGAGGTCAAAGCCCTATTCAAACAAGTCCAGGGTGAGGTACCAGGTTCTCCAATATTTATCATGAAGGTTGCATCTCAGGTATTGTTATTGTCCGTCAATGATTGCACGTACTTGGATGATATATTTAGCAGCTGCATGTAGAAATATCTATAATAGAATTTAATAAAGTGGAAAATTGATCTAGAGATTTATATTATTTGTCGTACAGTTACTTATTTGTCTTTTTCTTTTTCTTTTGATCCTTTCTATTACTGATGATATCATATATATCTTTTCCTTTACAGAGCCGACATCTAGAAGTACAACTACTTTGTGACCAACATGGGAATGTGGCTGCATTACACAGTCGTGACTGCAGCATTCAAAGAAGGCACCAAAAGGCTAGGATTCATTCCTCTTTCCTGTCTGTTTATTGAGACTTCTCAATTATGTATTCACCAGAAATGAATTAGGTGGAAAATGATGCAAACATATTATTCTGTCCAGTCTTCTTGTTAGGCACAGCATGTGCTTTGTTGCGCATAAAACATAACTCTCATAAAGCAAAGAACTCTTCCACAGCTATACATAAACATAGATGTGTTTCCATCAATATATAGTATATACGCATCCCCACAGATACACACCAAACATTAACACACATATCATATACATGTATATTCCTCTATGGTTGTGGATGTGTTCATGCAGAAAGATACTGATGTCTTGTTCCCACACACACACATATGGAGAGTAGTGTATGAGAAATTTGATGCCAGTAAAGCCAATGGCTTTTCTGCACTTAAATTATAAACATTTCTATCATTATCTAAAAACACTTGGTAACTGAAATTTGTCTTGATGATAACAGTATATATGATTGTAGATTATTGAAGAGGGTCCAATTACTTTTGCTTCAGCTCTCTCTCTCTCTCTCTCTCTCTACACACACACACACACACACACATATCATATATGTGTGTATATTCCTCTATTTCCACCTGTTCATGCGCAAATGGATACTGATGGCTTGTTTCCCCACACACATATGGAGAGTAGTGTGTGAGAAAGCTGGTGCCACTAGAAGCCAATGGCTTTTCTGCACTTAAATTATAAGCACTTATATAATTATCTACAAATACTTGGTATCCGAAATTTGTCTTGATGATACCAGTATATATGATTGCAGATTATTGAAGAGGGTCCAATTACTGTTGCTTCAGTGGAGACAGTGAAGCAGTTAGAGCAAGGTGCACGGAGACTTGCAAAGTGTGTAAACTATGTTGGGGCTGCCACTGTTGAGTATCTTTATAGCATGGAATCTGGGGAGTATTATTTCTTAGAACTCAATCCTCGTTTACAGGTAATAAGAATTGAATTTAAGAATGCCAATAAATACAATGAGTGTGGACCTAATTAGCTTGTAACATATGTATTAAAATTATCAAGTGTTATGTTTATCACGAGGGAAATAGAATGATTGGTGTTTTAACCTTTCTGTTGTCTTTATAGGTTGAACATCCTGTTACAGAATGGATAGCTGAAGTGAATTTACCTGCAGCCCAAGTTTCCATTGGCATGGGTATTCCTCTTTGGCAAATTCCAGGTTTGTTTGCTGTTCTGGAGTGTACATTTATTTCTCTGATGTGACATTTTATTCTTGACTCTTTAACTAGCACTTAAAATGTGATGACATTCTGTGTATTCCTCAGAAATAAGAAGATTTTATGGAAAGGAAGCAGGAGGAGGCTATGATGCTTGGCGAAAGACATCAGCCATTGCTACTTCCTTTGACTTCGATCTAGCAGAATCTGTCAGACCAAAAGGGCATTGTGTAGCTGTTCGTGTGACTAGTGAAGATCCTGATGATGGGTTTAAGCCTACCAGTGGAAAAGTGCAGGTTTGAACCAAGATTGTTACTCAAAGTTGCAGATAAATACTAGGGTGGAAGTATATTAAGAAGCAACTGTTCAGGATGTGAATGACTGGATTGTTGTTTCATGACTGATATTTACTGTAGGTTTTTTAAAACATTTTCAGGAACTCAGCTTTAAAAGCAAGCCAAATGTATGGGCATATTTTTCTGTGAAGGTATGGAATGCTTGTCATACATATTATATCAATAATAGATTTTGTTGTTGCTCTTTCAACTCATCCTTTATGACATGAATGGTGATATTGCTTTGTGGATTTTGATGTTAAAATATTTCCATATGGGATAGATTTATGAGTTTTTGTTATAAATTTATAATCTCAAAGCCTTTTACATATTGTCTTACTCCATACAAATTCATCTACTTCAAATGGTATTCTCTTCTAAGTTGTTTTTTTCCGCTTTACAAAAGTCCTCACACGTGGGGCAAATATGTCAATAAATCTTTCTCCAGATTATCACTAGCTACTAAATCACAGCCTGTGCATAGCACTTTTATATGTCTAGGTGTTGAGTTTCATAATTCACAGTTGTTTTGATGGTTGCTTTTATGAAAATTTATGTACCTAAATCCAAAAGTGTATAAATTTTATACATGATTCCACTTGAATGTATTTATAATTTACCTTTTTGTTCCTGTTGCAGTCGGGTGGGGGAATTCACGAGTTTTCTGACTCTCAGTTTGGTATACACAAATCTCTTTTCAGAAAGTTCACTGATCCTTCTGCTTAGCCTATATTGTTTAAATGACTAGAATACTTGGTGTGCTTTTCAGGTCACGTGTTTGCTTTTGGGGAATCTCGAGCTTTGGCGATAGCCAACATGGTACTTGGACTGAAAGAAATTCATATCCGAGGAGAGATTCGCACTAATGTGGATTACACGATAGATCTTCTACATGTATGTTACTTTTTAATTTTTGAAACATTGACAACATTTAATATATTTTCTGGTACTCGAAAATGTAAATCAGGGATTCATTGACCCACAAATGACAAACTTTTCTTTTTGTAGGCCAATGAATACAAGGAAAACAAAATCCATACTGGTTGGCTTGACAGTCGGATTGCTATGCGTGTTAGAGGAGAAAGACCACCTTGGTACATTTCTGTCGTTGGAGGAGCCCTCTATGTAAGGTTTTAAATCTCATTTGTAACAACTGGAAAGGCTTGAGGAGTAAATTCTGCTAGTTTGCTTTAGTTGGACTAACAGGTTTGTTTTATTTCAGAAAGCATCAACAATGAGTGCAGCAAGGGTCTCTGAATATATTGGTTACCTTGAGAAAGGACAAATTCCTCCCAAGGTGCGATGAATCTCAAGTGTTTTTAAACTAAGTATGAGAAAATTGAATGAATTGGCTTTTTTTTGGCAGCTTTAAGTTGAGTTTTCGTTATAGCAGTCTTTTAGTTTATTGACGGCTTCTATTTGACTTGTAGAATATCTCTTTGGTAAATTCCGTAGTTTCTCTCAACATTGAAGGGAGCAAATACACGGTATGTATTGACAGTTGTATATGTTATTTCTGCTAATTAGTTTTGAGATTCTAAGGGATATACTTGTAGGCTGTGAACAAATGAATTTATTCTTGAAGTTGATGATGTATCATGCTATTTGTGTAGGTTGAAATGATAAGGGGAGGACCAGGAAGCTATAGAATAAAGCTTAACGAGTCAGAAGTTGAAGCTGAAATACACACACTACGCGATGGAGGGCTACTGATGCAGGCACATCATTCTTTATCTCCTTTGCTTTGTGTTCATGCCTGTGGGCCTTTACATTATAAGTTATGATCAAAAAAATCTGAATGTGAAACAATTCTTTGTTCGACTTTGTTTTATAATTTAATAATCTATGTGTAACAGTTGTTGGGCATTGAGTATGAGTTTTTTTCTTATTATAATGATCTCTTGTTTAATATTGAAAGTTTGATTTCTTGTTCTTTTATATGTATTTCGATATTATTTTTGTGAATACTAATCTCATTTTGATTTGAGTATGCTAATACTTATGATAACTTATCAGTCCTGTCTATTCCAGGTTTTATAAAGAATTTCATTTTTTGTCCATCATGAACTTCATGTCATTTCTTTATTTAGCATCAAAGTCTGTGTTCAGAGTGTGATTCCTATTAAATTTCTTATAAAAACAGTTTATATTTCTGGGTTCAAGGTGCAGCCATGAAGTTAAAGCTGATTTCAAAATATAATATTATTCTTCGAAGCCACAACTAACTAAATTCATAACCTATTTGTGGCAGCTGGACGGGAATAGTCATGTAATATATGCAGAAGAGGAGGCAGCTGGCACTCGCCTTCTGATTGATGGCCGAACTTGCTTGCTACAGGTATTCATAGGCATCCTTTATCATTTGTTCCACATATTTCAATTGCAGTTTTGAAAAGGATTACCCGATTGATATACTTCAATACTCTTACAAATTAATTTTTATTTTATTTAACACTTCAAGATCATGAATTGTTCACTACACTGTAAACTCCAAGCTAAATTCATGCATGCTTGCTACATCCATGGTTTCATCAATATTATTGGGTCCAGACAAACTTGGATGAGGTTTGGTAGTATTTGGAGTTCTTAATTTGTCTGGACCTCTTTGGCTTAAATTGGCACAGAGCAAATAATTTATTTTAGTTCAAACAATTAATCTTGTGCCTACAATTGTAAGACAGAGAAAAGAAACTTGAAATTAAATTTTGACGAAGTAATCAAAATCAAAATGAATAAAAAAGAAAAGGAACTGAAACTCATGAAGCAAGCATGTTTGATATAATTTAATGTAATACTCATGGATATCTGTGTAGTTGATTATAAACTCTTTTTTTCCATGTTTTGTATATTGTTATAGTGCATAGAATTTCACATTTTCATAGTTTTGAATGTTTCTGGACCATTCCAAATGTTGATCCCTTTCTATTCATACCTGCTAACTATTGAAATTTGAAGTGAATCTTAATGTTTTGTTTGCACATCTGGTCCAAATGTTGATCCCTCTCTATTCATACCTGCCAACTATTGAAATTTGAAGTGAATCTTAATGTTTTGTTTGCACATCTCTGCCGTGCATGCTGTTGATTTTGATAGAATGGAAGCATACATCCAGATTACCATTTACCTGGAATCAGCTTGCACTAACTTTTGTAGTGTAATAGTTGAACTGTTGAAGTCATACATCATATTGGCAACTCCTTAACTCTCATTGGTGATTATTTAAGTATTGTGGTGGGATTATAACTGGTTCTAGACATGTGTGAAATGCTTAAATTCTTCTAAGCTATGCTGTCTAGAAGTATGTGCACATTGATAATCTATTCTGCTCTTCATCTATTTGTCAATTTATCTTATTCAACTTTTTTCTCAGGGTTGTTGAATTTATGCTTTCAAACATTGTGTATCAGTAGATTGATAAAGTAGTCCACCTTCGATCCATTTATCATTTAATTATTATTTAAAGCCATCCTGGATGTAGTAGCAGTATAGGTATGATTAACATCGTGTAAAAACGTGAAATTAGGGAAGTAAATCTTCTGTTACCTTAGAATGAGTGCTATTGTCCTCAATGGTTGTCCATATCATTTTAGAAAAACACAACTTTTATGGACATTGTAGATCCACTATCAGAGAAAAAGGACATCTGAATGTGACTTGGATACCAACTTTGAGCACAGGCTTTCAAATTATATTGTAGAGTTAGCTGCTGCTTTTTCATTTAATTCCAGAACTCGGGACAACTTTAATACTTTTATATATGTCTCGAGCTATTAATGGTGTATTAATAGTTTATCATTTGTTAGATGTACAGTAGATAAGAAATAGAGTTTTGCATGATGTTTACTCTTAATGATTGCTTAATTTGAAGAAGTTTGTTAGTTTTTGGATTGGGAGGCACGTTTTTAAAGCATCTGACTACAATTTCTGCCTATATTTATTGCAACATTAGAGCATAAAATAGCCATGCCTTTGTTTTAAGTGCTTAACAAGTTATATTAGTGTTAATAATGAATTTTGTGTATTTCTACTTTTTGCACCATTTAAATAATTCTTATTGCTTTGTTAACTGGCTTGTTTTACAGAATGACCATGATCCATCTAAATTAGTTGCTGAGACACCATGCAAGCTAATGAGGTTCTTGGTTCCAGATGGTTCTCATGTAGACACTGATGCTCCATACGCAGAAGTGGAAGTGATGAAAATGTGTATGCCTCTACTCTCACCAGCTGCTGGCATGATACACTTTAAGATGTCTGAGGGCCAGCCAATGCAGGTAAAATCATTCTAACAGATTTTGGATTATCAAATGCCATGCTGTTACTCTACAATCTACTTGTCTTCTTGTCAAAATATGAAAATTTGCTTATTTTATATTGTGATTTTTTATTTATGTATTAATCACCCATTAGTAAGCCTTCCTGTAGTATTTTTTTTATGAATTTGTTTCCGCTAAGACTGTTGGATTAGCAGATTACCTATTATAATTGATATTGTTTACCTTTGTTGCTTTGGAGTCTACTACCGCGAAAAATTGATGTCTCTGTATTATCAGGTTTGCAATTTAATAATGTTGGGCCAGGACAAAATAGACACCTTTGAAATGCATAATTATCCTTATCTCATTTCATACTTTTTGTGTGTATCAACTTGCACATGTTTACTGCCATTTCCAGAATTACAGGGTTCTATCTTTTCATAACTTGCAGAAAATTTGAAATCCTTTTATCTGTGATTTTTTAATTTAAAGGTCTTGTACAAGGTTGAATTTCATGGGCACTAAGATGCCATGTTACCATATTCTCAAAAGAAACTTCAACTGTGTTATATTGTATAGTAAATACCAGTTATTGTTTGTTGAGAGAAATAGGAGATTGAAATCAGTCTACAAGTTTATGAAAATCTCAATTTGGAAACCGACTCTTTGGTTGTGTCACCGAAGGCCCTTAATTTTCATCAAATCGATTTTTAAGTGCCTTAAAGAACGGGGCACCAAAAAAAAGAAAATGGAGAAATTGTATGGAATGCGTAGTACTGGAATGTAGTTGCACCCATGCTTTTCCTTCAATTTCAGATTTTCTCTGAAGTATAGAAATGAGGTATATGCCAATTTTTTTGGGTGCACTACGATGAGAGTGCAAACTGCCAAAAGGTGATGAATTTTGGAAAGTGACAAATGTTTGTAGCATATGGTAGTTCTCAATCTTAAATAATTACTTTAAACATCTTTCTCCTAAACAGGGTCACAATTTTTCTAATCAAAGCTTTTATTCCTTCTGCTGCATAGACCTCTGTTTTGAAAATCCAAGTTCTCCAATGCTTTTGTACAAATAATCACCAATTCTTAGAAATGTGTTATTTCATGATGCAATAGAGCTGCAGGATAGATCCTACATTGTAAAATTTCACTACAATTTTCGATATAGCATTGCTTAATGTTAATGCTTGCAAAGTATTACTTGTAATATGGTAGAACTACTAAACCGATTCTTATGCTACTTTTTACTACAGGCTGGTGATTTAATTGCGGGCCTTGACCTGGATGATCCCTCTGCTGTTAGGAAAGCAGAACCATTTCATGGAAGCTTTCCTATTCTTGGTTCTCCAACTGCAGTGGCTGGAAAAGTTCATCAGCGGTTTGCTGCTAGCACAAATGCTGCACGGATGGTTCTAGCAGGTTATGAGCATGACATCAACGAAGTGAGTGAAAACATTTTAATCTCATCCTTTCTAGATACCAGATGCTTCAATTTCTTCAGCCACAACCTTTTTGGCTTACTTTGAAAACAATTACACCACTCTCATGACTACTGTTTCACTTATACTGTATACAGTGTACATATGGTCATGGTTGAAATTTTTTTAAACTTGGACTTGACAATGACTCAGTCAAGATTTTGAATCAATGGAGACTTGAAAAAGTGGGTAAACACTTGGTGAATTTTTCCGAACATTTAGAAACACAATATATGTAGCTTTTTAAAAAAAAAAATCTCATCCTTTCTAGATACCAGATGCTTCAATTTCTTCAGCCACAACCTTTTTGGCTTACTTTGAAAACAATTACGCCACTCTCATGACTACTGTTTCACTTATACTGTATACAGTGTACATATGGTCATGGTTGAAATTTTTTTAAACTTGGACTTGACAATGACTCAGTCAAGATTTTGAATCAATGGAGACTTGAAAAAGTGGGTAAACACTTGGTGAATTTTTCCGAACATTTAGAAACACAATATATGTAGCTTTTTAAAAAAAAAAGTATACTACTGAATTCAAGAAATATATTATCGTTTTCTTCATAAATGGATCAAAATTAAAGTACAACACACGTCGTAGCTATGTTGTTGGTTCTGGCTCAGATTCTGGTTTGGGCATGCAGTTTCAGCAAAACTTTGTGGGGTTGGGGGTTGAGTTCATCCGTAAAAGTAAAAAGAGTGTGTGTATGTGTAGCAGGAATATTAGGAACAATGTACACATTTCTTAGTAACTTTTATATAAAAAATATTTATAAGGCTTTTATAATAAATTATATAAACGAATTAGTAAACATTTCTATGTCATTAATTTGAAAAAATTATATCAATTGCCAAAACAAATCTTATTTGAACCTTTTACTATTCTAAAATTAGCTCAAAAAATATGAAATCGGTAATCACAACAAATATGAAATGATTAATAATAAATATTTAATTTTGAACCATTTAATGTAGCCTTAAAAAACATCAATCAGCAATCAGCAATTTTCATAAATTATAACTACAAAATGATAAACAATAGTTTGTAATCATTTCATATTTATAAAAATAGTAAATACCAATTTCTTTTCCAAGGATAATATGAAATTATTAAGCTGTGTGCCCACCCCTCTTCTTCTGCCAAATGATGAGGCATTGAATATGGATAATGTTTTAACCTAAAGAAAAGATGTGAAGGTTATAGAAAAGTTATTCATAGTCTAAAAATAATTTTTAAAAAATGCCATTGTATCTCTGTGAATTTGTGCAGATTCATTGGTGTCCACCTAGTTTCTGTTCAGGTTCTCCTAGTTTTGTCTGAGACAAACCCACAGACTTTCTGCCACCCCTTAATGAAATCCTCTGCCACATTAAACCGCATCTAGTTTGGACTGGACCTGGATCTAGCTGCATAATTCATGGATCCAGCAACATAGCATCATAGACCAAAAAATGAGTTCAATACAATTACATAACAACTTCACCTTTAGGCTTTAATATTTAGTTTCTTTTACAAGATTATAAATGTTTATTTTGAGGACTACTTGATGATGATTATTAATGCCATCAGAACAAGGAATACCCCAACATTTTTGGGTGGCAAACATTTTGAAAATGGCCTAGGCAATTCTGGACTCCTTTGATTCCTATTCAATACTTAACAGCTATAGGGACATTTGTAAATAAATCATCATCCTTGCTAACTATGCAATTGATCATGATGACCTGATGAATCCCTTGCTTCACTGGAAGGATTTAGTAATAATTAAATCATGCCAGTTTTGAAGTAGATGGTGACAAGGAAGAGTTATTGTTTGTGTAAGAAGGTTTTTTTTGCTTCGCTCTATAACAACCTACTTGTTGCTGTGTAACAAGTTTTTAGTTGATATACAACAAGTCTGCAGCTGCTGTGTAATGAGATTTTTACTGCTGCATTAGAAGTTTGCAATTGCAGCACATCCATTTAGTTGTTGTGTAACATTTTTCGAGATGTTTCTCAACAATTCTTACTTGTTGCATAACAAGTTTTCAATTGTTGTGTGACAGTCTTCAGCTGTCGCAACAAGTCAGTCACAAACATAGTTGAATATTTCAACAGTGATGGTTTTTGGCTGAAGTTGTGTTTTGTAATTACTCTACTATAAGTATAGACCTTCTGTCCCTGGGCTTGTTGCTAGGTTCCTTCCTTGTGGATGGTATTTTCTTTCTGGGGTGGAAATCAACCCTAGCAAGTTTAAAGAACGGATAAAATGAAAGAAAACCCTAACGGCAGTAAATACCTGCCAAAAACTAACTAAATTAAACTTAACATCAAATAAAATAAAATAAAATCAAAATATAAAACCCTAGCATTGTTATAAAGTGCTTCGAAAACAAAACAGCAAACAAAAACAAAACATGCTGCTGAAAATGCTACAATTACAAGCTGGGATGAGCAACCAAACCTCTGTAGACTCTTCTGTAACAACTGCTAAAAGAAAAGAAATCCCAAATGATGAAAACATGAACTATTTCTGGCTGGGTGGTATGAAACAAGTGCAGTGGATTACTAAATTGTGAGACTTTTTCTCACTTATCTGTGGATTGCAGACAAGTTTTGTTAAGGAAAATAGATCAGATGTAATACATTTATTCTGAGTTGCCGATTCGGATTCTGGTTTTGGTTCAGATGCGGGTTCGACATTCGGTTTCGAAATTCAATCAAATTTTTTGGGGCTGGGTTTGGGTTCTTTTTGGGTTCGTCCGTACAAGAATTTTCAATTTTTCAATTTTTATATATATAGGTAAAGTATGCTGCAGCAAATAAGTTCATACACCACTATATGAAGTGCGGGCATGTTTTAGGGTTGTACAAGATTTTTTTATCTATATAGGTAAAATTATGCTGCAGCAAATAAGTTCATACACCACTATATGAAGTGCGGGCGTGTTTTAGGGTTGGGTCGATCAGATTATATTTAAACAAAAAAAAAAGCCTTTTCAAAACAATAAAAACATTAAAAAGTGAAAACTTTTTTGGTTGCATGCCCAAATCGCTCCAAATTCCTCCTGGGTTCTTCCGTCAACTACAAAATTCGCTCAACATTCGCCCAAATTCATGCAGGGTCCGAAAAAGAGAATCTGTGGGGAATTCATCAGACAAATGACGAATTTGACAAGAACTGGAACCGACTTCAAATTAGCCACAAATCGAATGTCGAATTTGCATGCTGAGGGGAGAAGATGGTAACTTGGCATTTATTCTTGAATTTTGATAAGTTATGGTTGCTGCAGATGCAAAAGCACTGCCATGGTTGGTATGTGTTTTTCAATTGCAGCAATCAATTATTTTATATGGAGAATGAGTTATGAATAGACATGTCTCTTCAGGGACATGTCCATTCATAATAATAATCATTATATATATATGTATGTATGTATGTATGTATGTATAAAATTTCGTTCTTTAATATATAATAATGAAATAGATATATATATATATATATAGACACACACACACACACACACACACACACACACACACACACACACATATACACACACACACACACACACACATATATATATATATATGTACATCTCACATATATTAAATATATATATACATATCTTCATTAGAATTTATCCGACAGAAGCTACAAAACATCAACAAGTTTTTCACTAAAATCTCAGGGCCGAGTTATTCTGTGAATAACTGGCAAGCTTTTCCAACTCAGCAGTTTGTTCATGAGTCTTCCATCTCTGTATGTAGAACAGTCTGTGACAACAAAATGCTCTACTTCCATATTAATCAGACAGTGGAATGTAAACAGCATTTCCAACTAGATGATAAACTTGCCATTTGTTTTCGTTGGTTTCAAAAACAGCCTCAAAGCACATGAAACCAATTTATGCAACATAACTGAAAATCTTGTTCATGATTGATTCCAATTGTTATGTCCTTTTCAGTTATAATTTGCACTGATTTGCATATTTGATATTTATTCCCTGCGTTTTACCTTGATCTCGTAAAAGTATTAGTTGCTTTATAATGAGTGAATCACGTGATGGCTATCCCATCTATTAGATGTATTGTACTTGGATTGCCGAAGTACGATTATTGTCATTCACGACTGGGAAGATGGCCCCAGCATGCTGTGTTTGTCTCAATGAAAACAGCAGGGATTGTGTGCTATATCAAGATGGAAATGGAAGAAAGAACAAATTCTAGGCATTGTATAATTATTGAGGCCCCAGTGTGTAGATAACCTTGATTTCATTGCATTACTGGGAACAGATGAGTTTCTTGTCAATGGGAAGATTCTATGGTTATGATTAATATTGAAATATGGGGACATTGTTTATTTAATCATTTCAGTGATCTTTCTTTTTGAGAGAACTTTTTGTAGTTAAACTGATGAACTTAAAACCTGCACATCAGAGAAGTTTAATGTTTTATCTTTTGGCATGCCAGGTTGTTCAGACTTTGCTAAATTGTTTGGACGATCCTCAACTTCCTTTTCTGCAGTGGCAAGAGTGCATGGCTGTCCTAGCAACTCGGCTACCAAAAGATCTAAAATCTCAGGTTTTTATTTCATAGTAACATATTTAGACTGAACCATTTAGGAAACAATGCATTGATAATGCTTCATGGAAATTCATTAATATATATGTAATCTTCATATGCTTTCTCAGTTGGATGCAATATATAAGGAGTTTGAAACATCTTTTGCAAATTCCATAAGAAAGGCAGAGTTTCCAGCAAAGGTTTTGCGGGCAGCCTTTGAGGTGGGTAGTAATATAAATCTGTTTTATTTGTCCCTCTTATGTCAGTAGATTAACCACAATGTGGCAGGTTGCAATTGGAATTATGCAGTATTTTGTGATAATAAATGGTGGTAAATGATTACAAACTTTTTACATGCAGGCATTCCTTTCTTCTTGTCCAGAAAAAGATAGGGTTTCACAAGAAAGACTTGTTGAACCTCTGTTGAGTCTTGCAAAGTCCTATGAGGGAGGGCGTGAAAGTCATGCTCGCATCGTTGTCCAATCACTCTTTGAGGAGTATCTACGTGTTGAAGAGCTTTTCAGTCAAAATATGCAGGTTGTGTGAGCTAAATAGATACCAAGACTTATTATTTCTTTTAAGAAAACTGCTAACCCCATGATTGGCATGGCCTGCTGTTGAATACAATACTAAGAATGGCTTTTATCTTTCTTTGTTTTTTATGTAATCAATGAGCTTAGGAATAGACTAATGAATTAAGAAAACTAACTCTACCAAGACAGGCTAATAGGATTTTAGTCATGTGCTGGTTACTGAATCCATTGGCTTTTCTAATGAAATTCGGGAGTTTCTTCCAATTGAATTATTCAAGAGAAAAGACAGAAGCACATGGCACTCAAGTTTTAGTCTAAATCTAGGCAGTTTTGCTTGTATCAGGCTGATGTGATTGAAGGTCTGAGACTTCAGCATAAAAAAGATCTCCTGAAGGTGGTGGACATGGTCCTTTCTCATCAGGTATAACTATCGAACAGATAATCATAAAATCATATTTAAGCAATTAGTTGTATATGTGTTTGTGCGTCTATTTTCTTTTGTAATCATGTATTCTTTTTACAAGATTTGAGATTATTTAACATTTTCACAAATAATTGAATTGCTATTAGTTCAAGTCATGCTTATTTTCAAAATGTCATCTCTAGTATAACTAATTATCTATAAGCTGGATTGGCTGGAGAGTTGAAATAAATTTGGCTTTGAACTGCAGGGAGTCAAAAGAAAGAACAAATTGATTTTGCTGTTAACAGAAGCTCTAGTCTATCCTAATCCTGCTGCATACCGGGAGCAGTTGGTTCGGTTTTCTGCTCTCAACCATATCAGCTACTCTGAGGTGTGGCCTTCAACTTGAAAGTGCTATTTGCAATTCTCCTTAATTTAAACTTTAGCTGTTGTTGTAAAGATAAGGAGTGAAGGACATCCATGGTGGTTATAAATTTAGTTCAGTTTTCCAAAGTGTGTTGGATATTATCTGGGACAGAGGCTGAAACATATACATAAAGGTCAAGAAAGCAACAGTTAGGTCAAAAAGCATATGATTTGGAACAAGGTGTTGAAATGCCAAGTTCTTTGTATTGATTATTTTATTGCTGATTGCAAATTCTCAGGGATGTTGGCATTGTTAACTCTAGTTTTCTAAATAATTTGGTGAATTTTTGTAGGTATGCTGTCTTTTACTTCATAAAAAGACAGCTTGTTATCATTAATTATTATGGTATCTGAAAGAAAAGTCCATGCACTAAAGCAATATACTCATATTCTCTATCTATTTTGGCTTTTTAGTCCTCTTTAGAAACATTTTTGGCATGTTTGGTTTTTGAATCTTTAAAGCTCAAACCATGTCATAATATTTTCTTCCTTTGCACATAAAAACATTACCCTTTTCCTACAATTACATGCCAGTATTAATCAAGTAGAAATGCATACCTGAAGTTTAAACTTTAATGGTAAAATATTTGTTCTCTTTTTGCGTTGCTTGTCGGAACCTCTGGCTTGATAAAGATCTGCTTGATAAGGAATCTAATTATTACTTTTAATTACAATCCACCTTCCATATAGCATACTGAATCTTCAAACCAATAATGTTATTTGCCTCAACAACCACTATTCGCTATTCACTTTCACCACTATTCACTATTCACTTTCGTGATTGTAAATCTTATAAATTTTGGAAAAGTGTAAACAAGAAGGTACATTTAATACAAGGTATTTTTATTGAACATGCTTTCATTTCCTAAAAATCATATTGCAATATTCTTCAAAATAGTAGAGCATGGCTTTCTGTGAGCATTTTCACAAGGGATCAGGAAAGTCTCTTTTCACCCACTGGTTACATCACAAGCTGATTAAATCTCAATGCTGAGCCTGATGCAGATAGCATTGAAAGCAGGACAATTGTTGGAGCAGACCAAATTGAGTGAACTTCGCACTAACATTGCCCGGAGTCTTTCAGAGCTGGAAATGTTTACTGAAGAAGGAGAACGCATATACACTCCTGGAAGGAAAAGTGCGATAGATGAGAGGATAGAGGATCTTGTGAGTGCACCTTTAGCTGTTGAAGATGCACTTGTTGCTTTGTTTGATCATAGTGATCATACGCTCCAAAGACGTGTTGTTGAGACATATGTCCGACGATTGTACCAGGTAAAAAAGAACAGTACATTCTATGCCTCTTGGATAAGTCAATCTCTGCATATTCTCAGTAACTATTTTCTTTTTTGCGTTTCTAGCATCTTGGTTACTCTGTCTTAGTTCCATGCTTTTCCATTTACAGACCTACCTAGTTAAGGGAAGTGTCAGGATGCAGTGGCACCGATCAGGCCTTATTGCATCATGGCATTTCTCAGATGAAACTTCTCTGAGAAGAAGCAAGCTACCAACTAGTCAATCTGATATAAAAGCTCCTGTCTGTGGAGAAAAGAGATGGGGTGCCATGGTAATCTTGAAATTTCTAAATGACCTTTCAACAGCAGTAAGTGCTGCACTGAAGGAAACAACCCCTGCAGTATCTGTTCCTACTGATGGTGCAATGCTGAATGGAGCTGCAACTCCCATTGAATTTGGAAACATGCTTCATTTGGCTTTAGTGGGCATCAACAATCAAATGAGCTCACTTCAGGACAGGTAAAGTTCTTCTATTTTTTGATGAATTTTATTAGTTTATTTAATTGCCTTCTACCAGAAATTGGTTTTCATATTTTCTCTATGTGCTTTGGCTTATGTAAGTGCAAAACTAATGTTAGCTCATGCGAGCATTAAATGGTGCCCAAATGTCTTCATGCAATATGTTTTGTTTTACATGCATGGATACCTTGGGATGATTGGGAAAAAACTGGAGAGAATTAATACATAACCTAGTTACTTCAATGTGTTTTGATTCAAAGATCAAAAGTGATGTCTATAGATTTAGACACTTAGTCAGTAACTAAGAACTGGATGGGAAATATCAGACTTCATATATTTCCAATGAAAATCCAAGTATATTTTGCATCTGGATTTAAGTTTTTATTTGTCATATCATAAATTTTTCTATTTGTTGTACTGCAGTGGTGATGAAGATCAAGCACAGGAAAGAATTAAAAAACTGGCCAAAGCATTAAAAGATGAAAAGCTAGGATCAAGCCTTCGAGTTGCTGGTGTTGGTGTAATAAGCTGCATGATACAGAGAGATGAAGGTCGTCCACCCATGCGCCATTGCTTTCATTGGTCTTCTGAAAATCAGTGTTATGAAGAAGAACCTTTGCTTCGTCATGTTGAGCCACCGCTCTCAAATTTTCTTGAACTGGTATGCCCTACTCATGTCTAATTATGCATAGTGAAATTGTCAGCTAGAAATTGTATGGAAATGATGGATTCTTTCTTATTTTACACAACCCATGCATATTTGAATTAAAAATTGTTTTTCAGGACAAGCTTAAAGGATACCAGGAAAAGCAGTATGCAACTTCTCGGGATCGACAGTGGCACATGTATACTGTTGTAGACAAGCCAGCTATTCGTAGAATGTTTCTCCGTACCCTTGTGAGGCATCCTAAATTCATTGACAATGCAGCCAAATTGCAAATGCTGAATGAGGATATAAAAGAAGCCTCAACTAAGTCATTAATAGCCAATAGTGTTGTGAAATCTCTGTTGGGTGCTTTGGAAGAGTTAGAGCTATATGCACACAATGCAAATGTCAAATCTGATCATGTGCATATATTTCTTTGCATATTACGTCCACAAGAATCAAGTGATCTCATTCCTGATTCCAGGTAATCCATTTCATCTTATTTCTAGCACTTAGCTCTCAGATCTAATAGTGGACGGAGCAGTCTATTGTTTTTCTTTTTCCTATATCATTGCAAATATTTAAAATTCTTACAAGCAATAACTATTGACAGCAGGAAAGTAGACATAACCACTGGCAAGGAAGATCTAGCAGTTGTCAAATTGTTACAAGATTTGGCTTATAGAATACATGATTTACTTGGTGTGCGAATGCACCGCCTAGCTGTTGGACAATGGGAGATCAGGCTTCGACTAGATTCATTAGGAGTGGCAAATGGAGCATGGCGGATTGTAGTTACAAATCCTACTGGTCAGACCTGCACTGTACATGTACGATTCTCTCTATTATTTACCCCAGTAAAGCTTGTAATAAAGGTAGAAATGGTGATTTTTGGCTGTCTCGTATGACTGAATCCACTATAGGATTATGAAAGTCTAGGATATGGACCATCATATTACTTTCCATAGCCAATTACTAGATTATCATCACACAAGAGGATTGCATTTTATCTTTACTTAGCATGTAAATCGTAAAGCCTTCCAATTCATGTATCAATCGTTCATAGTAATTAAGTGGTTCATTTACCATTGTTTGTTTTTCGATATGAATTTCGATTCCATTTTGTAGTCCATAAAGTGCTTATTCTGAAGAGTTTCTTTCTCATGTCAGACATATCGAGAGGTGGAAGATACAAACAAATGTGAAATTGTTTACCAATCCCCATTGTCTGTAACTGGGCCTCTACATGGCATTCCTGTAGCAGCACGATATCAATCTCTGGACACAGTTGAGCGCAAGCGTCTTGTTGCAAGGAGAAATAACACAACATATTGTTATGATTTTCCATTGGTTAGTAGTTTGTGTGGTTATTTCTACTATTTACTGATTTTTGTTGGTAAATATCTACATTGTTTTTTGGCAGATAGCACTAACTACAAGTGGAAACAAAAAGTTTACTGTTTTATGTCCACTTTTTATAGCTTTCATTGGTAAATGTCTGGTATTGCTAACTGCTTCATGACTTCATTTACTATAACTTAATATTGCTTCTGGACTTATATTGCACTTCCTTTGAGAATAACAAAAAACCCTAGCCTTTATCCCTTTCTGAGAGGAAATAATCTGTGTCAATATAATGTGATTTTATTTCAACTTCCAATTGTATTTCTAAGACCTAGCATTACTTGTGAGTCTGCCTGTACACTTCTGTCATTTTAAATTTCTGGTTTGTAACACGTAATTGGAATTTCTTGGTATTTTTTAACATCAGAAATTATGATACATGTTTTATATATCCATTTTCTCTTTCTTCTGGTAATTGTCTTGACAATGTTAAATAAATATTTCTTAGAGTGAAGGCCTTTTTGACTGTAGGTGTTTGAGACATCTTTGAAGTGTCTCTGGACAGATGGTTTTCAGAATGAAGACAGAAATAAGGATAAGGCCATATTTAAATCTCAGGAGCTTGTATTTTCTGAGAAGCAAGGGACCTGGGACACTCCTTTGGTCACTGCAGAGCGCACTGCTGCAAATAATGATGTAGGGATGGTAGCCTGGTGTATGGAGATGAGAACTCCTGAGTTCCCCAATGGGCGGACTATTTTAGTGGTGTCAAATGATGTCACACATAATGTAGGTTCATTTGGTCCAAGAGAAGATGCATTTTTTGCATCTGTGACTGATCTTGCTTGTAAAAGAAAATTGCCTCTGATTTATTTAGCTGCCAACTCTGGTGCAAGGATTGGAGTGGCAGAAGAAGTAAGAGCTCGCTTTCAAGTTGGATGGCATGATGATTTGTCTCCAGATCGTGGATTTCAATATCTTTTCCTCAGTCCTGAAGACTATAAGGTAATTGGTTCAGCTGTAATAGCACATGAGATAAAGCTCAAATCAGGTGAAAGCAGATGGGTTATAGATGACATTATTGGTAAGGAGGATGGACTGGGTGTGGAGAATCTATCAGGCAGTGGAGCAATTGCTGGTGCATATTCAAGAGCATATCAGGAGACTTTTACACTGACATATGTAACAGGTAGAACAGTTGGTATTGGTGCATATCTCGCAAGGCTAGGAATGCGCTGCATTCAACGCTTGGATCAGCCTATAATTCTGACTGGATATTCAGCTTTAAATAAACTTCTTGGACGGGAAGTTTACAGTTCCCAAATGCAGTTAGGAGGCCCAAAAATCATGGCAACTAATGGTGTTGTTCATCTCACTGTATCCGATGATTTAGAAGGAGTCTCAGCAATCTTGAAGTGGCTCAGCTATGTTCCTCCATATGTGGGAGGCCCTCTCCCTATTGTAAAGCCACTAGATCCACCCGAAAGACCAGTTGAATACTGTCCAGAGAATTCATGTGATCCTCGTGCAGCAGTTCGTGGTATAGAAGTCAATGGTAGATGGCTTGGTGGCATCTTTGATAAAGACAGTTTCATAGAAACATTAGAAGGGTGGGCACAAACAGTGGTAACTGGACGAGCGAAACTTGGGGGCATCCCTGTAGGTGTCATTGCTGTTGAGACTCAAACAGTAATGCAGGTGATTCCTGCAGATCCTGGACAACTTGATTCTGCTGAGAGAGTAGTTCCTCAAGCTGGGCAGGTTTGGTTTCCAGATTCAGCAAGTAAGACAGCTCAAGCCTTACAAGATTTTAACAAGGAAGAGCTGCCTCTTTTCATCTTGGCTAACTGGAGAGGATTCTCTGGTGGCCAAAGGGATCTTTTTGAAGGAATTCTTCAGGCAGGATCAACCATTGTTGAAAATCTCCGTACATACAAGCAACCTGTATTTATTTTCATTCCAAAAACAGGGGAACTAAGAGGAGGGGCATGGGTCGTTGTAGATAGCAAGATTAATTCTGATGAAGTTGAAATGTATGCTGAAAGAACAGCAAAAGGTGGTGTACTAGAACCAGAGGGGATGATTGAAATTAAATTCCGTACAAAAGACCTGCTTCAATGCATGCACAGGCTTGATAAGCAACTGATCTCACTTAAAATGGAGTCGCAAAAAGCCAATGATAGTAACATTGGGGTGATTGTAGACATACAACAAAAAATTAAAGCTCGCGAGAAACAGTTGCTTCCTATTTATAAACAGATAGCTATCAGATTTGCTGAGTTGCATGACACATCCTTCAGAATGGCTGCAAAAGGGGTCATAGAAAAAGTAGTTAACTGGGAGGAGTCACGCTTTTTTTTCTACAAGAGATTAAACAGAAGAGTAGCAGAATCGGTTTTAATTAGAACTGTAAGAGATGCTGCTGGGGAATCCTTGACACATAAGTCAGCCTTGTGTCTAATAAAGGAGTGGTTTTTGTCCTCAGCGGTTAAGGATTGTGGAGAAGATGCATGGAAAGATGATGCTGCTTTTCTGGCTTGGAAAGATGATCATAGCAAGTTTGAGTTACATCTACAAAAACTAAGATCTGAGAAATTGTGTAGGAAGCTACTAGATATGGAAACTTCTATAGCAGATTTGCAAGCATTGCCTGAAGGACTGGCTGCCCTTCTACGCAAGGTAAATTGCCTGGTTGCTTTCTTGAAAAGATATATCTTTTGGTTTCTAGCTATGAAAGGATCCCTTTGAAAAATGCTAATGATAATTTATTGTTGGTATTTTTGACAGGTTCAGCCATCACTGAGATCACAGTTGGTGGAACAGATAAGAAATGTTCTTAATTCATGAGGCCTTCAATCATTCACCTTACTATAGAGAGTCTGACTAGTGTCCCCACTAAATTGCATTTTCTTTGTTTGTAATTATAAGCAGCTGGAGTTTTCCATGGAAATACAATTTTATTATTTATTTGTATTGTGACTATAATGCATATTCATTGGGGGTGCCAATATTTGATAAATCAGATCTGGTCTCCTTCCAAATTTGATTATGATTAGAATACCTGAATTCTCTGGTAAGTGACCAAAGCTATAACCCTCTGTTTTTGTTTCCGCTTGTAGTTTTATCTATCAGACTGATGGAGACATCATATGATATTGTTGTTGAGTCTCATGCAAGAAGAAAATAAATGAATAAGAGCTGTAGTAGAAGTGATTATAGCTCTATCCAGCTCCTGTTATGGGAAGCATAGATTAATAACCATGCACCGTGCAAATGATGGAAAGTAATGATATTTGTTAGTATTTCAGACTCTTAACATGTTATCTACGATTAAGCTACACAATGCATAAAATTAATGTTTATTATGGATATCAACCGATTCTTCTATAAATTAAACAAATATTTTTCAATCACACCGAGTTACTAAATCAGGAGGTTGTCCAGTATGACCATAACATTGGCATTACGAAAATATTATAACAAGAACTGGTGTAAGTAGGAGATGTTTTCAACAGTAAGTCAGTTTGTGATATTGCTATGAGGATTCAACTGTGTAATTTTTGAGTCAAATTCATTGATCTTTGTTTCATGAGCTTCACAAGAATCCACCTCTCATGAAAATGAATGGAAAATTTGGCGCTCACTGCATCTAGGTGATATTCACAGAGGTAGTGGTTCACAAAAATTGGTTCGGAGAAGAATGCTTGCAATAGATTTAATAGCCACACATCTTTTGTATTCTTCCATTATAATTTAATTTACTATGGCTGTACTTTTTTTCGCTCGGTTGCTATGGTGCTACTTTTTTATTCATATACTTCATCTCCAATTTCAAAATGATGCTTCCATCTTGCTTCAATGTCTTCTGGTGACTACCTTACAGTCATGGAATTATCTCAAGGCTAATGTGTATTGCAGGAAGTTGGATAGATTCCTCATGCTGCCAATAACGAATAGGTCATCTAATAATCCCGACCGGTGGGCAGTTTGCACTGGAAATCATAATTTTATATTATACAAGGAAAGTATTATTTATTTTTTGAGAAGTTTTGCTGCCGCATCCAACAATCCATCAACTTATTTAGAATGATGTAGCAACAGAAGATTAAGTTATATAAGACGTATGAATCCAATGACATTCTTAGAATCATCCAATAAAATCTGAAGGATTAGGATTAATCACTATTGGAGAATATATTCATTTAATCCAAAAAAAACTTGAGAGGAAATAGCTGCAGTTTAACATGCTAAGTTTTCATAATAAATAATCAACCGGAAATATGTAAAAAATAACTATATTTTGATGTATCATGAAGGGCAGTTATAACTATTTAAGCATTTATCTCATTTTCCTTTTATTGACATAACAATTAAATGATTAACTAATCTAACTTCTTTTGTCTATATACATGGAAACAACCGTCGCATTTAACTGTAATTCTTAACTGGAAATTGCAAGATATTAAAATGAAAATGAAGTACCCGATTTACGTATGATTGCAAAAGACTTTGACCTTGAGTTGTACAAGCCTTGGCTATCGGAGGTGAAGAGAAGCATTGCCATTAGGCTTAACCTCCTAATTGTGAACCCTTAAGTATTCTCACAGTATCTCTATCGAGAAAGACCCTCCCTACCCTAGGATTCAGGGTTGGGGCACCACTATCTAGCCATTGAGCATCTTGGTGTTGAGAGTGTCGGCTAGTCAATGATGAGGTTGTGGACATCTTCAGTCAACCTATCTTCTAACTACTAACACTTTGACCTCTAGTGATCACAACAAGCATGCCACTAACCTACCTTGGCCAGGGATTTATGAGGGCACTCTGTACCTGATCACCTACTGGTCGATCTGACAACAAGACTAAATTAAGGATTATCACGAGTTGACATAATTTCTTTTAATAAATTATTTCTTGCTTGAGTTATTGATGATTCCTTCTTTTTATCATGCAGGAGTATCCTTTGTTCACATTTTTCATCTTGATCATGCTGGTCTTCCAGGATGATTCATCAGGTGTTTGTATGAGTAAATGGTAATCACAACTAATAATCCGCCTTTTTGACTCTTGTTTAATAAAATACAATTATGAATTTAAATCTTGATATGCATGGCCAATTCCTCTGGCATTGGCATTGGCATTTCAAAAGGGAAACCTGGAAACAATTAAGCATTCATATAACAACCACTATATCCACCATTTTGGCATTGGCAACATAATGACAATTTCCTTTAATCAATGTAGTATTCAGCCATTCTGGCTTGCTAATACACATTGGTATAGAAGTTTGATCTTTTACAAATATGAATCTTTAAGGTACATAACTCCCATCCGAGGAAGTATAATGCAAATACCCCTCTATAAGATGCACTTGTGTTGGCTTATATTTCAATAAAAACTTTCAAAAAAATAGACACTGTAGTTCGACACAATCATGCCATTCATAAGGAAGATCATTGTTTCATTTACAATCAATAAAACAACACAAGAAATCTTTAGATGGCTTCAGCCATGCCTTACAATCTATTTGCAAGATATATTTATACATGTGCAGAGGTAACAACATGACCTAGTTAATGTTCGGAATGCATGGTATGAGTACCTCTAGTTGATGCACAAAATACTCACTCCAAGAGGCTTCAATATGCATTGATGTAAGAAACGTTGAATGCAAACGCCGTTAAGAGGTGTATCAAGTTGCAAGAAAAATATTGAGACTAGGACAAGGATCGAAAATGAGGTAGTAGTGAATTGTTTAAGAGAAGAAGATATATATTCAATCAAGAGCCATCACATAAAACATAGCCTTCTTGACTTAGTTACAAGCAAGATACAATGCTGGCAAGAGTTACAAGATTCTTTGGTCATCAACTACATGTGGCAATAATAATATTAATAATATGACCGCTGAAAAATAAACAATAAAAAGGCCGATGAGAGCAATATAGAAAGGTGGCCACTCAAACAGAAAATAAACTATTGCTAAGAATTATTAATTCATGCGTGACACATTAGTACAATAGTGTCATCCTCCTCCTATCTGTACTTGTGTACACACACATGAATGCATGGTATATTAATAACATATTTAACATATACGTCTCATATAATGTGGATACATACATATGTCTAATACATGCACGTGCGTGCGTGCGCACACACACACACACACACACACACACTTACGTGTGTGTGTGTGTGTGTGTGTGTGTGTGTAGATACACGCACACACACCCAAGTATAGGTAAATGATATGACACTAATGTACTAAGGCATGCAAACATCAGAATAAGTTGTGAGAGCATCACTTAGCAAAAGGTATTACATTTTAATTAAATGTTTAATGTTTTCTTAACAATGCACAATTATTGACCAGGTAGCTCATGGTAGTTCTTAACATACTCTTGCTTGCCTAGCCCTTCTACCCCTTAGCCTTGGTGGTTAGGTTTCATACCCGTCGACTCCTACATGAAATGATGCCCCTTGCTTAACTCCTATCTTGGTAATGCTTACCCCATTCAATGTGCTCCTCCAAGAAGAAAATCCTCCACAATAATATCATATTCTTCAAAATATTCAAAATTACTCTAACAAGCTATTAATCATAAATCATAATGACTAACTATCATTTCACTTCTCACGAAAAAAAAAAAAACAAACTTCCCAATATTTCAAGACATACATACATACATACATACATTTATATGCAAGTATAGGTAAATGATATGACGATAATGTACTAAGGCATGACAACATCACAAGAAGTTCTGAGATCATCACTTACCAAAAGGTATTACATTTTAATTAAATGTTTAGTGTCTTCTTAACAATGCACAATTATTGATTAGTAAGCTCATGGTAGTCCTTAGCATACTCTTGCTTGCCTAGCTGTTTTACCCTTAGCCTTGGTGGTTAGGTTTCATACCTGTTGACTCCTACATGAAGTGTCATCCCTCACCTAACTCCTTTCTTGGTAATGCTTCTTGCCTTTGATGTGCTCTTGCAAGAAGAAAATCCTCCACAATAATATCACATTCTTCAAAATACTCAAAATTATTTTAACAAGCTATTAATCATAAATCATAACGGTTAACTACCATTTCACTTTTCATGATTTTTTTTAACAAACTTCCTAATATTTCAAGATAGCAATATAACAACATCTTAACTGATAACTAACATGTCATCTTCACATGAAATTGTAATGATTAACCATCGTACTATTTCACATGATCATAACCAATTCTAATTGTCAACTGACTTCACATGAAAGCACAACGACTATATGAACAATTTAAAAACTAAGCAAAAATTGAGATGTAACATGCAATAGTTGTCTTGATTAAGTAAAAACAGGTTTTGAAAGGACCTGAAACCTTTTACAAAGGACAAGAAAGATATAACAATGAAGATCTTAAAACAATTGTGGAAAACCACTCGACAAACTAGAGGGACACACCAAAGTTCCCAACAAGAGGGCAAACAACCCAAGAAGCCATAGACTATCAAGATTTCTATTTTGGTTCAGTCTTTTGTGAACATAAAGACATATCAAATGAAGGTTTGGAGGATTTGTCTTTTTTTCCTTTAACTGATGTCCAACCATCCTCCACCTTCCCAGCAGCCTTCTGCCAATCCCCACTAACCCCCAAAACCCCCACAGTAGGAGAAGCACCAGCATCAGTGTTTTGGATAGAGTCAAAAATAGAAAAAGGGATAGCATCAACATTTTGACTCAAAGCCGCTAAAGGGACAACAATCAAATCAATAGAAACAATAGCAGGCGACGAGTCAGAAACAACATTCTAATTCAAATCCGTCGTAGGGACAACATTCAAATCATCAAAAACAACAACATAATCCTTAGCCATAGTGTTAGTATGAGAAGAGGTATTTGACCCATCCACATCCGTGGATACTTTCTGAACCATATAGTGAACATCTGAAACCCCCAAGCACCAAGAAGGTGATTTCTTCGATCTAACCTTGTCAAAGGAGCATCGTGCAGCGAGATGACCTGTCTTATGACATTTCCTACATCTGAAAGGAATACCCTCATAATCAAGAAGCTGAATTCAAGAACCATTTGGAGATGCCAACTTTAACAATGCTGGGGGCCCCCCATGGAGACATCCATCTCCACAAGGATGCGAGCATACGTTGTCCTATAGACATTGGAAGAAGCTGCATCAACCAATATGAAATCCCCAATGACATCCCCTATAGCCTCCAAGACCAAATCCTATCAAAAATGAAGGGGAAGATTCGACAACCGCACCTGAAGAAGCATCTTATTAAAGTTTTTAGTAGTCGGATTAAATGCCGGGTACCAGGGCTTGGCCATTAGGGAAAACCTTTCCTCCCAAGAAAAACCACGACATAGGATGGCTTTTCTATCATCAACATTAGCAAATTTCACAATAAAAAACCCCTTGCCACAGGGTAAATTTGCTCTACATTTGAGATGATTGGTTCCCAATATTTGGAAATCCAAGCATGCAAATCTGAAAGAGAGGGCCAAAAACCCCTAAAATGAAAAATGTCAGCCATAGAAGAGTAATCCACCACATATGAATTGATCTCATCAACAATATCTTGTTCAAGATGAAGCACAAGCAGATTACTTATAGGAACAAGCTCAACAAATCGACTAACAAAAGACATAGCCAAACAGAGCCCCTTCCTCATAGGAGGAATAATATCTGCCTCATACATAGCCACATCCACATACGAGAGAGCATATTGAACAGGAGAAGTTTCACAACATGAACAACTGGAGCAACAGGTGTAGGACCAACAACTTGAGCTGTAGTAGCATCAACTGGAGGGCAAAGGGAATCAACAACACCAAGGGAAAAAGCCTGAGTAGCGATGGCGGGAGCAATTAGGGCATGAGCAGCTAGGGTGTGAGCAACAGTTTGAATGGAAGGCTTCTGAGCCGTCGCAGAAGCCATAGTAGCATACACCGAAGCCTAAGCGAGAGTCTTCATGGGAGGAGCTCCTAGGAGTCTTCATTTCAAAAATTTCCTTCAATGTATTCAAAAAGTTACCATGCAGTAATTGTCATAGTTGAGATGATTGTAGAATTAACAAAAGAGGGATCTAGGGTCTAGTGGAGCACAAACTTACTAATCTTCAAGAGTATATTTTGTGGAGACATGATTACACAACAATCTCGATAGTAGGAAACTAGAGTGTTGCAACAACTTTAAAGAGAAGATATTGACAATGTAGCATAAGAATCCTATAAAGGTGAAGTGATTGACAGTTAGGATAATATATCAGACACAAAAAAGATCATGTGGCACATATGCCAAAAGATGATTTAAGAAAAAAAGGAAAATTATTATAGCCAATGCTCTAGGAGAAATCAAAGAGAGCACTTTTGCCTACGTAGAGGACAATATATCAATTTTCCCACCAAGAGGACAATATGTTAGGGTTGAGTAGCTTTCCATTAATAAATTTCAATGAATGGGATAATTATTATAAATTGTTGGTTGGCCTTCATAGAGGAATCAACCAAGAGAAGAGGTTCTTAGCTCTATATCTTTAATATGGGTTTCAAAGAATTAGAACATAGGCAAAAGCTATGCATGCCCTTTATTTTTAGGATGCATATAAATACACCTTTATATAGAATGACATGAGCTCCCAAACTACAAAACATGACATCCATTGACAACTCTTCATTTTATACATCCCGAACTCTTAGTTTCCTTGTATAAAATATAAAGGACACTAGATTTAGTTCAAACACTTTCCCTCCAAAAATACACCTTTATATAGAATGGCATGAGCTCCCAAACCACAAAAAATGACATCCATTGACAACTCTTCATTTTATACATCCCCAACTCTTAGTTTCCTTCTATAAAATATAAAGGACACCAAATTTAGTTCAAATACTTTCCCTCCAACTTGGGCTCTCAAATATGGAAGATAAACATTACATCAAATACAATAAATGACTAATTATACTAAGAGATATTTTTTCTTTTCCAAGCAATGCCCACTTAGAGATTGGACTTCCTCTGTCATTAGTTATACCATTCTAGGTGCCCATACGTGGGAACAAATATTAATTAATTATATAACCACTAATAGTCACATCAACCAACCCTCATTAATGTATTGTGATTTATAGTATTAATAAATATTACAAAATATTTTTCCAATACAACCTAATTGGTTAACAAGAATTCTTACTTCTGTTAGAACCATGAAATATGATATAATATTTACAAGATAGATGACACCTTAATCCCAATAGAAAGTCAATTGCACTTTTGGCGTGCAATGAATATGCCCTAAAAGTGTGGAGGGTTAATCAAGAAAAAATGTATATATTTTAGTATATAAAGTCAATTAGCATTCTTTTTGGGTCTAATAAAGGTTTTATCGGAGATGTAATAGTTTCAAATCAATCATGCATTCACTTAAATGGATGAACTCCATTGCAACAAATTTTTGAATTCCTAATGAATACATGTTTTGTTTGCAGTAAAGAGAGATAATATGTATAAATAATTAAAATAGATTCATATTTAATTCAACATTCAAAAGTTGAATAGAAAAAAATCAAAATCAAAATTTATAAAACATAAATATGCATACAAATAAAAATAAAAAATTAATAAAATAAGTAATAAATAATAAATTTTTAAATAAAATTAACAAATTTAATAAAATAAGTAATGAATAATAATAACAAATCTTCCCCTTCACTTTTGGTTGGATTCTGTCCTGGAGGCTATGGGGGAGGCCCTTGGGGACTTCTTGTTGGTTGATTCAAGGTCTTCTAATGTGTTTAGGACAACGTATGCTCACATTCTTATGGAGATTGACGTCTCCAAGGGGCTCCCTCAAATGATTATGCTGGTCTCTCGAAATGGGTCTTGGCTTCAACAACTTGATTATGAGGGAATTCCCTTTAGATGTAGGAAATGTCATAAGACCGGCCATTTTACTGCGCGACGCTCCTCTGAAAAGGTTAGATCGAAGAAATCACCTTCATGGTGGTTGGGGGTTTCAAATGATCACTACATGGTTCAGAAAGTATCCTCAGCTGTGGATGGGCTAGACAGTTCTTCTTAGCATGATCCTTCTTTGGTGAAGGATTCTATTGTTGGTCCTGTTGATTCAAACATTTTCCCTTTGACAATGACTCAGAATGTTATTGTTGTCCCTACCTTTGCTATTGAAACCGTTGTTTCAAGTGTTGTCCTTTGGAGGCTTAGATTTAGATTGGTGCTTCTGTCCCTTTTTCTGCTATTGTTTAGAACACTGTTGTTGTTGCTTCTTCAACAATTCTTTCTCTTGATGTGAGGGTGTTGGGGGGTGGTTGTGGGGATGTTTTTCCTGATTGGCAGAAGGTTGTTGGGAAGGTGGAGGATGGATGAACATCAGTAAGAGGAAAAAAGGTCAAATCTTCCATGCCTTCTTTTGATATGTCTTTACGTTCTCAAAAGATGGGACCAAAATGTAAATCTTAACGGTCTATTTTTAACGAGGTCTTGGGTCCTTTCTCAACCCATTGCTCATCTGCTCTATTAGACTCCATTTCATTTTGTCAAGCTCTCCTGACCTTCTTTGGCTTTTTGTTTCTTGGATGGTAGTTTTGGTTCAAGACTTAATATCTATATCTTTTGTAAACCATTGGGTTTCAGGCACCTGTTAAAACCCGTTTTACTTAATAAAAAACAAATTTAGTATAGAATAAGCTTATTAAATCAATACATAAACAAGTATTGATTTTTTAGTTCATTAGAATTTAAATGTAAAAATTATTATTTAAAAGTCAACTTAGAATAAACAAAAATGTAAAGTCAAAAGTATAAAAATTCAAGTGTCAACAAAAATTTTTAAAAATTAATATTATTAATAATAAATAATACTAAATTTTGTATAGAATACATTTATTATGTTTAGAAATGATTTAATAGAATATAAAATGATGTTATTTTAGAAATTAACACGAAGACAACAAAACAATAGAATCTATAAGGAAGAAGAAATGTAAATCTTGGTGTGATGGTTGTTGGCTTGGTCTTGGGCTTGGGCTTGGATGTTTGACATTATTAATTCAGGTTCATAAAAATCATGCAATTTATCCTTATTTTCTTTTCAGCACTACAATGTATTATTTTCTCAAATTTAGAAAAGACAAGTCATAGAGTAGCATTTATTGCTTTGGTATTATTCCCACAAGCCTTCTTTCCAATTTGATATTTTGGGGGATTATATCGAGAAATTCAGATTTGTGGATTATGACTTTCCAAACATAAAACCCAAGGCCATCAAGTAGGATTCCATTCCTACACTCTAAAATGCATAATTGGATCCATCAAAAAGTGGTGTCTTGTTTGAAGAAAGACTGTGAATTTTTGAGTGTGCATCCCAAATCTATCTCAAATGGTTAAGCTTCTTCCAGGGAAATTATCTCTAATACCAATTGCTAAGTCTGTAGAGGGAGGGGGGAGGGGGTGCTATCATCAATAACTCCTCCAAGAATTACAAATGTACTTAAATCGAAATTGTCATTAGAATTATTTAACAATCTTTCCATTATATAAAAGATATGCAATGAAAACACTCAGAGGTTGAATATTGAGCTTCTTCTTGATCTCATGAACTTTGGAACATTCTCATACAATGCATAAGACAATTTTTATTATTATTGAAATGTAAGTCACATCATTATCACCCACATACTTACACATTAGCAAATAAAGATTTTTCAGCTTATGCAACAAACAAATTACGACTCCCTTGTCTCCGTCCTGTTCCAGCGTGGCTGCTGGAGTCGCTTTCGCTCCTCTTGCGGGTGGGGCTTCTTCTGTGGGTGGGGCTAAGGCTCTTTCTGCATCTCACCCGGCCTCTTCTGCGGATGGGGGTAGGGTCTCGTTTGCCCCTCTATCGGCTTCTGGTTCTCCTGCTCCTGGTTCAGGCTCTTTTGGTTCCGAGGGAAGAACTTTTGCTGATGTTGCTGCCTTTGAGGCTGGGCTTCATGGTGCTTTCCCTCATGTTAACTCATTTGGCCCCTCTCTGGTTTCGCCTGTAAGTGCTTTAAAGCCTATTAGGGTCCCTTTGGATCCATATTCAGTTGAAGACATTTTCCAAACGGTAGATGAACCTTCTTCTTTTGCTGCAATTTTTCGCTTCTGTGGCTATTGGCCCTCCCTTGCTGATCTACATGGCTAGATCTCCAAGAACTAGTTGCCACTGATTGATTATAATGTTCACATATTTCCGTGTGTTAAAGGTTTTTTTTATAGCTAAGTTTCAAGATTCTAATGACAGGAAGATTATTTTATGTCACAATAATTTCTCTTGGCAGGGCAGATTTCCACTTATGGCCAAACCGTGGCATATGGATTTTGATCCTCTCTCGGAATCCTTTAATAAGTACCCTATCTGGGTTTGGCTCCCTAATCTTTCGATTCATCTTTGGCAGGATTCAGTTTTTGAATCTATTGGGAACGCTATTGGAGATTTCTTATATGTGGATGTTGACACTTCAGATATTTTCCACTCGACCTTTGCTCGCTTCCTTGTTGACTTGGATGTTTCTAAAGGTCTTCCTGAGGCGGTCTGTTTGGATTCCCCGAGGGGGTCTTGGTCTCAAATGTTGGATTTCGAGGGAATCCCTTTTCGTTGCAGGAAGTGCCACTTGATGGGTCACGTTGCTGCTCGTTGTGTAGCTGGGAAATCCAAACCCAGGCGTTCCCCCTCTTGGTGGACTGGGGCCTCCTCTGAGCATTATACAGTGAAACAATCCTCGGTTGCTCCTGCGGTTTCAAAGGTTGAGGCTAGTGTACCTTTCGTGCCGGTGGTTTCTTTGGCGTCTCATCCTGTGGATTCAGTGGCTGTGGGCAGCATTCTTTCCAAGCTAGTGGTTAAGGATTTGGTCTCTCCCCCTGCTTCGGTTGACCCTCCTAGGGGTCAGTTGTCGTTTGTATCTCATAGGGTGTTTGCTGAGGCCTCTGCGTCCCCTGGGTTCCACGGGTCTTTGTCCTCTGAGGATTGGGTGACCGAGGCAGCAAAGTTTGAGGACGGTTGGATTGCGGTTAAAGGGAAGAAGGCTAAGCCTTTTGCTCCACCTTTAAATATGACCCTTCGGTCGTGTAAGGGTAACCTCATTTTAAAAGGATAATCTTTTGTTCCCTTATGCTGACTGGTTCTTCTAGGTTGGTGTTATGGTCTTGTATCTGGTTTTCTGGTATCTGGTTTGGATAGCCTTCCTGGCTGCTTTGCTCCAGTCTGTTTGTCCTTTCAGATTCCAAAGTTTTTGGTTAATTTTACTGGTCATATTTGCTGGTTTCAGGTCCCTGCAAAACCTGGTTTAGTTGTTTGGTTGGTTTCAGGTCCTTTTAAAACTTGGTTGTGCTTAATGGTTTATCTTTCTCTTTGATGTAATGGGTTTCGGGGCCCCTTCAAAACTTTCTTTTACCTTAATCTAAAACAAACAAATTACGAACTAGCAGTTGCATGCTTTTGTAGATGCAATGATTAGCTGATAGGATATGTGCAAAATAAATTATTAATGTTATGTAGAAGAAATGTAGAAATGATACTAAATAATCTTTAGATTGTGAGATTTTCTAACAGTTTCATAATTGTTTAAAAGTGTTAGTGGCTTATTGGATAATATTGTTAGAAAATAAATGATCAATAAAACATAAAATATCATCAATCTTGTGAATGAAAGACAATATACAATCTAACAATAATCTATCATATACAAATAAAGATTTAAAAATGATAAAAATAAATCTATGTGTATTTATTACAATGTTGCAAAAAATAATATAATAAATTTAATTGAAATAAATATTGATGAATGCATATTGTTACTATTTTTTAAAAATAGAATAAAACTTTGAAGCTATTAAAATAATTTACTTTAATGACTTTGTTAACAATAAGAAGCCAAAACCAAGATTAATTATTATAATGTGTTATGAATAATAATAATAATAATTTATTAAATTTGAGTAGAATCAAACTAAGACCTCCCACATAAGAGGCTCACTTGCTTAGCAATTTTTTTATTACTACAGTACTTAACATTAAATAAAAATAATTTACTTTATTAAATTCACATATTTGAAATAAGGTCATTACAAATTTATACAAAAATACCCTAAACATTAATCAATGATTAACACTATGAATGAATTTTTAATTAAAATTGAATTCAAAAGATTAATTACTACTTTATTATATTAATAAAAATAATTTTAATGTAATTTGATTTAAATTATCACAACCCTATATGCTAATTGAAATATATATATATATTTCTTTAGAAAAAATGATTAGTTTACTAAAAACATAAATAGAAAAATTAATTTTATTTTAGTTGTAATATAAAATATCTTTATATTGAAGATTAAAATTATATTACTTTTTTAAATATTAATGTTTATGCATGCATTTTTTATTTTTAAATTTAGTAAGTAATATTTTATGTTTAAAATTTATAAACATTGTATTTTTTAATCTTTCTAAATTAAACTTACAAATTAAATTTGATGTTTAAAATTTAGAAACATTATTATTTTCAATGTATGCATGTGTCTTAAATAATATTTTTGTATGTATCACATAAATTAACAATAATTTTAAACCATAATAAAAATAATTTATAAAAGAAACTTTAGCAAAACATTAATTCAAACTATTCATTTAGAACAAATGTTTACCAACCAATAAAAACAATTTATAAAAAAAACTTTAGCAAAACATTAATTCAAACAATTCATATAGAACAAATATTTACCCAACCAAATACACATCTACATTACTCATAATGAATAAAGAAAGAAATTAATATAATGTATTACAACATGAATATTTTTAGGTACAAGATACATGTGTTGGTTTTCCACTAATACATTGAATTAAATATTGATGAATGCATATTTGAACTATTTTATAAAATAGAATAAAACTTTAAAGCTATTAAAATAATTTACTATAATAGTTATACATTGAATTAAATATTGATGAATGCATATTTGAACTATTTTATAAAATAGAATAAAACTTTAAAGCTATTAAAATAATTTACTATAATAGTTTTTTTAATCACGAGAAGTCAAAATAAAGATTAATTATAATAATGTGTTATGATTAATTATTATTATTTGTTAAATTTGAGTTGACTCGAACCAAGACCTCCCACATAAGAGGCTCACTTGTTTAACAAAAAATATTATTACTACGGTACTACGGTAAACTGGATGCGTTTATGGTTTGCTGGATACTAGTTTGGGTGGTTTTTCAGGCTGCTTTGCTCTAGTTTGTGGACTGTCCAGGTTCCAGTTTTTTTATGGTTGTTTTTTTTTGGTCACATCTGTTGGTCAGAAGTCCTTGTAAAACCTGGTTTAGTTGATTAGCTAGTTTCAGGTCCTTTTAAAACTTGGTTGTGCTTAATGGTTTATCTTTCTCTTTGATGTAAACCTACTTTTACCTTAATCTAAAACATTAAATAAAAATAATTTATTTTACTAAATTCACATATTTGAAATAAAGTCATTCTAAAAAATTTATAAAAAATATCCTAAACATTAATCAACAATTAGTATTATGAATGAATTTTTAATTAAAATCAAATTTAAAATATCAATGACTACTTTATTTTGTTAATAAAAATAATTTTAACATAACTTGATTTAGACAATCACAACCCTATGTATGATGCTAATTGAAAGTTTTAAATACATTTCTCTAGGAAAAATGATTAGTTTACTAAAAATACAAACAGGAAAATCAATTCTATTTAAATTGTAATATAAAATATCTTTACATTAAATATTAAAATTATATTACTTATAAAATATAGTGTGTATACATGCAGTTTTAATTTTTAAATTTAGTAAGTAATATTTTATGTTTAAAATTTAGAAACTTTGTATTTTTAAAATTTTCTAAATTAAACTTACAAATTAAATTTGATTTTTTGGGGGGTTTTATAATATTATATAATAGAAAAAGTAGTAGTTATAAAAAAATCAAACATTAATTATATATTATTCAATATTTAATTATTCTAATTTAAATTGTGATTTAGAAACTTTTAACATTAATTGAACTATTCATTTAGAGAAAATGTTTACCCAATCAAATACATATTTACATTACTCATAATGAATAAAGAAAGAAATTAATATAACGATATGAATATTAACAAAAATTAAAACACAAGAAAAAACATTAAAACATAAATATTTCTTAGGTACAAGATACATGTGTTGGATTTCCATTAATACATGCACTAAATGCACTCTAGTGAGGTGAAAATCCCTTCTTTACCTGAATTGTAACCATAATTTTTTCTTTAGTGTAAAGACAGATAAACAATAAATCTATTTTACAAAATAAACTATTGAAGCTTCTTAGATATAAAATATATGAACTTTTCCTCGCTACTTCCTGACACAATAAAATACATAGAGACACTTTTTCTTTCGGCCCAAAAATTTTGACCTTCTTGTTGATCCATCCAATAAAACAAAAGTATCACAACTTGTACAGTAGTTTTTTCATCAGTTAACAAAAAACCCATTGTTAAATTGCACAATATTTTAAGGATGCAAATTAAAAAAATTAAAATCCCGCCCTACCATTTCAAGCAAATAAAAATAAAATTTCTCATGACATATTCAAATCCTAAGATGCTAAAAGAGGTTTGGAACCTTGCCAAAAACTTGCGAAATTTCAAACATGTATGATAACTAAACGAGTATATAAAAAACTATTAAAATGGATGAATTTTATTTCAAATCTTAGATATGATCCACAATCCATGAAATTGAGAAAAACATACCAACACATGTGTTGAAGATAAATTTTGAAGAAAAAAAGATGGTCTCCACAAATGCCTATCCTCAAAACATCTAACAGAAAAATGCCAAAACTTAAAGAAAAATATTTGTGTTGAGCATGATAAATAGAAGAAGAAAAAAGTAGCTTGAGAGGGAAAATACTTTTTTTAGAATACTTTCTTTCAATTGTATGATTTTTACATTCAAATTAGAAACTTACCAATCTTACAAGATAATGTTTACATTTGAGTTAGAAACTTATTAGCTAAATAGAGTTGAAAATAAAAAACATAGATATGATATAAAATCTAAGTATATGATCGGAAAATAAAAATACCGAGAAGGTCTTACAACTTTTCTCATGAAATTTTATTTTTTAGGGAGCAAAGCTCCCACAAACAGCCTATCGACTAAATAAAACTAAACCAAAATATGTATTCATTACAATGAAAATTATATTTACTTCAAAGGTAATTACAATATCCACAAGATAGCTTCAAATAGATCCCATATCTAGACATGTAATAAGTTAGGTCCAAAAGCCAAACCATTACTACAAGAGAAGAGATGAGAAACATTATGCATTATGCATTATAGACTTGTCTAGCTCAGAAAAAATCCACATGCTTTTCTTGGTTGATGCACACCATCCTTTTCTATGACAAACAAGCATAATGTAGACTCCTAACTTCCCACATGATAAAACTTCATATGTAGCTTAACTTTACTAAAACAAAAACACCACAATGCATATCTCTCAACTGTAATAGATTGCAAAATTGAACCCTATGACATTACAATCGAGTGCAGGTATTGTTCCACAAATATTTCCAAACTACATTACATGTGATAAATAGTAAGAAACTAATAAAAATAGAGAAAATATTTCCAAACTACATTACATGTGATACTCAGTAAGAAACTACTGAAAATGGAGCATAATGATAAGTTTAATAGAGCCATCGAGCATAGCTTGCTAATACAATGTTCAACATAAGCATCTTATTGTACTAGGTTTTGGGGGCTTTTCTAGCCCATCTTCAATTAATGTAAAAATTAATTAAATAAAATTTTAATATTTCTATTTATTTTTTATTTTTTATTTTATATGATTATATATATCTCAATTTTCTATATTTTCATAGAACAATAATAATTTTAGTAAGGAGTAATTTTTTGTGATATTATATCTGACACTACATTTAGCCGTCAACAATGCAACGGACGGTCCTATCATGTTTTTATTTTTTTATTTATTATTTATTTTTAAGCCCACTACTCATGCGAACCAATATCATACATTTGGATATTTGAATATACATCACCAATTTGAAGTTCAAGTAGGTGCATCTTTGTTTTGGTGCTCTGTACATCTCTTATAAGAATATAAAGATTATTTTTGGATAATTTTATAACTCATTTTTTTTTTGCGTTTCATCTTATGAGATAGAAGTTGCAAGTGATGTAGACGACCTTGAGATTGATTTGGCCAAGGCTTCAATGCCAAACAAGACTCTGGTCCAAACAAAGCTTCTTGTTTCATTCTTAATAAGAATGATAGTTTTTACAAAGTTCAAATCATTATTATTAATTTTTTATTGATTAATAAGATTTGTTTTCTAAAAGGCTTAGCCAAGATTAATGTGTATTTTAATGTTTTGAAAATATTTTATATGTCCTAATTTAACTAATAATATTCATCACATTTCCTAATTTAACTAATAATATTTAATGATTTATTGAAATATGATATTTATTAATAATATAGTGTCATTTTATCACTTTGCATTTCTTTGAGGTACTTTAATTTTAAAATATTGATACGTATTTAAATTTTTTTATTTAATAAATAGTTTTTTAAAAAGGGGTAAAAACTTTATTCAATCAAAATCAAATTACAAGGCAAAGGCCAGAAGCTCACCAGAACAAGACCACCTCAAGAACAACCAACAACCACATTACATATTCCAGTCTTCAACTAATAACCTCTCCAAGGTCTCATGATAATCAGAAGGTAACTCATCCCTTCCATTGATATCCTAGCCATCCACATTCTCAGAGGTCCACTTTGCCAGACAGTTAGCCACTTTGTTCCATTCTCTAGGGATGTGACAAAAGGAGACAAAAACCAAGGAACTATATAGACTTAGAATCTCTCTGACTATAGAGGCTAATCGCTAGCTAAGATCCTCCAACCTCTAGTTATTTAGCATATCCACAACAATTTGAGAATCAGACTCACAAATGATCATCGTCTACCCCAAAAGAGCAGCCATGCTCAATTGCAATCTTAATAGCAAGGGCCTCCATTAGATTATTAAAGTGTTGACTATTGTAAATAGAAAAGAAAAAGTTTACACCACCATCACTACCCCTACCAATACCCCCAACCCCAACATGACTAGGGTTCCCATGAGAAGAACCATCAATATTAATCTTAAGGAACCCCATAGGGGGAGATGATCACCTCTCATCATGACAAATCTATTGCTTGACATGACAGGTCTTCTCCTAGCAATGCTTCCCCCTCTATTATCCCCCAGGTTCAAATTCCATAAAAGAGCAAGATCACCAGGATCAATATTTTCAGACCTATCACACTTAGCAGAAATAGTCTCCTGAAGTTTGCTAATTATCTTCTTCCACAATTGAAAACTTCCCAATTTGGAGCCACAAAAAATTCTACAGTTCCTCTCTAGCCAAAGGTTCTAGAGAATCAAAACAAGCCCAACAGACTAGGCCACTTGCAAGAAAGAAGTCTTTGCTAGAGGCCTACCCAGACTCTCCCAAAATCAATTAGGGATGAAGCATGAATACAACCATGATGCCAAGCCTCCCACCATCTATGCCATATCTCTCTACAAAAAGGGCAAATAAAGAAAAAATGGGAGGTACATTCCTCACTGTGCGAACAAAGGAAGCAGATAGAAGGTCCTTGAAAACCATGCTTGCAAAGATTTTCCCAAGTGAGGCACTTATTTTGAGCCACCAACCATAAGAAAACAATACATTTGGGCCAAGAAAATTTGTTCCAAAACTTCTTCCACTAGTGCACCTCAGTAGGACCAGGTACGTTCTTATCAAGCATAGCATAGCCTTGAGCCATAGAGAATTTACCTTTTGGACTTGGACTCTAGCTAGAATGTTCCTCCCATTAAGGGAACTGCAGAGCCTGCCCTCCAAAACTCTAGTAAGAATAGCACAATCCTCATCTGCACCACCCATGGGCCACTACTGCAGGTCCTTCCAGCAAGCAACCACCGCCTGACCAATTCGCTTGAATATTTTAAAATGCTCCACCTTAATCCAACTCACCTTAGAAAAAATATGCAAAAGAGGCTGAAGCTGAGGGAAACTAGAAAGAATGGGAGGGTAGCCATCTCAAGAGTCCTACCAAAATAGAGTATCAGAGTCTCTATTATAGATCCATAAGACACCCTCCTTAATCAACTGATCACCCCTCTTAAGGGTATCCCAAATACAAGAACCTTTACCCAGTAGAGCAAGTAACAATACATCAAAGCTATTGGCACTAGGAAGATACTTGTGGGAAAGAATCCTGGCCCAATCTTGTTGCTGATTGTTGCACCAACTCTAGTACAGCTTGGTAGCCAAGGCTGTGACACCAAGAGCCATAGACCTAAGACCAAGGCCCCCAATATATTTTGGCCTGTAGACACATTCCCACTTGACTAAACTCCACTTCGAGGAAAGGAGGTTGCCAGACCAAAGGAATTGTCAAGATAGAGCATCAAAATCCCTCATAAAGGTGGAAGGGGGAACCTGCACACAACACCTATAAATGGGGAGAGATTGCACCATAGTCTTTAGAAGAACCACTCTCCTAGCAGAAGATAACCATCTGTAAGTCCAATGACTAACCTTACTCTGGAACTTATCCAAAATCCCCTGCTAGTAATCTCTACGCTGAGATCCCAAAGCCAAAGGAATCCCGAGGTACATTAAGGGAAGAGAACCAGTTTGAAATATAAGAATCATAGCAATCCTAATTTCAATAAGCTGAAGGGTATTAAAGAAATAAATGGAGGATTTTTCATCATTAATACATTGACCTAAAGCCTTCAAATAACTATCTTAAAGTTCATAACCTCTCTAACTCTAGCCATACCCATCAACGTAGTATCATCCACAATTGAAGATGAGTAGGAAGGAAGAGAATTGTTCCAACTCCAACCTTGAAGAAGACACTACCCCACCCAAGATTTAATAAATCTTCCAAGAGCCTCCACCATGATAATGAATAAATAAGGAGATAAAGGGTCCCCTTGCCAAAGTCCCTGAGAAGCACCTATTTTTTTTGAGGGTTCTCCATTAATGAGAACTGAGAAGGAAGAAGAGGTCACACAACTAAGAACCCAATTCACCCACTCCTTAGTGAAGCCAAATGCCAAAAGAATTTTCCATAAGAACTCCCAGCTCACCCGATCATAAGCTTTAGCCATGTCAAGTTTCATAAACATAGCCCTTTCCTTAGAGTTAGCCATAGAATGAATAGCTCCCATTGCAATCACAACACCATCCAAAATTTGTCTTCCTTCAACAAAAACCCCCTGCTCAGGAGATATCAGAGTATTGAGGAGAGGTTTGAGTCTCTTCATAATCAACTTGGTGATGATCTTATAAACAACATTACATAACACAATAGGTCTAAATTGAGACAACTGATTAGCCCCCTCCTTCTTAGGTATGCAAGCCAAGAAAGTAGAATTCATGGACTTGAGCATTTGTTTATTCCTATGAGATTCTTGAACCACCTCGAGGAGATCAAACTTTATTATTTCCTAGAACTCCTGAAAGAAATCAATCAGAAACCTATTTGGGCTAGGAGCCTTACCATTTTTCATGTTAAACACCACTTTCTCCAATTCAGGTAAAAAAATAGGACATAAGAGAGCCCCATTCATCTCAACAGAGACCAAGTGGAGAACACAATCCAAGATGGCCCTCTCCTCATCCTAGCTGTAATATCCTCTTTAGAGAAAAGGTTTGAAAACTAATTGACTGCAACCATGGAAATATCAACACAGGAAGAGAGTTGAGACCCTTCAAGTGAGACCAAAGAGGAGAAATAATTCCCCTACCTCTGAGCCTTAACTAAATTATGAAAGAATGTAGTGTTCCTATCCCCCTTCTGAAGCCAATCAAGTTGAGATTTATATTTCTAGAAGATCTCCTCTTGAAGCTCCCACTCTTCTGATCCTTAAGAGCCAAGGACTCAACTTTACTTAGATCCAGGGTCAACCCTTGATCCCAAATCAAATGAGTGATGTTATCCAACTTAGACTGAGAAACTATCTTTTGAGCATGTAGGTTCCCAAAACATTGTTTATTCCATTTCTTAAGCCTGTACTTTACATGTTGAAGCCTCTTATAAAAAGTAAACATGATCATCCCATGGGCATGCATCCCCTCACACCACCAATCCAACATAAGATCTTGCAAAGAATGATCTCTTAACCACATTAACTGAAATTTGAAAGAAAGGTTTTTGGAGACTCCATAAGTGGTGATAGAGAGCTTGATAGGCCAGTGATCAGAGCCTCTCCAATCAAGAATTACTGAATTGATGATCAACTTTCTTTTCATCCAATAGAAGGAAACCAAAAATCTATTGAGCCTTTTTGAGATAGCCTCAACACCACACCTCCTATTATTCCATGTAAAGACACCATTGGTTGGCTTCAAATCAATAAGATTCAAGGAACCAATCATATCCTTGAGAAGATTTACAAAGGGGTCCAACCTGGATAACCTGCCTTGTTTCTCATCCAAAATAGTAATAAAATCAAAATCACCAGCCATAATCCATGGGAGAAATGGGTCTAAGGCCCAGATGAAGCTGATGTAAGCCCAAAGATTTGAATTACCTAAAAGATTAGTAGGAGCATAAATATTGGATAAGAGACACCTTTCTCCAGTTGCAAAACAAGATGCAACTAAAGAGATAGAAGACCGACTAGAAATCCACCATAAGGGGAGCACTTTCATTGGGTTCTAGAAGCAAGCCACCCCCTTGAACTGTTCAAAGATCCCACCCCCTACCAATTGCCCTAGGGCTAGATGCACGAAACACAATTAGCCAAACCATCCACTGTAAGCTTAGTTTCCTGAATAAAAACCACATCAGGTGACTAAGAATCAATTAATTTGCTAACAACCTTTTGTCCAGGATGTTGCTCAACCCCCTTACATTCCATGATAGAACAATCATTTATGGGGGTGGGAGAAGTGGGAATCAATGGGTTTCACAGACCCAGACTCAACCAAAGTATCCCCCATAATCTTGACTTTCTCTTGATTAGTCTTCCTACCACTCCTCGACGGTTTATCAAGAGGCCCCTTTTAAAGGATTTTTGCTGTAAGCCTAAAATAGGAGGAGCTTTGTTACCCTTTGCCAAGTCTAAGGCACCCTTAGGAGTAGGGGGATCAAGAGCCACCACAGTAGATCCCATTAGAGCCTGTGACCCCTGGAGATCCCTGGTGTCTTGAACTTGAAAAGACAGATCCTGAGCAATCTGTTCAACCTGAAGGTCCCATGGAGATAAAATATGATCCTCCTCTGCATCCTCATCCTGAACTTCCTACAGACCCTTATCCCTAGAAGAGAACTCAACTAGAATACCTTCCTCCTATACCAAATCTTCAAAACATCGAATCTATTAAAAGTGCTGTCATTGTGTCTATCCAACCAGGTTCTCTTCTTACCCTTGCTTTTGTTATGGGACTTAACTTGAATAAAGCCCTTATTATTTGTAGGTTCATTAGGCATAGGATCCTTCCCCTTGTCCCCCCTAGGAGGTCCAAAGGACACCAAGGGGAAGTTAAAATAATCTAGGACATTATGGTGTAAATGACCATATTCATGACAAATTTGACATCTAAAAGGGAGGGTCTCATAATCCAACTGTTGGATCCGAGAAGAAGATCCCATGCAAATTTCTGTAGAGTCTGGTAATAGATTAGTTAAATCAACTTCTATAGAAATACGAGCATAAGAAATTACCTTATGATCTTGAGTTTGTGTAGCCGCTCCCATAGTTTTTGCAAGAAGTAGTAAAATTGAGTGAAGAATATCTTCCCTCCAAAATTCCAAAGGAAGCCTTGACAACTGAGCCTACAGAGGTACCCGTGAGGGGATCTCTTTAGTAGAGTTAAATCCCATGTGCCAAGGCTTGATGAAAATCTCCACCCGGTTAAAGAAATAAGGGCCTCCTTCAAAAGCCCTATTCCTATTTGATATGCATGAAAAGATAACTAGAAAATAGTTATTCATTTAATCTCCATATCGCCTTCAAGATTCCAAACATGAGAAGCTCATGAATCCAACACAGGTAGAGAAAGACAAAGGCCCAAAAAATTTGCAAATAAGGGCATGATTATGCCAGTATTCAACATCCTCTAAAACCTACTCAGGTTGAATAACCAAAACAAGTCAATCCTCAGATCTTTTTGAACATCCATTTACTTTTTTATTTGAGGCATCCCTTTTGAGGAGGAGACCCCATCTCTAGAAAGGGGTTTACTCATCCGATCTTCAACATTGGCATGTAATGAAGAAGATAGATTTTCCATCTCCAAATCCCTAGAGAAAATTTGAGATAAAACAAAACCCCGATTCTCCATGGGACAAATAACACAACCCCACTAGCAAAGAGAGATGGAGCAAGAGACCCATAGTCTTAGATCACAAAACACCCCTTGCCAAGAAAATGTTGAGCATAACAAAAATGTAGGAAAAGAAAACATTCTCCCACAACCAGACAAGGATTGGACCCCCTAGCCAATGCATGCACCCTTGAGCAAAGAAACCCCCCCCAAGATCGCAACCCAGCCATGACCAACAACCGCAAATAGAACAGACAATGCACAGAGCCATCCTCCATCATTTAATATTAAAATAAACTCAAATGATCAAAAATCTTATTAATATCAAATCTCTAATGTAGATGATATTATCTATTAATGATAATTGATTATTGATTTTCTATCTTATAATGACATTTACTATTAATTCTATAATAATTTAAAAAAATATAAAATTAAAGTTGATTGATTATTTTTCAATCGTTGTACATATCTAATAAACATTTTCATTTAACTACAACCTTATTTTAATGATAACATATATTACAACTTTTAAAAAAGTTTTTATATAAGATTTCAAAAATTCTTTATATATGCTTAATAATTATATATAAAAAAGGTAAATAATGAATATATTTATATGAGTTGATGCAATTTCATCTCTCAATCAACAAATATAAATATAATTAAAGTATCTATGTTATAAAACAAGTGCGACATAGTGACATGTACTTGCCTAATAGTTTTTATAATAATTATAAATTTTAATTTAATGTTTAATATTGTAAAGTAATAATTTTATTTTAGAACTCTAAAGTTGTGATAATTATAGTACTAGATAGTATAAATATATAGTATATATTATTATTTTTAAGTATTTTAAATTATCATATTTTACTATTTTGTATATTAGATGTTTAGTATAAGAAATAGTTTAGAATTATATTATTGTTCAAATATAATAGTAATATATTATTTAATTATCATAAATTTATATAATTAATTATTATATGTAAATTTTTGAGATATATATAATTATATAGTTTTATATTTTAATAAAAAAAAATCATTTACAAATTGTGTACCAAAATTTTAATTGTATATTATTATTCAAATATAACTATAGTATATTATTTAACTCTTAACATATATTACAATTCAAAAATTGTGTATCAAAATTTTAGCCAAAAAATTTGAAATATGGAGAACCTTTCAAAAAAAAAAGTTCCTATAACACAAAATGAATTGAGCCGATCATATCTAATACGTTTAGTTTTTATAATAAAAAAATCATAAAAAAATTATAGATCTTAAGAAATATGTAAATCACCCAAAAATAATTATTTGTGATTGGTGCATTTCATTGAGTTATTGATTGAAGTGGATGCAATAGTATATTGCCTATGACAAGTACAATAATACATTAATAACATAAAATAGTGGTCAAGGAATTTTTGAAATATTATATGTTATATACAAATAATATATATTTATAATTAATTTTAAGTGGTCATGCATTTAATTCAAAGCCTTATTAATAGTATATTTTAGAAGGATCAAATTTATAGCCTCTTTATATATGTTGGTTTGCAATCTTTATTTTACCAAATGTAGGAGTTTTTAAAATTTATTTTCTTATCCTACTATTACCAAAAATGTTAAAACTATATTATTGACTAATCTTCAAAGTTAGAATAATCGATATTATAATCTTATATGTATAAATCTTAGTCAAATATATTGCAAACCTAATAAATTTTAAAATCAAGCCAAGCAATCCTTAATATGGTTAGAGAAGATGAAACATTTTTACAAAGTGTATATTTACTGCATTTATCAATTGGCCTAACTTATATTTATCAATAGATTTGTAAGATTTATTTTTTCTTAAATTTTACAATAAGATGATATATTGTACATGTCTTTACAAATACTAGGTTGTCCATTTCATACAAGAATCGATAGTTAAAATTGTAGAGAGATATAGGGAGTGATAATGAGAGAGAGGTCTTGAGGAGTAATAAGATGATTAATATGAAGAGAGGAGAGGTAGAGATGTGAAAATGTTGATTTTGATAAAAATGAGGAGGCAAAAATAGGGAGATAGTGAGTACGAGGGAGATAAATATGAAGGAAAAGGCAAAGAAGAAGGAAGTGGGAGGGAGAGAAATAGGAAGAGAAAAGAGGAGAGTGGGGATATGAATAGATAGAATAAAAAGAATATTAGATAGTAGATAGATAGGTACATAGAAAAGATCAAAGAGATCTAGAACAAATAGAATATAGACACTAAGATTGTACACTTATATCAAATGTTTTTTTTAAAAGGGTGGCAGAGCCAGTTGATATATACATATAAATAATAAATATATTTTATAACATATACTCTAATTCTAATATAAGGAGCTCTCGAAGAAAAGAACTAGGAAGAAAAACTCCGTTCATAACCCCATCAATAAGAAAAAAGAAGAGAATGGAGGCTATCAAACCAAGTTATAATATCCCAGGAATGATACCTCCAATTTACAATAGATAGATGAAGGAGGAAGAAAACCTAGCATAACCATTTGACTAATATATACAAATAATCACATAATCAGCTTTGATAATACTTTGATAGGAAGGCATATTATCTCAAAAATGAAACTGAAGAATGGCAGAAAGATGCTGCAAAAATTGAAAACCTTTATACCAGTCCAATTGCTGACCTATCTGCTAAAAAATCTCCATGCAACAACCTACACAATTCAAAAAGACAAAACCACATAGAAAAAAATAGCACCATAACAACTTATCTAATTCCTCCATGACTCTTGCTATAGGAGCAAAATTACCAAGCTTGAGAGTAAGATCATGTGAGGCCTCACCCGATCCGTCATAGTACCAATAAGATAATTGCATTACAATGATTTTAATCCTATGTTTTGATACACTTTTGAGACTATAGGGATATGTCATTTTAATATCTACATTTTGATGATTCACAATTACTTCTGCATATTATGACCTAATTGATGCATTTAATGATTCTATTCATGTTTTAAGCTATTGACATTGCTTTAATAGAAATTGAATGGTAGAAATGCTTGTAATGTAAGAAGGTAATGTTACAGTGGAAATTAGAGTTAAAAGATAAATTTGGTTATGCATTGAGACCTAACCCGCATACCTAGGGATTCAATAGTTGTGGAGTCAGCATCTTGTTGCAATGATAAAAATAGACTATGAAGTTATTCGGAATATTAAATTTACCATGTTATGTTTGATGTTATAGTATTTTGAGCATTTTACATGGAAATTATTAGAAAAAGTAATTTAATTAAAAGAAATGAAGTATGGAACTCAAATGTCGAATGTGATATGAGATGATGAAATATATGCAAGCCTAATTTTGAATGAGATAATGATTTATTTTACATATGCTTATATGATTTTCTTGGACTATTGACACTCGAGTTTAGTGTGCAGGAATTTGACCATGGGTTTAAAGAGGAATTAAGGCTCAAACTACTACAAACATGACATAGCCAAGGTTGAATTAGTGGAAAAGATTCAAACCTCATTGTAATGTGTTTTATTTTGTATATGTGAATTGTATGTGTGTGATAGCTTAGTTCATGTATTATTGGAGTTAAGTCACTTTTAATGTAATGTGTTGTTTTGTGTGTGTCATTTGACACTTGTGTTGTCCATGTGGAGATGCCATGTCATTTAGGGTTTGGCAAGAAGTAACCTAACCTAAACCTGACCCCAATGTTGTACCCAAGTTAACCTCACATAGAAAAAAATTCCATGAGGAGTCTCAATCAAAGGAAATTCGAATTTGGACTTGGCTAGCGTTTTTAGGGGTCATTAGGTGGTCCCTAAGTGTCTTTTAGGTGAAAATAAGTTACCCATACGATAGTACATCATGTCAGGGACCTAATTTTGATCATGTGAGTGCCTAGATAGCCTAGGGAGCCCCTTTACCCATGCATTCTTCCATCAATTCGAATTTGGAGTTGTCATATCCATGTTCCCACTTGGTCAAAAATAGAAAAGTTAGAGGAGACAAGTTTGTAAGAAGTAGTGGCTTAGTGTTTTTGCTAAAATAAGTTAGTGAGAAGGCTTTATTAGAGGGTCTTGGCCAAACTAGTGGGGTGTCTACCCACTCTCTAATTTTAGGGACAGTTAAGTTTTGGAGGGAGATGAAGGGAGCTCTACCACAACTATCCTTACCCTAGCTTGGACCAAGGTTAGTGTTCCAAACCATGCTTCATTCTCATTCTTGAGTATTGAAAAGTAGATTTGCAAGTATGAGGAATGTGTCAATGGAATATTCATTATAGTGGGAGTCTTGCATCTTGGATGGATATTGTGTTGCTGTGAGAATATGTAGTGTTCTTGTTGCATTATGATCTTTGTCATTGTGTTGTGGAGAAGTGAATGTGTCTTGTGCTCATGAAGATCTTTTCTTGGTTTTATTTTGTTGTTCTTCATTTGTTTTGTTGTTGTTTCTTGTTTGAATGAGAGTGTTGATTGTGATTATGGGTGTGAAGGCTTCACTCACCCTTGGGAGGGCAGAGAAGCCTTGGGTGAAGGGCATAAGTTGGGCTTGACATTGCAAGTGAGAATTTATTTTTGTTTTTACCTCATGATGAGGTTGTTATTATCATGGAGCATGGGCTCCATCATGGCCATGAATCTTGTTGTTTGGGAGTTACAAGGAGGTTTGGTGGATGAGGAGAAGATGGTTGTTTTGGAGGCCTTGAGAGGCAATGCAGTGACAATATGTTGTTTATGTTGTGGTGGCCTTGAGAGGCAAAATGCATTGGCAATATGATACTTATGATGTTAAAATTTATCCTCCTTGAAGAGCCCACCTTCACCCAATGTTCTATGATTCTAATGGTGAATCATTGTGCAAGCCATGGAATGGTGTTGATTGTGTTTTTTGTTGTGTCTTCATGCAAAATTTTGTGATGTATGTGTGTAACCTAGTTCGAGCCTTGTTCTCCTAGCGCGGGGGTGGTCTCTTTGAGACCTATGGTTGGGTGGAAAGCACCCATGGTCCTTGTTGTCTATTTGTGATGTATTTGCAGATTTTGTGCTCAAGGGAGCAATGGAAACAAGCTTGGAATAACCATCTTATGGACGTTGCTTGAAGACAAACTTGTCATTTTGCTGTAATGGAGAACTCTCCATTTTGTTCATGTGGTTGCAATGAATGATTGCATAAGGGACATGTCATTTGTTTGGAAGGAGATATTGTTTTTTGGCATCAAATATTGTATTTGTAAAAAGTATAGTTCTTGTTCCTTTTGTTTTGTGAAAATCTCCATTTGTACCACTGTGATGTATGGGTCATGGGTAGAGAAAATAATTTTGGAGGTTCTCTTTACTAAATGCATTATAAGACTCTATCTTTATGTGCTTCATTGGAATAGAAGGAGTTGACTATCTTCTCTATCATATATGAGATAGTTTCATAGTCATAATTATATCTTAGAATAATAAATTGAAGATGCATTCGATTGTGATTATCCATATAAAAAGCTAGAATTCTCATTAAGGTTTCATTATAATGAATACATTGGTAAATTTTGTAAGGGATCTTATTCATATGCAAGCTATAAAGTTGATGTAATAGATTAGGACAATAGTATGAAAAAGTCCTTTGGATCCTAGATTTATTTACTCGTTGTTTCAAGTGAAATCTTAGTGTGTATAACATTGGAAATGTTCCATGAAATTTCTATTCAATAGTAGATAATGCCATCAAGATAAAGTGAATACCTTCTTTAAAATATGCCAGTTGATGTATGAAATGTGATGACTAAAGTGTGCTCATATCATGGTTGATAATGATTTCAATAGAGTGATTTAGTTCAATATAGAAAAGTTTCATTGTATAAAGGAAAGATTGAATTAATAGGTTTCATAGTATATCTTGTTCATTTTTTTTAAAGAAAGGACTTAAAATCTATTGATAATAAGTGAGAAAACATGTGGAAAGACCTCAAGATCATCTTTCAGTAGGTTGCATTGAAATGATTATTTGAATGCATTAATTAAAGTGTTAGTCCTCCATTAAATTTAATGCTAAAGTGAGCATTCATGTATATAATATTCCCATTTGAGAAAAATTACATAGGTGAAAAAAAACCAATGTAAACAAACATACTTGAACTCAAAAAAAAGGCTGGGAGAGTGTAATTCACTCTCTGGAAAATGTATGGAGAAGGGACAAAAATTCACTCTCCAATTACAGACCAATATAATAATCACAAAGATCTATTTCTAGCCTAGGAGACTAAAATATAGGAATTACTTATAATATAATCCAAATAAAATAATAAAATAAAATAGGGCTAAACCATAGATTGATTTTGAATGACCCTCTATTGATAAAAACTAATTATAGTAAAGGTCTATAAGAGACCCGTGACCTAGAGGAGTCACATCTAAAGAAAACAAATAAAATATAATATAATAACAATAATTACAATACCACCCCTTGAGATGACTGCCCATTCGCCTAGGACTTTGCATGTGCTTTAAAAATAAAAATAAAAATAAAATAATAAAAAAAGAGAATACCTTCCCCACTCTAACACGTATGGGACGACTCACTTTATTAAAGATAAACCACTAATCCCAAAACTTGGGGTCAATCAATCTAGGCGTACCTTTCCTTGTGAACATATAATTAAATAGTAATCTTTTTCATAGCAGCCCTCACCCACATCTATCTTCCTTGGATCAAGAGATGAGAAGCACGTATCAAGGATGGGACATGGGCTACCACATTCTGACCCAAGTTAGCAAGTACGATTTTAGCATGTTTTTGGGGAAGAAAGTCAAGTTTGTAATGTTTTCTTTAAAAACAAACATTTCTTGGGAATATGGTCGCTTGCTTAGGATTATGCCCACTTGGCTTGGCATCCAAATCTAGGTATAGGCACTTAGACCCACGCAACTTCCTTGGAGAAAGAGGAATTTAGGTTAAGTATGATTAGTGGACGTATGGTAAGGAAAGATGGGGTATTAAGAGGAAGTATAGGGTAGTTGGGTTTTAGGTGTAGTGCATAGTTAGCATTGGTGAATTGTTAGTGGGGTAGGATGGTATGATTATATGGTTGTATAAATTGTCATAGTTTATTTTGAACATAATTAGATTATTGGATTTGTATAATATAGGTTTAGATTATTTTGTTTTTTTAGTGTATGAATTTGGTGACAACTAAAAATTAAAAAATTAAAAAAATGGGCATAGGACTTGAAAGGTTGGAGTGATTTTCTTATATATATATATATATATTCATAAAAGGGTTGAATAATTGGGTTTTATCTCCTTTTGATTCTATTATTGATTCATGAATTTATTGATTTATAAATTTGCAAGTTATGATTATAGTGGAAAATGGTTTTTGATTAGACTAATATATCAAATTGCAATTTATGAAGAAAGATTGCAGTTAATTCTTCTCTTGATGTATTATAGATGTGTATTTTATAAGTGACATGTAGATTTATGATTATGAATATAGTTGTTAGATACAAAAAAAAAAAAAGTAGTTGTATTTTTACTTTGCTAGTTTAGGGCATGACAGATCAGGAATGAAATTGGGAGGAGATATTAGTGGGGATACAGGTGCTTGAGAAGAGTCATGCTCCAAAAGATCCAAAATGGAAAAGACAATTTGATGCACATTATTAACACAACTTTTAGGCAAGTGGTCACCATACTGCTACAACATAGCCTTAACTAGACAAAAAGACTGCCTCTCTAGAGCCTCTTTGATGCTCTCAAAAACCACATAAACACCATGATTACTAAGAAGTGCATGATGGTGAAATAAAAGTTCCCAATGAGAGCAACACCACTCCAAAGATCATATTTTTGGCAAGCTTTAGCAGCTTACCACCCTGCAAGAAACCAGGTTTGATAAATCTACAAACTATCATCTCCAAATGAAATAAAGACTGCAATAGATCAAGGGCATTTGACAAGAAAACTGATAGAATCTGAGAGGGATATATTAATCTTTTCCTAGGAGGAAAGAGAATATCATGTCCAATAATTCTCTTAATTCCTCTTCGAATGTTTTACTATAATTATAAAACTTAATTAAAAAAAATGAAAAAAAAATGGTAAAAGTATTCAAGAACATCATCAATATACACGACTATCAACTATAAAAATACAACATGAAAAACAGTCTATACTGACTGAAAAATGTGTTGCATACAGTTAAAAACTTGGAAACGATAGGGAGAAAGAGAAAATATTGTTTACTCTATTTTAAAATTAATTTGATTATTTTATTTTAAAATATTTACATATGTATTATTATTAAGTAATTTAAATTATTTAATTAAATATTTTTAAAATTTTAACACACATGTAGATTTTTGAGTTCAATCACAAAGTGTGATGTAACAACCCATCACTAAAAAATAATGATAGGAAAGGATTGTTATTAAAATAATCTGCAATTTTTAGGTACTAGATGACATTTAAAAAAAATAAAATAAAAATTTCTGTAAGATAAAAAAACATTTTGATATAAAAAACATAAAATCATATAATAATAAATTGTTATTTAAATTTTAATAAAAATATAAAATAATTATATAATAAGTTGTTAATATAATTATTTTAAAATTACATATTTGATCATTCTTTTCTTTATTAGAAATATATAGTAATTTGTAAAGTAAATATTATTATTGTAGTTAATATATTTTTAAAGCATATAATATGTTGCTTAAACATTCTAATTTTATTTCTTAAATTTAAAATAAATCCCAATTTCATACAATACATTATTTATCAAATCTCTTCTTATAACTAATATTTTAGGCTTTTGGGAGGGTTTCCAAGATAGCCAAACAAATAAAAAAAGCTACAAATATATTTGTTGGTTTTAAAACTAAAGCTACATTTCATTCAGTTATAACTTGTCTCTCATCATAAATAAAAAATTTAAACATCAAAACTATTAGTTATGTTGATAATTATATTTTTCTTAATAAACTTATTAATTTTAAATTTATATTTTTTATACAATGAATAATTCTTAATTTAAGTATTTCTTAAATATTTATATTTTATAGAAAGCTTGATAGTTTTAAATTTTTTCATTGAGACAATATGCTTTATTAATTACTTCTTATCTCTATCTTCAAATTTATTACTCAAGTCTCATTCTCTTGTCTCCTTTTATACTTTATTTCTATTCTCGTCTATATATCTCTACTTTCTTCCATCTCTAATATTATTCTAATATTCACCCAGCCCCCTTAGACTTACTTGATTGAAAAGCATAACAAACCAAAAAAACTTGAACTATGAATATGTCATACTTCAAAGCATTTTCTTGGAAAAAAACCATACAATAAGAAGAACTCCATCAACCTACCTTCATTCTTCATAAAGGGATAGATCTTGAGTTATATTCCTAAGTTGATTAACACCTCCCAATCACTTAAATCACAAACTTCTCAAGCCATTGGATAACAAACCATGTTAATCTACTTCTCTAAGCAGAATCAAATTACCATCAAATTATCTAATAACTCTCATAGGGGTATGACTCCCAAGGTCACATAATTCCAAAATAGGTAACCATCTATTTTAAGTTTTATCTATATTGTATTCTTCCTTTCATCAAAGAAAGTTTCTTAAAATATGTGTAATTCATTGGACATTGTAATCTTTCAAGGATCTCCTAAATGCATTGTAGGATGTACAACTTGGAGACAAATTATTTCAAGATTAACTTCAAGAAGTACCTCAACACACTAGATACCCATAGACAAAGTGCATAGCTTTCCAACTCATTAAAAATTTTCTATCTTCATTATGTTGATCATTGAAAGACACTTAATAGAAATTTCCATTTTGAGAAGTACAATAAAATTCAATATTTTCAAACCTAAGAGCCTCGACGCCAAAATTTTCAATAATGTTAGGATATTTATTTACAGAAAAGAAATCCAATATAAGCCTTTAACAATATGCAAATCATTCTAATAGATTACCACAAGCTAGCCAAGCCAAAATAATATAATTGAAGAAATACTCAAAGTTTAAATATCAAGAGTACTTTACATGCAATAACATGCAAAAACATATATGCAATATACAAGTACATCCAATGATGTGAAATAAACATGCAAGCTCATGCAATTGAATTAAATTTATAATTTTTTTGGTATGATTATTTTTAAAGTACAAACCACAAAAAAAAGTCAACTTGTGATTTGACTTTAAAACTATTTGATTTTTTTCAAAAAAATAGACCACAAGTTATACCAAGATACAGTTTCAATTATCACTCTTTATATAATTGATATATTCATGTGATGTCATACTCTAATACCATATTATAAAAATGAATAGAATGCAATATTTCTTTTATTTTTATTTTTTGGATAAGTAAATAATTGTTGAGGGGCAAAATCCATTGTAATACTCAAAAGACAATTACATCAACTTTTATTGATAGTAGAGGTCTAGCTAGGACTATCTTGCCACAATTGGATCCCATCACAAAAATACCCTTTAGGCAATACTTCTCCCCTAGACATAAAATTGGGAGTAACCTATGCAACCCATGATACAATACTAGGATGTAGCCAAGAGTGAACCAATTTTTTTCTAATCCATTGATACCTAAAAATATACAACTACATATTTAACATCTAGTATTTATTTATTATATGATCACATTAAAAAAAAAATCCCACCCCCAAGACTTAGTTGAAACTTGAGCACCATTTGGTAGAGGTTCACTTCTAGGTGGACCAACCAGGGCCATAGTTGAAATGCAACTTCCCTTTTTATATCTCCTCATTATTTGTGGAAGTCCTGTCAATCTTGTAGTGGACTTGTCCTATATGCATATCCCCTCACTATAAAGATAGTTCTCTATCTGCTCTTCGCCTTCATTTAGCATAAATCTAAATAGCTTCTTGAGGAAGACGATATTTTTTCCTATGATCAGATTCCTTTCCTCATACTTTCCTTGTTTTAATGAGGTGATAATTGGAAACATATTAAACTCCTTCTCACAATATTGCACCACATAATAATCCTATGGTAGAGGGATTTTCTCTTCCTTGTCCACATTCTCTAAACAATCCTCAATTTCTCCCATGAATTGGGCATTGTAAAATTTCTCGCAAAGTATTCTTGCCACTATCTTTGACTCCCATATTCAGGATTAGTCACATTTTGTGTTGACTCTATGCCTATGCTATGCATTCAAAAAAAAATCCTTGGGCATGTTTCAATAGCATGCATGGCCAAGTCTTGCTCAAATGAGAGTATCATTTTTAATCGCTTATATGTTCCTTTCCTATAAATGATATCCTCCTTTTCTAGGCCAACTATCAGATTGGAGTGACCATTTGGAAAAGGTTACAATCTTCTTCATGGAGGAGAATTGATCATTCCCCTATCAAAAAGGCATTAAGTAGAATGTTACTAAGTTGTTCAATTTATTATCTTGATTATGCCAATTACTATCATATTTCAACAATCCATGCTAATATTCTTGATTAATTTCTAGATTTGATTGTGTATACTTTGTTTACTATCAATATTTTGAATCACACTTCATGATTCATCATCACTTATCATTTGAACTTTTCTATCAATCATCAAGTGTGATACAAAATGCTAATAATAAATTTTTGTCACGCAATTAACTCCATAAGTTAATCAAGAATATAAGATAGTCTTAACTTGGGATGATGGAAGATGATTAATTTTAACACATTAAATCTATAAAAATCTTGTTTATGTGTTGACCAATAAAACCTATATAATGTTAGTTGTCAATAAAGGTACTTTTCAAACAATATTAGAATGACAAGAAATGTTAGGATTGCCACCTCATTATTAATTTTTGAGAGTTACCCCACTACCCATCTCCACATTTTGGATCATCATCATCCTCAACCACCCATCTATCCTACCAAGCACCATAAGGATATAATTCTCCAACCATCACACAAATTTAATGTTTGGGAGAAAGTTATCCAATATCCCACATGGATTTTCACACTATGACTACTCAACAACCATCCAAATTCATCGTTTCTTAGCTTGCATATTGGGGATGCCTTATAGTTGGACATATTTAGGTGTTGGTTCTAGTATTTGGGACCATAATGTATCTCTACGAGTCTACTATTACAATAGGGGGTTCTCTAAAGCTGTCTTGGCTATCTCTTCTCCATGCCCATCCCCTTCGCAATATATGTGTCTGAGCATAAATCATGCAATTGTACTAATAAACTCCAAAATGGACTTAGGCATATTCTAAGTTTCCAATTAGGAGTCAATTTTTTTCTTTTGACATTTATCATTATGAGGATACCCCACTCAAAATGGAGATGTATCACATTTAGTTCAAGATCTAGTTTTGGTTCTAGAGGAACTTCCCAAAATTCTACTAGATTATTGTTAGCTATACCCAAACATTCTAATTTCTCAACTAGTATGTTACCTCTATGGTCTTGTGCCAAGAATCTAGTGCCTCTAGGGCCTAGGCTATCCTTCAAAACACTATCAAAATTTATTTAAACTTAGTCTTATTTGGGGAAAAACTAATTTAATCCTACTCTTAGGTTATGTTAATAAGAAAACTCCACACCTTACAATTGAGATGAGGGGGTGTTAGGATCAACCATGGACATAAATAAAAATTACATGCAAATATAAACAATATCAAGAAATAATCAGTCGCACAAAAGAGAATACAAGACACCAGGATTTAACATGGTTCACCCAATCCTTGGGCTATGTTCACTAAACATCAAGTCCAATATTATTATGATCTAGTGATTACAACCTGATTACAATATGTAATCCCTTACAACTCAATATTGCCACAAGAATTAATTTTTGCATCACATATTATGAAAGATACCTAACCCTAAGCCATATTGTACAAGTATTTTTTTCCATTTTAGGGTTACAACATGTCATGTGGACCATACATCAGCCACATCACAATTTTTTTTTTGGGATGATGCCTTGAACCCCAAAGAATTATGAAGTATGTACAATACTTCCCTGATCAGTCACCACAAACTAATAGGGGGGTTGGGGGGGAGGGGGGTGGGTGAAAAAGTTGTGAATAATAAGTATGAAATTAAAACTCATAAAAATGATTACCAACAAATAATATAGAAATGTGTAATAATAAGAAAGCCAACACCATAACACAATAATTTTGTTTTCTTGAGGAAAACCCTTGGTTAAAGGGAAAAGCTCCACTGGGGATGATACCCACTAGATATTGTATTAGTATATAAATTCCTTGTTAAGGAATCTAATCCTATTAGGAGTATATACAATGCAATTAGTATAATTGTCCCTATTAAAGGGATGGGCTTTATTAAAGGACCTAAACCTTTGTCAAAATGTTCCCAACCCTATTATGATTTGATAAGAATAAAAGGACAATCACTCGAGCACACTTCCCAAATGATGAAGGTTAAATGCACCTTCTATATCTAAAAGGACAATCACTCGAGCACACTTCCCAAATGATGAAGGTTAAATGCACCTTCTATATCTAAAAATCTAATAAGCTTGAACTAACTAAAAAACAACACACTTTCCTTTATAGTATCTTTGAAGTCCAATTTGAATGAAAAATTTAACTCATACCTCTTCTCAAAGCATCTGAGAACTTTTCAAATTTTCTATGATATTCCAATATCAAGGCTTTCAATAATTCCATACCTTCCATATGCTAGAAATGAAGAAAACAACTTTCCTTTATACCAATTACAAATAGGCAATCAGGTCATCTTGTCAGGAATTCCTCATTGCATAATTAAACAAATAGGCCACCACTAAGGCATACATTTCTTTTTAAATATTTATGCAATTATTATATATATTAATCCACACACTAGGATCTATAATTAATGCTTACAAATAAAGATCAACACACTACATCCTCCAGTTAGATGCCAATATAATATATCACACGCTACACACTAGTGTGGCCATTCCAACATTAAATGATCCGCAAAACCAAACATACATGCACAAAATAGAGAAACCCTCTAATGAGAAGGTAGAACTAGAGTGGGGATGACACCCACAAATCTTCACTACTGCAATAATAAAGTGCATCCAATGAAGGTTACATTATTTTGATCATGAGACATGATCTACCCTATGAAAAGTCTGCCTTGTTAAAGGCTTACAAAGACTATTAGGTCTTACCCTATTAAAGGATTTCAACACCCTATTAGAGGTGTGCCTTGTTAAAGGACTTTAACTCACAATTAAGTAAGAACCCTATTAAAGGATTTCAATACAACCTATTAGGACTACTCAGTTAAGAGATTTAACTAATTCACCTGCTAGAATGACTCAGCATTGATCCCATGGTTAGCACTTGGTTTCTTGATGAAAGATCACCTCTAAACTAATGTATTCTTGATCCTTCTTGATTAGATGTCTCTCTTCTATATACTGTTCCCTTCCTCTATTCTCCTTTAACTAATTCTACAATGTAATTTCACTTCACAATTCCTTAGCCACCGTGAATGCTTTTTTTGTGCATGCAAGCTTCTCTATTCACTTCTTTCACGCACATATGAAGTTTAGGGTTTGTCCTCTTGAAGAAGACTTAGGTGACTTAGGATTAGGTATGAATCAATGACTATGATTAATCCATTTTGTCGCTAAAAGCTTCCCTTTTCTTGATTGGCTGATTGCAATTCATAGGGATTCCAACTTAAGATTCGTCCTTATCTCCAAAATATCATAATTCAATCTTTAAGTCAGCTCAAAAATGGTTTACATAGTGGTTTGTGCCATTACAAACAAATATGACAAAAATATCTTACTTGACATCTGAAGTCTTTGATGCTTGGCATGTATTGATTTCTATACTATGACTTGGCATCTGTATCACTTGACATACATTATCTATTTAGCTCCTGTATCACTTGGCATACATTGTCTATTAAACACATGAGTGGCTGGGCACTCACTATGGATTCAACATGCTCCATCTTATACATGTTGTGCTCGACATGTACTACTTATTCGACATGAACTAAGTAAATGAATTAAGTGTATAGATACTCGTCAAAACCAATTTGAGATAAAAAATCTCCCTCTTTGACATGAGTGTCAAAAACACTTGGTCATGCATTGATATCCTTATTCTTATGAGCATAACATATCTCTTATTCGACTATTGTACAAAATTCCAAAATATCAAAATTTTGTAACAACTTATACCTCAAAATTTGATAACTCCCCTGAGTTGATAGGTCTATTATGTATTCAAAATTTTGTATTCCTACTGAGTAGATATGCCTCAACTGATACTCATTCACTTCATGCTGTTTTGTGCTATTCTTTGCTTTCTCCCCCATGCTCTTACTCTATTTTAGCTTAACCCTCTTTCTCTTTTTTTTTACTATCTTTTTGTTACTATCTCCCCCTTTTCTTTTCTTTCTCCCCTTTTTCTTAAGCTTACTTTTCTCCCCCTTGTTCTTTACTGCTTTATTTCTCCCCCTTTCTGACACTTATGTCAATGGGCTATACATTGATAGTGTGTTTGTCCAAGAAAGATTTATGGACTTCTAGTATAATCTTAAGAGCTGCATTCCAATTTTCACATGCTACATCCAAAGAGTTAATTTGGATAGCCAGCTCGACAACAAGGTGGACTAGGTTGTCTAATGTAGAAAGATTGGGATCTTTCTTCATATGAGTTTCTGCATAGCCTAACTCATTGTACAAAATCTCCATGTGTGGGGTCAATGTGGTTTGGATGCTAATCAATTTGGCCCTTATGTTGTCTTCTTCAGCTAGATAATGCTGCTACCTAACTCTATGTTTGCAATATAGTTCTAAAATGTTTTTCACTTTGGGCTGGAGTCATAGGCAATTTTGCTCCTGATGCATTAATTTGACTTTCCAAACTCAAAATTTGACTCCTTGTTTCTTGCGTGAAGAGTGTGGGGTTGCACAATTTGGTGTATAGTGAGAAAATATTCTCAAGTACCTTCTTCACACTTTCTACCTTTGTTTCCAATGCAACTTGTTTGAGTACTATGTCACCTGATATTTTCTCATTCACTTTACTTTGAAATCTATTTTCAAACCATTCTAATAATTTAGCATTTGTATCAAGGTCTACATCATTTACCTTTTCCACTATATTTTTTAGTTTTTCAATTAGTGGCTTTGTTTCATATGGAGTAGGTAGACTAAATGCATCTAGAAAGATGTCTTTGATATCCAAAAAAGATTGCTTCTGCCTATGCTCCCTTCTAAGTAGTTTTTGATGCTTCTTTCTAGCTAGGGCTTCTTGCAATATACCCATATGCTCAATTGTCATTGTGTCATAATCATACTTTGGTAACACAATCTCTTCATCAAGGCTTACATCTCCATATGTAATTACCTCTTTTGCCTTTGATGAGCTTGGACTTGGCATTGAGATTTTCAATGGTGTTGCATCTATGCTTGGTTTTTGAAGAGTGTGATTGGAAGGAGTGCGAAATTCTAGTAAAGTTACTAGCGCTTGAATGGCTGTTTGCCCCTTCAGCTTGGTTGTCAACTCTATTTCTTCAAGCTTTTCCTTAGCTTCCACAATGCCTTGACTTACACATTGTACTTGTGTTGGAGGTGCATATAGATTTATTTGATCTAGTTGACTCTATTCTTTAGTAGTGGCTTGGGTTTCCACTATATCCTTTCCAATTGTATCAACCTTTGTTGGTGTAGGTTTTGGGAGTTTATTTAAAGGTTGTACATTAGTGACTTGAGGGGTGATGGTGGGTGGTTCTTGTGTTTTCACCTCTTCCCTTGTAGTGTAAGTCACTAATTTTTGAATCTCATCTATACTCCCTAATATAGGATTATCACATAAATTTGCCTGCAATGTAGATTGATCAAGTATCTTTTTTAGATCTTCCTTTGTTAGGGGGTTGATGTTCTAAGAAGTTAGATCAAAAACATCCTTCACTATTATTGTTTTAGTATTTACACTTGTTATATGTTGAGGGCTAACATTAGGCAATTGTGTATCTTGTACACTTTGTTCTTCTTGCTGCTCTACCTCAACTATTGCCTTGTCATCTATATTCATTTTTGTACCTCCCTCAGTTGTATCTTCATTGTTATCATCTTCTTCATCATCTTTTATCTCAATGGATTATGTTCTCCTTATGTTATTGTAGTAATCCCATATGTAACCTTCCACATCTAAGTTGCCTTCTTCACAAAATATTCAATATTATTTTACAATATGCTGAAGGCTTTATATTTTGGAATAAATCTAACTACATGTTTCTTCATAGCCTTAGCAATTTGTGCCTTACTGAGTTCAAGCATAACTTGTGCAAGTGATGTCACCCTTATTTTCCTTTCTACATTTAAACAATAATGCCATTTCTATTCCACTCTTTCATATAGACTTTTAGGCATTGAGTTGGCAATTTCTAGTGGGGCTTTCTTAAAATTTTTCATCATGGCATATATAGCTTCATCCACTTGATTCTTTTCAACTTTACCAAGATTAACAAAATCAATATGAGAAAATCCTGATAGATCTACACTATTCTTAACATTTTCACATAGGTTTTCTAGATCTGAGGATGGGTTGTGACTCACCATTTTGAATTGGCTATTATCATTTGATTTTGTTCTTTCCTCATCTGATTCAACTTGTGCAATGTATTTCCTCCTTGGTCTTTTCAATGCTCCTCCTTCCTGCTTTGCTAGTTTGATCTTTTCTTTTGCCTTTTGTGCAGTGACACATGCACTAGCCCTTGTAGTGGGTGCTATAGGTTTGGGTTAGCTTGGTTTTGTAGTCTTCTTGGTTCTTGTCACTGGTTGAGCCTTAGCCTTTCTCTTCTTTTGATCAGTAGAAGTAGGTGCTTCCTCGGCTTCTTCTTCCTTGACACCTTCTATAATTTCTATCTCTTCCTCTTGCCAATCTTCTCCCATTCCTTGTGTTAGTGCAAGTAGTGCTTGGGTTTGGATTTCTTCTTCCTCTTCATCCTCTTCTTCTTCATCCTCTTCCTACTTGACACCTTCACCAATTTCAACTTTTAATTTCTTCACCAACTTTTCCTTCTTCTTTGTAATAGAGGTAGTCTTTAGTTCCATGGTAATTTTAGATTTATCCATCTCATAATTACCAAATGCTTTGGCATTTTTATCTATATCTTCAACAAGTAATGCATTTATTGCTGCAGAGGCCTCATCTACATTGATTTCATATCCTAATGGCCTTAGCCATCTTACCCTTGGAGTTGCTGCTTGAACAAAAGTATAATCAGCATCAACTAGGAAACAAACATCATCATAATGTTTTTCCACCAATGATACTAGAATTCTCAATATTTTCTTCATAGATTTCTTAAAATCCTCAAAGTAACTTGTCATTATAGATTCAAGATTTTCAACCAATTGTTCAATGCACTCAGCAATTTGAACTGACATCAACCTATTTTTTTTCCATGCCACAGTGTCAAATGTAGGAAATGTGTTTTGAACATAAAAGAATACTAGTACATTTGACCTCATTTTTTGAACTAGGTTGGTCAAAATTTGGACTAACCAATTGGTCAAAGTTTTTCTCGTCAAAATTTTGACCAACTTGTTGGTTGAAATTTTGACCAATCCATTGGTCAAAAAATTTCCAAAGCCCTGGTGCAATTTCTCCTAGGCATTGGTCAAAAATTTGACCAATGCTTGGCAAAAATTGCACAAGGGCTTTGGTCAAAATTTTGACCAATGCTTGGTAGAAATTGCACCAGGGCTTTGGTCAAAATTTTGACCAATGCTTGGTCAAAAACTTCTAGGCATTGATCAAAATTTTGTCAAATTTTATTTTGAGGCATTCTATAAAATTGTTCACATGCCTTGCCTATGATTTGACAGTTTGCATGCATCGTACACTCTATCATCTTGATGATGGATTATAGAGAGTGACCTGAAATGATGATGCTAAAATAGACACACAATCAAATCTAAAATGAACTTGCATTACAAATGAATTGTGAAAATCTGATATTGTTAATTTTGCATGCATGTCTACCAGGAAAATCACAACTTAAACATATATATAATCTCATCGAATATATTATATATATGTTTAAGTTGTGATTGTCCTGGTAGACATGCATGCAAAATTAACAATATCAGATTTCCACAATCCATTTGTTATGCAAGTTCATTTTGGATTTGATTGTGTATGTTTTTTAGCATCATCATTTCAGATCACTCTCTGTAATCCATCATCAGGATGAGAGAATGAAGGATGCATGCAAAATGTCAAATCATAGGTAAGGCATGTGAACTATTTTATAGAATGCCTCAAAGAAATGTGGTCTCTTTGCAAGCCATGAACTGTTTATACAATCACCTTTGCACCACCAAAATAGTTATAACATGCATTCACAAATGATAAAATCACAAGAAACCAATACAACTTTAGGACCTTAACAGTAATATATTCAAAACATATTGTTATTGATGATGGGACAAACCAACTCCCCTGTTTGGAAGCCAAAATCAATTTAAAAAAAAAAAAATTGCTCTTTCCATGAATGGATTCTAGAAGAAAAGACTACACTACAAGTAATTTTATCACTACCCGATCTAAAAAAATGTTCAGTACCATTCCAACAGCCAAGAATATTGCAAAGAGTATAATTTTGAACAAAAAGTGGGTAAATATTAAAAATAAGTTAAAGTTGTCACAATTTTTACTTTCTAGTAAAAAATAAAATAGTTTTTACTGCACTCCTCTATCCAAGAAAAGGAGAGATTTAGAAAACTGAATTGATTCCTCGTTCAGGAGGGTTCCAAAATAAATGCTCATTGGTTCGATTCTATCAAAAGCATGAATAATTAAAGATTTACCGTTGCAGCTTTATAACCACACTTTCCAAATTAAGCTAGCTGTGCACAACATGTGCATCTTGACAGTTTTGAATCAAGATGACATCTAAAAATACTCTGCAAAGCATCCTATCTATTCACAACTCTATTTTACTATGTATGAAGCACATGCCATCAAAAAGATCTAAATGATTGTTGACCAGGGCATAGACTTATTTAAGACAATTCTCAAAACTTTTCCCTATATGGGGAAAAGTAGTAAAATATTAACACCTAAGGCTTTTTTACTATGAAATTATATTCGATGAATACAAAATTATTATTTGCCTACCATAACAGAAGTATTCCCAACCTTAACATAATGGAGCTGATTCTTTAGATAGATGGAAAAAAATTATTTGGTCTAAAAGAAAGAGCATAAAATTCTTCACTTCTAGGGTCAGTTTTGAATTTATGTGACTTCTCCCACCAATGCCAACCCTGGTATGTCCTTGTTGAACTCTCATGTACATGCAAAGTGCTATCCAATACTATTTCTCCAAATCCAACAACTATTGCTACTGATGAGAAAATCACATTTAGAATGTGTTGTTCAACTGCAAGATAATCTAGTTAGAAAAACAATTTAGTAGTTCCAAAATTTCATAGTTCAACTCAATGTCACCAAAATAAACGTGATATCAACTTTCTCTAGCTCCTCAAAAAGAGGAATAGAAATCCTACCCATCTAGATCTAGTGTGGACTAGACCATGCCCAAAAGCAACTGTGAACTCATTGAAATAATGAGGTACAGATAAGCCCAAAAACAAAGAGAAACCTAGGATAAAAATTATCCTAAAACTATGTAGATTGTAATATTGGAGAAAGCTAAGCCCTCTAGCAGTTGCTCATCAAAATCACAAAAAATTAGAAAACAACATGGAGTTACCATTTTCCTGACTACAAGTATTAATTTGTGCAAACTAATCATAAGCTTTCTTTTTCTTTTGTTGAATCCTCGATAGCTTTCTGTAATTTTTGTATAGTTTTCTTGCCTGTGGTAATCTGAACCTTACGATGATTTATTTCTATGCTTGACTTGTTAATATCCTGCTCAAATTGATGTAGACAATACAAAATTTGGAAAATCAAACAAATAAATTTAGTAAATTTAACATAGCCAAAAAACACACAAATAGTACTTACACTCTGCAATTTTGCAACTTTAGATTTTTGCTTCTATAACTTTTCTCCTCCTGCATTCTCCATCGTGGTTTGAAGTTCAGAAGTCTAAAAGAGAACAATAGTATTAATTAGAAAGTATGGCTTACAAAATTTCACATGAATGGCTCCAAACCTTTCTTTCCAACCTTCTCCTTGAGCTTTTTAGAGCCTTTTACAAGATGTGCAAGCTCTTTTTCTTCATTTGTGATGACTTGGTCAAGTTCTTTCAGCCTGTCTAGTTCACTCTTTGATGCCTGTGCTACAGACTTCTAAGAATCAAGTTGCTTCTCGATGTCAAGATGCTGACCGTTGAGTCCTTCTATTTATAATAAGAACAATGGTAAGATAAGGTAAAACATTTCCATGGCTAAAAAAGTGGCAATGATGTCTACAAATAATAGATTGGAAATACTATTGTTCAGTTTCTAGACCTCCAAGCATGTCTTGGCTAATTCCAGTTTCAAATGTGACATGGCCTTCTCTACTCCTTGATACTTCTTAACAACAATACTTATCCTTTGCTATATGTTTCTAAGCTATTCAACTAAGTTTTCAAGTTCCTTTTCAACACTCATAATAGCTTCCCCAAAAACATTAGAAGCTTGTATGGATGTTCCCATTCTACCACCCTGTGATTTTTTGCCACCACCACTCATTGTACCAAACTTCTCAAAAACTACACCATCCAATGTGACCACATGTCTGAACTCTTTGTCTTGACCATAGGTGATTTGAGTGGCCTAACAGAACACAATAAATAAAATTAAAAAGATTAAACATACAAGTTTATGGAAATATACAAAATATTTAAGAAAGAGGTGTTGAAAACAACATTTATTATTGTCATTAGTAGATCTATGAAATCAGAATATGCATAATTGGTAGTGGCATCCAAATGCATGGACCTTGAAAAACTTTTTCTATAATAAATGTAAAACTAACCTCAATTTTATAACTAGTTGATCTTTTCTTACAAATACAACTAATAAAATGAATGCTACCATAGAATAAGGGGAAAAGAAGGAGACAATTAAAAAATAAGTAAAGAATGCAATCTATCTAGTCCAGATCTTTTGCTACAATAGTGTTTCCTAGTGCAGCGTAAAATGCCAATTTAATGCGCTCATCCTGAATAGTTACTAAGTCAAATAAGCATGGAACACCTTTTGGTGTTCTAACTTTCTCCTTTATTCTTTGAAGATGGTTCTCTTGCTTCTCCTAAATAACACAAAAAAAAAAAATGATAAGTTATTATACTTCCTTCAATTTTTCTCTGAGTTTTAGGGATAGTAGGGACGAAACAAAAGATCTCAAGGAAAGCTAGGAGAATTATTAATAAAATATATACCTATTATTTTTCAAAAATTAAAAATTAAAAAGGAAACAAAATAACTTTTGGTAAACAATATGATTTAAAGAAGCTGAAATTGTAATGAGAGGAAATAGAAACCACATTTCATCACTAACATAGGATTTAAATTTGAAGTTATTATGGAGGGTATAGGAAATCTAGATGTCATATACTTGGGTATAGGATGCCTTCTCATTATATACCTTATACTTTCTCCCAAAAGATTCAGAGATCATTCATTTGATCCTATACTTTCTAGATTTGTAATAGTAGGTTTGCCACCTATTCTTTTGATTCAACATTGGGACATGCTGCATTTTTGGGTAGAATGCTAGACAGAAAGTGTAATGCCTCGCCAAGAGATCCAAAGAATTAACCTAAAGTTTCACTAAGTTTAGTAGCATTTTTTTTTTTTCAAACATGAAAGTAAAACCATTCATTACATAGTAGCGAAAGCAATAACAACATCCAACTGAAAGCTAACATAACATACATACATAACATGGTACATTCTTAAAGATCCCTTAATGTTGAATCACATATATCATAACTAATTATGTTTCCATCTAATACTACATCCACATAATATAATACTGAAAAGTCCAACATTCTTAAATTACATTTCCGATTGCTCGATCATCCACTGAACATGTCATAGGGTATGAAAAGCTTAAAAGAATATACATCCGTGTAAATAAACTATATCATCATACTAACTCTAATCCTTGATGCAATAACATAAATGAAATCACAAACCATACTTGATACATCATCGTAACCATAAATCATCAAACATAATTAACTAAGTGCACGGTTCCTCTCCAAACATAAATAGCATCATTAGACCATCATGGATCCTAGCCATCCCTTCTTGCATAACATTCCAAATCATCGAAGAGATCATCGGTATTAACATAGCAGGAATGTCACACCTAAATCATACTACATCATATGCAGAAAGTAATCTAACATGCAAGGTAAAGCATAAGATAACATCATCTAACATATGCAAATCATCAATGCGAGGACACATGTCCACCATCATAATCAAAGAATGCATCAGCGATGGTGTCTCAGATGGATCTCAAATGATAAGAGTGGAAAAGCACTTCCACTCAACCACGTGGAACCTAAATGGTCCACTCCCACTGTGATGAGGAGATAATCTCAAGTCCCAAACAGGCTATCAAAATCACATAGCATAAATACTCTCTAAATCTAGGAATCCTAAAAGTATACTAACTCAAAGGTTCTAATCACAAAACTGACATCTAATCCTAGAGGCACAACAATGACATGTAGGAAACCTACTTTGTAAGCGGGCAAGTGTCATCACATATATCATGTAGAAGTTACCTTGGCAGTTAGCTTAGGACTCCATGAGTCCCTACTGATCCTTATGCAACCACTAGTATCCTCTCATAATGACAAGGCATACTATGGAATGCAGGGTCACAACCAAGCGTTCTCTCTACTCCCATCCTAGTCTATACTAGCACTCGAGGCATGGGAGAGAATATCAAAAATTATCTTTTTAGGTTCATTTAATCCCCATTTAGTGTAAATGTTTTTACTTATTAAAACAACTTACAATGAGTTACCCTAGCAGCCACTTAGGGCCCCGACCCCCATTGCAAGCCACTTCCCAGCACTACAAGTAGATAACCTACCCTAAGCTCATAGAATCATAAATCACCAAAATCACCACAGTCCTATACAAGCGATTGGAAAAATACCAAAAGAATAATCCATAATAAGAGCATTAAATATCCATAATAAAAGCATCTGATCTCCATGAGCATCTGAAAAGCATCCATAGATAATCATGACCACAACAGTTCTCTATTGGCAACCAAAGGTATCACTGATAATCAAAAGTATCCATTGGTTCTCAATAGCCAAAATATATCTTAAAATCATACTGATCGAAGACTCCAAAATGGTTGAGTCAAAACATGTCACAATATGACATCATCAAGAAATAAATCAACATTTCAGTCCCGTCATGGCGACTGGAAATTAATCCAAGGATAACTGATCGATGACCCAAAAATGGTTAAGTCAAGTGTTTCAGATACATATAACTCAGCTTCACTCAAGAAGACTAATGAGCAATAAAAATCAGTAAATACAACATCTCATAGAGCATACGATCACATAACCATGGTTGGGTTTATAAAGATCAAATTCAAGACATCATCATGACATCACACTCGTAACCCCTAAGCCTCTGGTAGATGTCTTATAACTGGTCAACAACTAGTCAACCCAAAACCCAGAACAACTAGCATAGAGAAAACACAATGCAAGCACATGTTTTGGTTTGCTAAAATTACATAGTTGAATTGAGTATGGAGTTTCAGTTTCATTTTGAATTATATATTTGAAGTGTGTAAGGTTCTTCATTTGACCTACACGTTAACTTGTTTGTTCCCTCGATAACATTATCCTTCCATTATTTAAAATTACATTCTAAGAATAACTGAAGGATAACTATTAACTCATTAAATCATTTGACACTTAATAAAATCATTCGCTTTATTTTGCTAAGATCAATGTTATTAATTGAATAACTCTTCTTAAATATAAATTCAACTTCTCCAAACATAACCAAAATTGACTAGTCTTTAAAACTTACTTTAAACGCCATGCTTAATCAATTAATCTTAATTAAACCATATAATTAAATTAATTAATAATGTACACAATCCATGACTCTTCATCATTCTAATGGTACTTAATTAAAACTCAACTAAAAATTTAGGTCTTTTAATCGTTATAATAATTAAATCATCACTAATAACCATTATAATATCTAAAGTCATTATTCAAGTCATTAGAATAAGACTTATCAGCTTCGATGTAAATACTTTACAACTTCGTTAAAAAAAATCATATTAGCATATCAATTAAAACTCTATTACATAACTTGATTATTAATTAAATTAAATTAACTCTAATTAATTAATTTAATTAATAGTTACATAACCATATCAACAACCCAATGAATATCAGTTGATTAATAACTAACTACAATTTGTAAGTTAAAAGTCAACTATAATTCAATTCTCCAATATTAATAGTTCAATAATGACTTGTTATTATTTAATAACAAGTTATATTGGAAATCTTATTAATAAATCTATAATAACCACATTCATCATTCTTTCTAATGAATACTAATATTTCCTTAACAAATTTGTATTATCAATAATCATTTCTATTAAGACTCTATCGCACAACTTAATTATTAATATCATAGTTATAATAACAACTCAATGAATAACAATTGATTAAAAATCAACTATACTCCAAATCCAAAAATTAATATATTTTACAAAACTTCAATCATTAAATAATCTCCACTAGATTAACTCTAATCGGATTAATTGATAACTATTTAAACCATTTGTACTATTATTTATTAATAGTTTGTTAGACCCAACAAACATTAATAAATAATAAACTCATCAAAACTGCAGATAATCGATCTTAAAGAAACCTTACAAAACTTCATTGGTTAATATTTAACTAACTCTTAGCACAATTAAGGTGTACCAATAATCTATTTAATAATACAAAACGTATTATTAATAACATAATAACTCAAATCACAACAATGTTATAAAAATGACTCCTTGTCAATTAAATCTTAATCTAATATCATTAAAGTCTCTTAATTTATCTCAACATAATATAAATTACCATCTCTTAATTATTTAATACATATATTAAATAATATTTAATATACATTAAATAATATTTAATATACATTAAATAATTAATATTAAAAGTCAACCATTAGACTCAATTTTCTAATTGTTCTAATAATATTTTGTTTATATAAACGTTATTTGCAAACGTCCCTCAATAAATTTAAATAGTAAATTTTGACTTGAGAATTTATCAATTAATTTCATAAACATCTTTTCTTCATAATCCAAATCAATTAATTAAATCTATATAGTTAGATTGTAATATTAAAAAATAATTCATTATTATAAAGGGTGATCATTTATCAAATTATGATAATTAATAATTACTAATAATATATATACATGCTTACATATATATATATATATATATATATATATATAAATAAATAAATATATATATAAAAATATAAATATATAAATATACATACATACATACATAAATATATATATAATTATTAATATTAATGATAAATATTTAAAAATGTTTTAAGAAATTCGAAATGGAGAAATTTGATTTTATCACCATCGAATCGCATACAACATAGCACACACATATATATAAACACCGCCATCAGCACGCGGTACCCTGCGATCGCAGGGCCTGCGGCGACAGCGGTACTGTGTACCCTTTGTCATCGTAGTACCTGCAGCGTCAGTAAGTACAAGGGTGTGGATTCCGTCCCCCCCCAAACTTATGCAATATGAAATAATTTTTTTATTATAACGTTTTAAAAACGTTTGTCATCACTGCGATTTAGATTTTTTCAAATGTATATTTTCCGCAGCGACTTTAACATGCGGTTCATTATATATATATATATGCAGATCTGGATAAACATGTCTTTATCTACATAATTTTAAAGGCTTTCAATTTTAAAAAATTTCATAAAATATTTGTTCTTCAAATTTACTAAATAAATTCTCTAATGGATTTGGCTATCAATTTAAAAACCCTTTTTAAATTTATTTCTCAATTCGATTCTAATTTGTACCCAAACCTTATTTAGAACTAATTTCTTTCTTAAATTGAAGCTAGGGTTTTCTATTGTTTTTTTTGCATTCAAATAAAAATTAACACACACACACACACACACACACACACACACACACACACACACATATATATATATCTAGATTTTAATTTCAAGATTGAAGATTCGATCACAGAGAATATTCAAACATATATAACAGACATGATGAAGACATGAAGAGAAAGAGTGCAAATAGATTATGCAAAAATCATGAGTGCACCTAGACACTGATGCTAATTTGCCATGCCTCAAAAGTCCATAGAAAAATCCCTTCCTTCTCCAATATTTGAAATTCCTTCAAGATCCAAGCCAACCGAAACCTCCAAGTGATTAGAAGTGCTTGTAGAAACATATGAGCATGTAGAAGCATATGAGCTTCTCAAATGCATGTAAGCTTTGAAGCTTGTCCAAACACACTAGAAAAGCCTCTATTTAAAGGCCTCTAAGATGCATCTAGAATGTCTCTAGAAACAACCGGAAGGTGTTGACAACTAAGCATGAGCCTTCTTCAACCTTCTAGATGAGTCATAAGGTTGTAGACACCATGTGCTTAATTTGTGCACCAACTCCTGTGTTGTTGACAACACATGTATACTTAGAGTGCAAACTCCTATGTTGTCTACATGACAACTCCTGAGAATTTCCAAACTCCTACGTAAGAAAATATTAAAATAATGCACATTAATTTATTTAATATTCACTTTACTCTTTTCAATTTAATTTATTATTTTTAAATCTCATGCACTAACTTTAATGACTCCACTTGTTTTATCTTAATATATTTATATTTTAATCACATACACACATCATGCGATCTAGAATCTTTTAATAATTTTAATATATTTCCACTTTTAAATTTATTTTTGAAACTTTAATTAAGAAAATATTTATTAACTTAAATAAATATTATCACATTCCAACTTTAAAATTATAACTTTTATCTTCAAATTTAATTATTTTATTTAATTAATTTTCCCATTAATTAAATAAAATAAATATTAAAATATCATATTAATTTTTCATTAAATTAAACCATTAATTAAATCTTTTAATTAGGCTTAATTAATAGAAAATACTCCAAAGACTCACAAGGTAAAATACGAAAATCTCACTATAGCAAAATACATACAAAATCAAACCAAAAGGGTTAATATCATGAATTACGTCATCTGACGCATTTAGAGGGTGCTCAACTCAAATACTTGTCCTAATTTTCAATTAGAACTAATGGCTTAAAGGGTTGGGATTTGGACTTGAGAATTAATTAATAGAAAATACTCCAAAGACTCACAAGGTAAAGTACAAAAATTCCACTATAGCAAAATACATACAAAGTCAAACCAAAAGGGTTAATATCATGAATTACGTCATCTGACACATTCAGAGGGTACTCAACTTAGATACTTGTCCTAATTTTCAATTAGAACTAATGGCTTAAAGGGTTGGGATTTGGACTTGATAATTTATCTCCCCTCTCTTAGCATTGAGATAATGTGATAGGGTACACTCATCTTGGCAATTCAGGGAAGTCAATACCTGGTACCTACAACCTACATAAAAACCATGCATGTACATACAATATATATATATATGCTAAGCTAAACAGGCAATGGCAGGAAGTGGTGCATCGTGTAGATCCTGACTAGCAGGTGACTACGACTCCCTTCCTTAACCACATTAGAAATACCATCCAAGAACAAACATGCACACCATACACATGCAAGTATGGGGTAAGTATCCATAAGAAAATACATATGATAATAAATCATCTAACTAATCAATAACTGAAATAATGTAATAATCATCATGCATACATGAAATGTAGAGTCTAAGTAATCTCATCACATATCAACTAAATCCATAGCACAATATTTGATAGTCTCAAAACTAACCATCAACATAAAACTAGTCTATTAGAGTTTGACAATGATAACAAAAATGCGACCTAGGGGCAGGCACTACAGAAAGAGAAAGAAGTTTGTGGGAATTAGATAGAGGGCATTAGAGAGATGGGTTGCTGAGATTAAATATACCATTCAAAAGATCAGACTCTGGTTGGGCACCTTTGACACAACAGAGGATGCTGCTCGGGCCTATGATGAAGCTACCTATATTTTGAGAGGGAAAAATACAAGAACAAATTTCTAGCCATCTCCTTCCACTGAAGCCCATGGGACCTCAGTGTTGCCTTTAAGGATTGCAAGGATGCTACAACTTAGATTCAACGAAGCCAAAGCCAGAAACAACAATGACAATATGATATCTGACATCAATTCTTCAATGGATCATAGTCTTTGTAATCAATTTATGCACTCAAAACTTAATCTTGAAGTTGAAATGCCAAGCTTGGAGGAGGACAATTTATTTGAAACTAAAACATCTGAAATCCACAGCTTAACCCTAAGGATGTCAAGTATGGATGGAATTTTACATTCTACAGTGCCCAACAAGCCTCATGTCGCTGCTAATGATTCAACTAAAGAGAAATATCTTGAAGATCAAGATGGGTTTTTAAATCCTAGTCTGCCCATTGAGCCAAACATTAAAACAGGCTAGAGAGATGCCAATAAGGGAGCTTCCCAATTAGTCTAGACAATCCCTAAAAAAGCCTTGGCTTAGCTTATCCAGAAAACCATTTTAAACCCTAGAGTGGTTCACACAAACCCTAATAAGGATTTGCTTCAGTTGGTCCAGAAAACCCTTATAATCCTTAGAGTGGTCCAGAGAAACCCTAATGAGGACTTGTCTCAACTGTTAGAAGATAAAGATGGGTCTTTGAATCCTAGATCACCCACTATAAATAGAAGAATGGGCTAGAGAAACTCTAGTAATGGGGCATTCAAATGATTGAGACAAACCCTAATAAGAAATTGCCTCAATTGCTATAGAAAAGCTACTGTAGTGTGAAAGGAGGTGGGGAAGAGGGTAATTTGAGTTCTTCTTCAATCTTGATGGAAACAGATCATATCACACTAGTGGAATGTATGAATAGGTAAAGACACACATATTAGTTCTAGTCTACATGGTGTGATTACAGAAATAGATAATGATTTTGATTTTATTAATGTCTCTGATTTGGCAAGTGGGTACTGTCCCTTCGCCATTGCTAAGGAAATGGCAGAGCTTATCAATACTAATAGTTGCATGCCTAACATTTTCATGGTGGATGAGGCTTCTGATTGTAATGGGTCTTTTTTGAGTTTGGAAGAACAAGATTCTTCAATGTTTAGGGAGGCCATTAATAGAAGAATGTATGAAAGAAAGATATCTTCTTCTCTATATGCCATGATTGGTGTTTTTGAATACTTCCATTATACTAGTGAAAGAAGTTGAGCGAAGCATCAAACACTTGACTTGGTAGAGAAAGAAGATACTCTAGATCTTATTCAAATTAGCTCCTATCCTAATATAACTTATTTATATTGATCTCCAATGTGTTGATTTGAAATTTATTAAGCATAAACAATTTTCTACTATCTTTTACCCTACATCTTTTCGTTTTGTTTGTAATGGTTTTGGGTTTTAGATCTTCTAGATTTAGGAGAGAGCTCTAGGTTTTACAAATTACCATTATCATCACACATGAAAAAAACATAATTTTTTTGAAAACCATAAGTATTCTATACACATGCAATTTCATGTAAACAAACATGCAGGAAACCCCAAACTCGAACCAATGGAAGATAAATGTGATAAGTACAAAAGAAGCCATAAGTCAGGAAAACCATAAACCCTAGAGACAGAGAGAGGTAGTCAAATTGCAAACCATAATATTAAAATACCTAGAGAATGCATACAAGATGCTGAGGATGCCCTTAATCTTTTGTGCTGCTCACTCTATAGTCTCCTTAGCCAATTGTTAATGCCATTTGTACTGATGAGAACCTAGACGCCCTCTACAAAATAGTTGGTGGTTTTGATCATCCCACAAGAATAGAGGGCCCAAGATGTTAGTATGTAGAAAAAGTCTGAAATAATCCCAATTGCATTGTTTTAGTTTGAAGAAAATTAAATTTGGGTTGATAAATCTACCTAGCCCTTGTGTTAATATGAAAAAACCTTGAGAACTTTTGTGTAGCCATCCTTTGAGAGGCCTTGTGAGGACAAATACTTTTAACTATCATTCATATGTAAGTGGTAACACATGTGCTCCTTGCAGCTACAAGATTGAGGCCTCTTTGAAACACAATATTTGCAGCCCCCCTAAAAAAATATGCTTCAAAAGAAGAGTGGAATTAAACCACAATGAAGCAAGAGAATCCCGTGTACAAATTCATGACTACAATTGCACATTTCATTCTTTGTCCTATTGAAAAACCTATCAATTGTCATGAGAAAGTACCCATAAACGTATATGATCAAGCTTGTGTGCAAAATGAAATTGGGGTTATATAGAAACATCTACCAGTTTAAGCTCTAAAGCCATGGGAATTGGCACAAAACCCACAATTCTCAATTCTTGCACTTGTGCTTGTGTATTCAACCAACATGCAGCTCCTATGTGTGGTCAAATTGGCCACATGGTTAGACAATTATAAGGGCTATACAATAGGGCAGTCAAGTGTGAATATTATCTCAAATCCAAATTACGGCCTTTAGATCCATGTATACTAGAGTAAAACTTTGTGGGTATGCAAAAAATTACTTCGATTTATACTGGTATGCAAGCCAAGATAACAACTAAAAAAGAATAAAACCAACAAAGATATCAATCTCCACTGTTAGAATCAATAATCGATCAATCAAAAGAGTTTGAGACTTACTTAATATAAGATTTGCCATTATTGACGGATCTAGATTTTTGATTATCAGGACTAGCTAAGGAAGCACATATGCCCTCACTTCCTCTGTAGAAGAGATATGCATTTCCATTTTCCTGGCGTGTTTGTATTCATGCACTTAACCTTGGACTAACAATGAAATAGGGTAAAATTGACCTTTTTCATTTTAACATGATGAAGCCTGTGTTGGTTGTGTTGGTCAAAATTTTGACCAACACAAGCATGGATTTAAAAAAAGAAGATGTATTTCCTTGCATATTTTGGTCAATCTAAAACATTTTAATAGATGGTAAAAAATTTTGGTCTAAAAATGAGGTCAAATGTACTAGTGGAATATACATATTAGAATAGAACCAAATTTGCATTAAGCACTCTTTGTTTTCATTATTGCTCCTAGATTTTCAACCAACTGCTGTAGTTGTAGCTCAACAATATCATATGTGTGATCTTTCTTGACAATCTCGTAACCCACATCTATTGCAATATAGGGCACACTGTTTAATATACTTGATTGGTAAAACTTGTGTGAAATTACCCTTACCACAAAATCTATCAATGGATTTGTGATGGTGTCAATAGTCATTCATCTTATATTCCACATGGCTCTTGTATTCTTTTCAATAACCTCTTTTGAATTGCTCCTTAAAGTCTTAGGCCAATCTAGGGTTGGATACCCTATTACCATATGGATTATTCTTTTGGTTATTTTGATAGGCCCATTGTCTAACCAAAGTGAACTATCATGGATCCTACTCAATACAATCCTATTCCATTTAGTTTTGTAAACATTCGAGAAATCTAGGGCATAAGTTAACCCTTTCTTCTCCACAATTTTGAATTCTTCCCTTAACACCCCATTTTCACAAAGTCTATCATATGCTTGTCTAATCTCCATGTCTCCAACACTCTCAATTTTATAGTTGTAACATTTTAAGACATCTTGAACCATTAAAAATTTTGGTGGTATCATGGATAATGCACCAGAGGGATCTTGTCTATATGCAATATCAGTTATGGCTTTGAAAAGTGGTTGTTTAACTTCATTACTAACTAGTTGAACATTCAAAACCTCCTTACCCTCTACACCCTCTAAACTAGATACCATTATGTGAAACTAGGGTTTTTGAAAATAGAAACAACATAGCTTGACACACGATAAATACCTTGCTAAATTTGATGAAAAGGTGTTGAATTTCTGTTCAAATCTTCTGCAATCACTTCTGATGAATTTCCTACTCACCTTTAGCTCTCCTTTCTCTTTCTCAATTTTGAAATGATGTAAAATGAGCTGAAAATTGATCAAATACCATTTTGAAAACCTATAACTAATGTTGAGTGCTTACACAGCTGTAAGCTTAGCATCAACCCATTTTAGGCTCACTTGACATCCATTAGCATTTTCAATCATTCGGCAATCATTATGAACTCGACATGTACTAGCTAGTCTATTAGCTTGACATCCTCCAACATTTCACTCGGCAATCATAGGAAACTTTTCATGCTCGAAAATAACATGAAAAAATTAAAGATTTTTCTTTGATTTCTAATAACATCTTGCATCTTTATTCATGGTTATGTAGACTTTTCAGTACTAAATACTTTTGGAACTAATGTATGATATAACTTATGAATATCAATCCCACATACCTCTTGATTGCTTAGTTTGATGAGGTGTGATCACCTAACCCATTGGGTGAAGTGATCCCTTCTCCACTTGTGCAACAATCCTCCTTTTTCTTCCATGTCTTGTTCACTTAATTTCTGAAATTTTCAATATCTACTTTGCCTTTGCCTTTGTCAAACTCACAGCTTGGTGCCTTTGACTTTTTGGGACAATATCGACTGATGTGACCAATCTTTAAATAGCTAAAACATGTGGTTTGACTCAACCATATTTTTTAGTCACTTTTGAAGTGTGTCCTAATACAATTCTCAAAAACATGTCCATACTCTTGACAATAATTATAGCTATATCTTGTATTATAATCCTAGTTGTAAGAGTTTCCATTGTACTTTACCTTTGTTTTCCTATCTGATAACCATATGGGTTTGGATCTGCACTCAAAAGCTCTATGCCCATACTTTTAATAGTTATAACAATATCTTTGAAACCTTTGTGTGTGCATGGTAATAGTTTTGCATTCATATGCCTAAGTTTGTTGCACTTATGGTAGTTAACCATGCTCTTATGCTTGACATTCTGATTTACAGTCTTGCTCTTGCACACATTAGTAGTATGTCCTTTCTTTCCACAATTATGAAAAGTAGGTTTAGAATTCTTACCTTTGTTGTTCCTTTCTTCAACACTTTTGGATGACTCTTCTTCTTCAGTACTTGTGTATCCCAGTCTAGGTGTATCATTATCAGATCTATGGGATCTCAATAATTGTTCAAAGTATTTGATGGCTTCACTTGGTTTATTGAAACTTTCAACAAATTAATTTACCCTTTTTAGGTCATTATGCAATTGCTCATTCTACAACTTCAATGCTATTATCTCAATGTCCTTGACATTCAATTCATAGTTGGCATGCATCATTTGACTCAAAGTATCTAATTGCATGTTGGAAATCTTGGTTAGCTCTGATGATTTCTCTTCCAATTTGTTAGTCAAAACATTTTTATCTTCTCCAATCATGATTTTTTCTTCCATGACTCTCTTTTTCTATTTAGTCATCTCACATAGTAGTATGGCTTGTGATTCTTTCTCTAACTTGAGTTTTTTTGTTTTCCTCAACTTCAACTTTGGTCTTTTCCAATAGATCTTCAACCATTGCATCAAATTCATTGGAAACTCCATTAGCAAATAGCTTAGTAATGTCTATCTCTCTGTATTGTGTGTCACTCTCCTCAATAGAATTTTCCTTCTTTCTCTACAAAGATTTCTTTAGTTCTTCTCTTGCTTCATTTAGTTAATGTAGAATGTAATGCCCTGCCAAGGGATCCAAAGAATTAACCTAAAATTCCACTAAGTTTGGTAGCATTTTTTTTTTTTTTTTTTCTAACATGAAAGTAAATACCACATATAACTTATGCACAATAACGGAAGCAACAACAAAATCCATCTGAAAGCGAACATAACATACATAACAGATTACATTCCTTAAAGATCACTTAACATTGAATTACATCTAACATACATGAATCCATCTAGTACAACATCCACATGAAATATTAATGATAAATCCAATTTTTATACATTACATTTCAAATGCTCAATCATCCACTATACATGCCACAGGGTATGAAAAGCTCAAAAGAATATACATATGTAGAATAATGGTACATCATCCTATTCTAATCCATGATACATCAAAATAAAGATAATCACATAATATAACATCATAGAAGATCAAACATAATAAACTAAGTGCACAGTTCCTCCCAACCGTTAATAGCATCATTAGACCATCGTGGATCCTAGCCATCCCTCTATGCGTAACATTCCAAATCACCGAATAGATTATCGGTATTAACATAGTAAGAATATTTGTAGTGCCTGCCCCTGGTTCACATTTTGTTATCATTGCTGAACTCTTTTAGAGCTAGTTTTATGATGTTGGTTAGCAACATTCTTTTGAAATTATTAGATATTGTGCTATGGATTCAGTTTATTATGTGATGAGATTACTTAGATTTTGCATTTCATATATGCATGATGATTATTTTCAGTGTTTGCAGTTATTAATGATGATTAGTAAGATGATTTATTATCATATGTATTTTCTTATGGATACTTACCCCATACTTGCATGTGTATGGTGTGCATGTTTGCTTTGCGTGTTTACTTTTGTATGGTGTGTCTGATGTGGTTAAAGAAGAGAGTTGTAGTCACCTGCTAGTCAGGATCTACACGATGCACCACTTCCTGCCATTGCCTGTTTAGTTTAGTATATATCGTGTTTGTACATGCATGGTTTTTATGCAGGTTGCAGGTACCAGGTATCGACTTCCCTAAATTGCCAAGATGAGCGTACCCTATCACATTATCTCAATGATAAGAGAAGGGAGATAATTCTCAAGTCCAAATCCCAACCCTTTAAGCCATTTGTTCTAATTGAAAATTAGGACAAGTATCTAAGTTGAGTACCCTCCGAATACGTTGGATAACGTAATTTGTGATATTAACCCTTGATTTGATTTTGTATGTATTTTGGCTATGATGGATTTTCATATTTTTACTTTGTGAGTCTTTGGAGTATTTTTAATTAATTAAGCCTAATTAAAAGATTTAATTAATGATTTAATTTAATAGAAAATTAATATGATATTTTAATATTTATTTTATTTAATTAATTAAAAAATTAATTAAATAAAATAATTAAATTTAGAAATAAGTTATAAGTTCAAATTTGGAATGTGACAATATTTATTTTAATAATAATATATTTAGAGTTCATTTTTAAATAAATGACTAAATAATAATATTATTCAAGCTACTAAATATTTTAGCAATTAAGTATTGAAAATAAAATTTAAAAGTGAAAAATATATTTAAAATTATTAAAAGATTCTAGATTTCATGTGATTTAAATATAAATATATTAAGATTGAAAAGTGAAATTATTAAAGTTAGTGCATGAGATTTAATAATAAATAAATTAAATATTATATTAATTATTGTGCACATAGGAGTTGGCAAATTCTCGAGAGTTGTCATGTAGACAACACAGGAGTTTGCACTTTAAGAATACATAAGTTGTCTACACTTATGAGTTAGCATTTTATTTGAGCACATAGTGTCTACAACCTTAAGACTTATCTAAAAGGTTGGAGAAGACTCATGCTTGGTTGTCATGCTTATCTTCTAGTTGTTTCTAGACACACTCTAGAAGCATCTTAAAGGCCTTTAAATAGAGGCTCTACTAGTGTGTTTGGACAAGCTTAATGGAGCTACAAGCTACAAGCTACAAGATTCAAGCTAAAAATGGAAGCTTCAAGCTTCAAGCTTACATGCATTTGAGAAGCTCATATGCTTCTATATGCTCATATGTTTTTCCATGCTTATATGTTTCTACATGCTTCTATGCTCCTTCTAGCACTTCTAGTCACTTAGAAGATTCGGTTGGCTTGGATCTTGGAGGAATTGCGAATGTTGGAGAAGGGAGAGATTCTCTATGGACTTCTAAGGTATAACAAATTAGCATCAGTGTCCAGGTGCACTCGTGATAATCACATAATTTATTTGCACTCTTTCTCTTTCTATCTTCATCGTGTCTGCTATATGTGTCTGAATATTCTCTGTGATTGGATTTGCAATTTTGAAATTGGAATCTAGATATGCTATTTGGTTGAGAAGAAAACAATAGAAAAACCCTAGATCCAATTAAGGAGAAATAATTAGATATGAATTGGGTTTGGGTTCAAATTTATATTAAATTAGAGAGACAAGATTTGGAATTAAAATAGAAATTTTATGGTTAAAATTCGAATGATTAGATGTAATCTTTCTATCAATTATATTTTTAGATGTGTATGAACAAATCCTTTTATGGTTAAATTTAGAGAACAATTATTTTAAGAAAAATTCTTAATTCATCACAAATTGTCCTATTGCTGCCCCTTGGATAGACCCGAACTCAGTCATTCATAAATTTTTATCATGAACAAATTTATTCTATCGCTCTAGTCAAAATTGGCGCAACTTGGCCCTCTCCAACATATTTCAATTTCAGCCCGATCCAACGGTTCATTAGGGAGATATGACCCTCGTATTGGGACTATTTTATTCAAGGACAAATATTTCTCCATTTTCCATAACCAAGAGTTCTTTATGCTTAAACTTCACAAAAAAATAATATATCAAAGCATGGAATGAATTAAAGATATTATTGCAATCTTCCCTTATTAGAATCTTATTAATATGCATTAGTTTTAATATGGTTTATTATCTAATCTAATTAAATCAAATTTAATTAAGATTAGTTAATAGTAGAAGAAGTGTAATTAATTATTAGTCAATCTAAGTAAATGGATTTTTAAAATGAGAGAAAATTAAAAAAAAAGAGATTTTAATATAGTTTATATAGTGGACTTTTTATAATATTTATTAAATACTATTTAATATATATTAAATAATTTAGAGATTGTAATTTTATATTACGTTTTTAAATGAGGAGACTTAAATGATAATGGATTAAAATTTAATTGACATGGAGTCACTGTTATAACATTGTTATAATTTGAATTACTATGGTATTATTAATACGTTATATATTATTAATTAAATTATTGATATACCTTAATGGTATTAAGAGTTAGCTAATGAAGCTTATGTAAAGTTCTCTAGATCGATTAATAATAGTTTTGATGAGTTTATTATTTATTAATATTTGTTGGGTCTAACAAACTATTAATAAATAATAGTATAAATAGTTTAAATAGTTATCAATTAATACGATCAGAGTTAATCTAGAGGAGATTAGTTAATGATTGAAGTACTGTAAAAGATATTAATCAAATTGAATTGGTTAATAATTTGGAAGAGTATAAATTAATTGAATCAACGAACATAGGAGAAACTTATTTGAGATAATAATACTTGGTATTGGAGATTTATTATAACTTGTTTTTATTAAACTATAAATGAGAATATTGTTGCAGAGTGATGAATGTGGTCATTATAGATTTATTAATAAGATTCCCAATATATCTTGTTATTAAATATTAACAAGTTATTATTATTGAACTATGAATATGAATACTTGTGTACTAGATTATGGTTGACTTTTAACTTACAAAATTATAGTTAGTTATTATTCAACTAATATTAATTGAAATGTTGCCATGGATATATGTAATTATTAATTAAATTAATTAGAGTTAATTAGATTTAATTAATAATTAAGTTATGTAATAAAATTTTAATTGATATGCTAATATCGATTCTTTTAGTGAAGTTGTTAATTAATTACATCAAAGTTGACAAGTCGTACTCTCATGACTTGAATAATGACCTTAGATATTTTAATAGTGAGACTTAGTAATATTTAATTGAGAACTATTAGAATGTTAATAGGTCATAGATGGTGTACCTACGTTAATTGATTGATTAAATTGATCACTTTAATAAAGTTATAATCTTCTTATTCGAAGACTAGTAATTGGCTTTCTTATAATTTAGATGAATGATGATCTTCTGATTAAGTTGAAGTAACATTAAGAAGAGTTATTCAATTAAAATATGGATCATAGTTAAATAAAGAGAAAAATTTAATTAAAGGTCAATGATGATCAGTTTAATGAGTAAAGTATTTACCCGTAAGCTATTCTTAGAATATTATTTTAATGATGGAAAGAATAATGCTATCGGGAAAAAAATGGGTTGACTTGTAGGTCAAATGATTAAACTTAAACACTTGAAGTATACTTGCTGATGGGGACACAACCCAAGAACATAATGGACACAATAGAAAAAGAGAAATTTTATTAACTGAAAAATAAGCTAGTACATTCAGTATAGAAGAAAATAAACTTCAAAACATACCCTAAGGGCTTACAATAACATAAATGTGGAGATAATTTCTCCTTTTAGTACCTCCTCTCAAACTCCACTCCGAACTGCCTTTTACAATGCCAAGAATCTCTTTAAATAGAATCTAGAGGGTTAAGGACTAGGAATACATTCTAAAATGTGCTAGTAGGCATCCACCGACCAAATAGAAGGCTCCAGAAGTTGCGTTAGAAGTCGGCGCAAATTTAGAAGAATCTAGAAACGGTAACCAAACTTCTGGGAGGCATAACTTTTGAACCGTAGCTCCAATTGACAAATCGTTTATATTTTCGAAAAGCTCTCGAAGCGCTCTATAGCCCTATGGACTAGCTTCGCTCATCCTCTATTTTTTGGTCCTTTTTGAAGTCATTTAATGCCCTTAACTTGACTTTGAAGCATTCTTAGGAGGTCTCCAAAACTTGAAAAACTGTAATAACTTTCAAACTATGAGGCCTTTTGACCTGATTCTTTTTCTGGAATGCTCTAAATCACAATTACGAATATCTGGCCAATTCACACCTTCTAGTTTACCAAAATGATAGCCCAATTATATACTCCTATTTTTTCGAGATTTACGAGCTCATTGATAGTGGAACTGTGAGAGTTGGAACCTTTATTTGACCCAAATGGGTGTCCAAAAATAAAAACACATAAAACAAAAACTAAGTCTAAGTACATTTTTTTGGGTGACACAGGATTGCCCTTATACCTCTGGATGCTCCTGCATCACTTGCAAATAGGAAACAGGAAACCTCTACACTTAACTCATCCATGTGATATTGGTAAACCAAAATATGTGTTTGCATTGTGTATTCTTTATGCTTCTTATTTTGGGTTTTGGGTTGACTAGTGTTGACCAGTTATAGGACGTCTACTAGAGGCTCGGGAGTTATGATTGTGATGTCATGATGATGTCTTAATTCTAATCTTTCTAAACTCAACCATGGTAATGTGATCGTATGCTCTATGAAATGTTTGTATTTACTAATTGTTATTATTTATTAGTCTTTATGTGTGAAGCTGAGATGTATGTGTATGAGACACTTGAGCTATCAGTTATCCTTGGATTGCTTTCCAATCGCCATGATGGGACTAAGATGTTGATTTATTTCTTGATGATGTCATGTTGTGATATTTTGACTCAACCATTTTGGAGTCTTTGATCAATATTATTTTGAGATATTCTTGGTTGCTTGTTAAGAACCAATGGATATTGTAATTCATATTGGAGATTATATTTATGAAGTTTATTTTTTGGAGCTTTTATGTGTTCTTGGATGGGAGAACCATCTTATTATCAAGTTGCCTGTTAAGGAACCGAGTTTGATCTTTATGAGTGTTGTGGTATGGGACACAACTGTGGATTTATGTGCTTAGGAGAGATTGTCTAGGTACATGACTATGGGAGTGGCTTGCATAGGGGTCCGAGCCCAAAGTGGTTAGTACCAGGGTAACCTAATGCAAGTTATGTAATAAGTGATAATCTAGTAATTAGAATTTATGGGGGGAAACACACTAAAAAGATAAGTTAGAGATATTTAAACCACCCATGCCTTAAGTGCTTGTATAGACTAAGGATGGGAGAAGTGCCTCATCTTTTTGAGAGGGCTTCTTGATTTTCACATGTGCCACGTTGAGGGTCCGGGGGTTAGAGTAACCAGTCTAGGGTAACTCAACGCTTGAGGGTCTAGAGTCTGATGAGAGACTAGTCCAGGGTAAGTCAAGCAACCATTTGATGACACTCCCTAGTATGTAGCCTGAGTCTCCTCTATAGATTTTGTTTACCTTTGGTGGTGTACTTATTATTGTGCCTCTGGAAATTAGATGTCGGTTTTGTGTGATAGAACCCTTGAGTTAGTATACTTTTAAGATTCCTGGACTTAAAGAGATTGGTGCTATGTGTTTTGGATAGCCTGTTTGAGAATTGAGATTATCTCCTCAACACGGTGGGAGTGGACCACTTAGGTTCCACGTGGTCGGGTGGTAGTGTTTTTCCACTCTTATCATTTGAGATCCATCTAAAACAACGTGGCTGATGCATTCTTGGTTGATATTTATCTTCATTCTATTCTTGGAGCATTATGATAGATGATATACCCTATGATGGATGTATTTATTGGTATGTTTCTTATATTGATGATTTGCATATGTTAGATGATGGTATCCTATGCTTTACTTTGCATGTTAGTAGGATATTTTAGGAGTGACATTCCTACTATGATAATACCGATGATCTCTTTGGTGCTTTAGAATGTTACGCACAGAGGGATGGCTAGGATCCACGATGGTCTAATGATGCTATTTACGTTTGGGAGAAACCATGCACTTAGTTATTTATGTTTGTGATATATGATTATCTTTTATGATGGATGTTTATATCTTTTGTGATGATGTATTAAGTATTGTTTATAGTTTCATTTACTTTAATTGCATCATGGATTAATATTGGATGTTGATGTACTTTATTTACATAGATGTTTATTCTTTTAAGCTTTTCATATCTTGTATGATGTATAGTGGATGATTGAGCTAAACTAAAATGTAGTTACAAAAAGGACACTTGTATATGGTTTAAGAATATTGGATGTATCATTGTTATTTCATAAGAATGTGATGTTAGATGAATGGTTGATTTAGATGTAATTCAACGTTAAGGGATCTTTAAAGAATGTAATCTATTATGTTATGTTTACTTTTAGTTAGATTTTACTATTGCTTCCACAGATGTTATGAATGGTTTTTACTTTCATGTTTAAAAAAAAAATTGTTTGGCAAAGTTAGTAAGAATTTAGGTTAATTCTTTGGATCCCTTGGCGGGGCATTACATTTGGTATCAGAGCCCGAGTTTCAGCATTGGGAGCTCTGGGTATATTGGAATGCCACTAGTTAATAACTAGTTGAACAAAGCGAAAACTTTGAACTATCATATGTATCTCTTTCAAAACTTAAAATTCTACTTAATCCTAGATGAGGGCAAAACTGAAAATTGAAACTCATTCTAGTTGCAAAACATGTATCTTTTATCTATGATGTAAGGTAATATGCCCTAGATTATCTTTGCAAGCATTAAGTTGCTCTTGTTTAGAATGTATTAAGGGATCTATTTTAGCAATTGTTAAAAAAATGAATGTTGGATCGATATGATTTTTGGTTTACCATTAAACCAGAATCATATTGCTCTACATGTGTTGTAGTGTCACTAGTGGAATCATATTCCCCTACAAGAGAGAAAAGGTTCAATGGGATCCGTATAATGAGTATCTTAGTTTTTTATTCTTGTAGGCTTCCAGGAGTAAGCCTAATCCCAGGGGGGGTGGATGTAGTGCCTGCCCCCTGGTTTGCATTTTGTTATCATTGCTGAACTCTTTTAGAGCTAGTTTTATGATGTTGGTTAGCAAAATTCTTTTGAGATTATCAGATATTGTGCTATGGATTCAGTTTATTATGTGATGAGATTACTTAAATTTTGCATTTCATATATGCATGATGATTATTTCAGTGTTTGCAATTATTAATGATGATTAGTAAGATGATTTATTATCATATGTGTTTTCTTATGGATACTTACCCTATACTTGCATGTGTATGGTGTGCGTGTTTGCTTTGCGTATTTTCTTTTGTATGACATGTTTGATGTGGTTAAGGAAGGGAGTCGTAGTCACCTGCTAGTTGGGATCTACACGATGCACCACTTCCTGCCATTGCATGTTTAGTTTAGTATATATCGTGTTTGTACATGCATGATTTTTATGCAGGTTACAGGTACCGAGTATCGACTTCCCTGAATTGCTAGGATGAGCGTACCCTATCACATTATCTCAATGATAAGAGAGGAGAGATAATTCTCAAGTCCAAATCCCAACCCTTTAAGCCATTTGTTCTAATTGAAAATTAGGACAAGTATCTAAGTTGAGTACCCTCCGAATACGTTGGATAATGTAATTCGTGATATTAACCCTTGATTTGATTTTGTATGTATTTTGACTATGATGGATTTTCATATTTTTACTTTGTGAGTCTTTGGAGTATTTTCTATTAATTAAGCCTAATTAAAAGATTTAATTAATGATTTAATTTAATAAAAAATTAATATGATAATTTAATATTTATTTTATTTAATTAATTAAAAAATTAATTAAATAAAATAATTAAATTTGAAAATAAGTTATAAGTTTAAATTTGGAATGTGACAATATTTATTTTAATAATAATATATTAAGAGTTCATTTTTAAATAAATGGCTAAATAATAATATTATTAAAGCTAATAAATATTTTAGCAATTAAGTTTTGAAATTGAAATTTAAAAGTGGAAAATATATTTAAAATTATTAAAAGATTCTAGATTTCATATGATTTAAATATAAATATATTAAGATTGAAAAGTGGAATTATTAAAGTTAGTACATGAGATTTAATAATAAATAAATTAAATATTATATTAATTATTGTGCACATAGGAGTTGGCAAATTCTCGAAAGTTGTCATGTAGACAACACAGGAGTTTGCACTTTAAGAATGCATAAGTTGTCTACACTTAGGAGTTAGCATTTTATTTGAGCACATGGTGTCTACAACCTTAAGACTTATCTAGAAGGTTGGAGAAGATTTCATGCTTGGGTGTCATGCTTATCTTTTAGTTGTTTCTAGACACACTCTAGATGCATCTTAGAGGCCTTTAAATAGAGACTCTCCTAGTGTGTTTGAACAAGCTTAATGGAAGCTACAAGCTACAAGCTACAAGCTTCAAGCTAAAAATGGAAGCTTCAAGCTTCAAGCTTACATGCATTTGAGAAGCTCATATGCTTCTACATGCTCATATGTTTCTCCATGCTTATATGTTTCTACATGCTTCTATGCTCCTTCTAGCACTTCTAGTCACTTGGAAGATTCGGTTGGCTTGGATCTTGGAGAAATTGAGAATGTTGGAGAGGGAAGAGATTTTCTATGGACTTCTGAGGCATAAAAAATTAGCATCAGTGTCCAGGTGCACTCGTGATAATCACATAATTTATTTGCACTTTTTTCTTTCTGTCTTCATCATGTCTGCTATATGTGTTTGAATATTCTCTGTGATTGGATCTGCAATTTTGAAATTGGAATCTAGATATGCTATTTGGTTGAGAAGAAAACAATAGAAAAACCCTAGATCCAATTAAGGAGAAATAATTAGATATGAATCGGGTTTGGGTTCGAATTTATATTAAATTAGAGAGACAAGATTTGAAATAAAAATAAAAATTTTATGGTGAAAATTCGAATGATTAGATGTAATTTTTCTATCAATTATGTTTTTAGATACGTATGAACAAACCCTTTTATGGTTAAATTTAGAGAACAATTATTTTAAGAAAAATTCTTAATTCATCACAAATTGTCCTATTGCTGCCCCTTGGATAGACCCAACTTCAGTCATTCATAAATTTTTATCGTGATCGAATTTATTCGATCGCTCCAGTCATAATTGGTGCAACTTGGCCCTCTCCAACATATTTCAATTTCAGCCCGATCCAACGGTTCATTAGGGAGATATGACCCTCGTACTGGGACTGTTTTATTCAAAGACAAATATTTCTCCATTTTTCATAACCAAGAGTTCTTTATGCTTAAACCTCACAAAAAAAAAAATATCAAAGCATGGAATGAATTAAAAATATTATTGCAATCTTTCCTTATTAGAATCTTATTAATATGCATTAGTTTTAATATGATTTATTATCTAATCTAATTAAATCAAATTTAATTAAGATTAGTTAATAGTAAAAGAAGTGTAATTAATTATTAGTCAATCTAAGTAAATGGATTTTTAAAATGAGAGAAAATTAAAAAAAAAGAGATTTTAATATAGTTTATATAGTGGACTTTTTATAATGTTTATTGAATACTATTTAATATATATTAAATAATTTAGAGATTGTAATTTTATATTACATTTTTAAATGAGGAGACTTTAATGATAATGGATTAAGATTTAATTGACATGGAGTCACTGTTATAACATTGTTATAATTTGAATTACTATGGTATTATTAATACGTTATATATTATTAATTAAATTATTGATATACCTTAATGGTATTAAGAGTTAGCTAATGAAGCTTATGGAAAGTTCTCTAAATCGATTAATAATAGTTTTGATGAGTTTATTATTTATTAATATTTTTTGGGTCTAACAAACTATTAATAAATAATAGTATAAATAGTTTAAATAGTTATCAATTAATACGATCAGAGTTAATCTAGAGAAGATTAGTTAATGATTGAAGTACTGTAAAAGATATTAATCAAATTGAATTGGTTAATAATTTCGAGGAGTATCAATTAACTGAATCAATGTATATAGGAGAAACTTATTTGAGATAATAATACTTGATATTGGAGATTTATTATAACTTGTTTTTATTAAACTATAAATGGGAATATTGTTGCAGAGTGATGAATGTAGTCATTATAGATTTATTAATAAGATTCCCAATATAGCTTGTTATTAAATATTAACAAGTTATTATTATTGAACTATGAATATGAATATTTGTGTACTAGATTATGGTTGACTTTTAACTTACAAAATTATAGTTAGTTATTAGTCAACTAATATTAATTAGAACGTTGCCATGGATATGTAATTATTAATTAAATTAATTAGAGTTAATTAGATTTAATTAATAATTAAGTTATGTAATAAAATTTTAATTGATATGCTAATATCAATTTTTTTAGTGAAGTTAAGCAATTACATCGAAGTTGACAAGTCGTACTCTCATGACTTGAATAATGACTTTAGATATTTTAATAGTGAGATAGTAATATTTAATTGAGAACTATTAGAATGTTAATAGGTCATGTATGGTGTACCTATGTTAATTGATTGATTAAATTGATCACTTTAATAAAGTTATAATCTTCTTATTCGAAGACTAGTAATTGGCTCTCTTATAATTTAGATGAATGATGATCCTCTGATTAAGTTGAAGTATCATTAAGAAGAGTTATTCAATTAGAATATGGATTATAGTTAAATAAAGAGAAAAGTTTAATTAAAGGTCAATGATGATCAGTTTAATGAGTAAAGTATTTACCCGTAAGCTATTCTTAGAATATTATTTTAATGATGGAAATAATAATGCTATTAGGGAACACACGGGTTGAATTGTAGGTCAAATGATTAAACTTAGACACTTGAAGTATACTTGCTGATGGGGACACAACCCAAGAACAGAATGGACACAACAGAAAAAGAGAAATTGTATTAACTGAAAAATAAGCTAGTACATTCAGTATAGAGGAAAATAAACTTCAAAACATGCCCTAAGGGCTTACAATAACATAAATGTGAAGATAATTTCTCCTTTTAGTACCTCCTCTCAAACTCCACTCCGAATTGCCTTTTACAATGCCAGGAATCTCCTTAAATAGACTCTAGAGGGTTAAGGACTAGGAATACATTGTAGAAAGTGCTAGTAGGCATCCACCGACCAAATAGAAGGCTCTAGAAGCTATGTTAGAAGTCGATGCAAATCTAGAAGAATCCAAAAACGGTAACCGAACTTCTGGGAGGCATAACTTTTGAACCGTAGCTTCGATTGACAAACCGTTTACATTTTTGGAAAGCTCTCAAAGCACTCTATAGCTCTATGGACCAGCTTAGCTCGTCCCCCATTTTTTGGCCCTTTTTGAGGTCATTTAATGCCTCTAACTTGACCTTGAAGCATTCTTAGGAGGTCTCCAAAACTCGAAAAACTGCAATAACTTTCAAACCATGGGGCCTTTTGACCTAATTCTTTTTCTAAAATGCTCTAAATCACAATTACATTCATCTGGCCAATTCAAACCTTCTAGTTTACCAAAATAATGGCCCAATTACATACTCCTATTTTTTTGAGATTTACTAGCTCATTGATAGTGGAACTGTGAGAGTTGGAACCTTTATTTGACCTAAATGGGTGTCCAAAAATAAAAACACATGAAACATAAACTAAGTCTAAGTACATTTTTTTGGGTGACACAGGATTGCCCTTATACCTCTGGATGCTCCTGCATCACTTGCAAACAGGAAAAAGGAAATCTCTACACTTAACTCATCCATGTGATATTAGTAAACCAAAACATGTGTTTGCATTGTGTATTCTCTATGCTTCTTGTTTTGGGTTTTGGGTTGACTAGTGTTGACCAGTTATAGGACATCTACTAGAGGCTCGAGGGTTATGATTGTGATGTCATGATGATGTCTTAATTCTAATCTTTCTAAACTCAACCATGGTAATGTGATCGTATGCTCTATGAAATGTTTGTATTTACTAATTGTTATTATTTATCAGTCTTCATGTGTGAAGTTGAGATGTATGTGTATGAGACACTTGAGCTAACCATTTTTTAGTCATCGATCAGTTATCCTTGGATTGCTTTCCAGTCGCCATGATGAGACTAAGATGTTGATTTATTTTTTGATGATGTCATGTTGTGACATTTAGACTCAACCATTTTGGAGTCTTTGATCAATATTATTTTGAGATATTCTTGGTTGCTTGTTAAGAACCAATGGATATTGTAATTCATATTGGAGATTATATTTATGAAGTTTATTTTGTGGTGCTTTTATGTGTTCTTGGATGGGAAAACCATCTTATTATCAGGTTGCCTGTTAAGGAACAAAGTTTGATTTTTATGAGTGTTGTGGTATGGGACACAATTGTGGATTATGTACTTAGGAGAGGTTGTCTAGGTACATGACTATGGGAGTGGCTTGCATAGGGGTCCGGGGCCCAAAGTGGTCAGTACCAGGGTAACCTAATGTAAGTTATGTAATAAGTGATAATCTAGTAATTAAAATTTATTGGGGGAAACACACTAAAAAGATAAGTTAGAGATATTTAAACCACCCATGCCTTGAGTGCTTGTATAGACTAAGGATGGGAGAAGTGCCTCATCTTTTTGAGAGGGCTTCTTGGTTTCCACATGTGCCACGTTGAGGGTTCGGGGTTCAGAGTAACCAGTCCAGGGTAACTCAACGCTTGAGGGTCCGGGGTCTAAATAGAGACCAGTCCAGGGTAACTCAAATAGCCATGTGATGACACTCCCTAGTATGTAGCCCGAGTCTCCTCTATAGATTTTGTGTACCTTTGGTGGTGTACTTATTGTTGTACCTCTGAGAATTAGATGTCAATTTTGTATGATGGAACCCTTGAGTTATTATACTTTTAAGATTTCTGAACTTAAAGAGATTGGTGCTATGTGTTTTGGATAGCCTGTTTGAGACTTGAGATTATCTCCTCAGAATGATGAGAGTGGACCACTTAGGTCCCACGCAGTCGGGTGGTAGTATTTTTCCACTCTTATCATTTGAGATCCATCTGAAACACTGTGGCTGATGCATTCTTGGTTGATATTTATCTTCATTCTGTTCTTGGAGCATTATGATAGATGATATACTCTATGATAGATGTATTTATTGGTATGTTTCTTATATTGATGATTTGTATATGTTAGATGATGGTATCCTATGCTTTACTTTGCATGTTAGTAGGATGTTTTAGGAGTGACATTCCTACTATGATAATACCGATGATCTCTTCGGTGCTTTGGAATGTTACGCACGGAGGGATGACTAGGATCCACAATGGTCTAATGATGCTATTTACATTTGGGAGGAACCGTGCACTTAGTTATTTATGTTTGTGATATATGATTATCTTTTATGATGGATGTTTATATCTTTTGTGATGGTGTATCAAGTATTGTTTATGGTTTCATTTACTTTAATTGCATCATGGATTAATATTGGATGTTGATGTACTTTATTTACACAGATGTTTATTCTTTTAAGCTTTTCATACCTTGTATCATGTATAGTGGATGATTGAGCTAAACTAAAATGTAGTTACAAAAAGGACACTTGTATATGGTTTAAGAATGTTGGATGTATCATTGTTATTTCATAAGAATGTAATGTTAGATGAATGGTTGATTTAGATGTAATTCAACGTTAAGGGATCTTTAAAGAATGTAATCTGTTATGTTATGTTTACTTTTAGTTGGATGTTACTATTGCTTCCACAGATGTTATGAATGGTTTTTACTTTCATGTTTTTAAAATTTTTTTTTTTGGCAAAGTTAGTAAGAATTTAGGTTAATTATTTGGATCCCTTGGCGGGGCATTACAATATCACTCCTAACATATACTATATCATGTGCAGAAAGTAATCTAACATGCAAATATAAGCATAAGATAACAACATCTAACATATGCTAATCATTAATGAAAGGATACATATCCACCATCATGAAGGACGCATCAACCACGATGTCTCAATGAATCTCAAATGCTAAGAGTGGAAAAACACTACCACCCGACCATGTGGTAATTAAGTGGTCCACTCCCACCGTGCTAAGGAGATAATCTCAAGTCCCAACAGGCTATCCAAAACACATAACACAAATCTCCATAAGTCCAGGAATCCTAAAAGTATACTAACTCAAAGGTTATAAATACAAAATCGACATCTAATCCCAGAGGAACACAATGACATGTAGGAACCTACTATGCAAGTGGAAAAGTGTCATCATATTTATCAAGTACAAGTTACCTTGGCAGTTAGTTAAACTCCACGGGTCCATACTGATCTCATGCGGCCACTAGTATCCTCTCATATTGATGAGACATACTATGGAATGCAAGGTCGCAACCATGCGTTCTCACTACTCCCATCCTAGCCTGTACAAGCACTCAAGGCATGGGTGAGAACCAAAACTCTTATCTTTTTAGGTTTATTCAGTTAGTATTAGGTGTGAATGTTATCACTTATTAATCCAACTTACAATGAGTTACCCTGGCAGCCTCTTAGGGCCCCGACCCCCATTGCAAGCCACTTCCTGACACTACATGCAGATATCCTACCCTAAGCTCATGGAATCATAAATCTCAAAATAAAAAAAGATATTCCATAATAAAATCATCAAATATGCATAAAAGCATCAAATCTCCATGAGCAAGCATCCATAGAAAATCATGACCACAACAGCTCTCTATTGGCAACTGAAGTATCACTGATAATCAAAAGTATCCAATGGTTCTCAATAACCAAAATATATCTCATTCATACTGATTGAAGACTCCAACAATGGTTGAGTCAAACATGTCACAACATGACATCATCAAGAATAAATCCACATTACAGTCCCATCATGGTGACTAGAAAATAACCCAGGATAACTGATCGATGACCAAAAATGGTTAAGTCAAGTGTCTCATACATAAGAACCTCAACTATAACAATCAGTAATTACAACCAATACATAGAGCATTCCATCACATAACCATGGTTGGGTTTATAAAGATCAAGATTAAAACATCATCATGACATCACAATCACATAACTCCCAAGCCTCTGGTAGACGTCCTATAACTGGTCAACATTAGTCAACCCAAAACTTAAAACAATAGTATAAAGAATACACAATGCAAACACATGTTTTGGTTTTGCTAAGTTCACAAACTTGAATTTAAATGTAAAAGTCTCAGTTTACGTTTTTCAATTTAAATATCAAGTGGAGAAATTTCACATTTTACCTAACCCATCTAATGTATTGATAGATAATAGTTTCTCCCCAAAAACCATTAGACTCAATTTTCTAAATGTTCTAAATGTCTTTTATATACACATTTTGATGATAATAACCCCCATCATTTTCCAAATAATAATTGAAAATTCTTTTCATATTCATCTTTCCAAATTAAGAGCTTATATTGAACCTATATTGCTCAACAATATAAAATAACTTGTTATTAAAGAATTACTCTTTAAAATTCCAATCATATATTAATATATTAATTATTAATTATTAATAATGTATATATACTTACACACACACACACACACACACACACACACACACACACACACACACACACACACACACACACACACACACACACACACACACACACACACACACACACACACACACACACACATAATTATTAACTTACAAAATGATTTACATAAAAATTGAATCAATAGAACATTTTATTTGACAACACAGGGTGAGTTTAATAACCGTCGATACAACATTGTTTATATATATAACCTGCGGATCGCGGGGTACACTGCGGTCATAGGTACACTATAGACCGCAGGCACTCCCGCATTAATGTGGCCGTCAGTGGGGGTGAAGAAATATGTTCCCCCCTGCCCATTCAAATTTATCATATATATTTTTTTAAATACTGCGTTTTATTAAAATGCATCCCTCTAATGTAAACCGCGATGCGACATTCGCTTGCTGCGAAATATATATGTCATTCGACTTAAATATATATATGTATATATACATATGTATGTATATATACATATATATATATATATATGTATATATACATATATATATATGTATATATACATATGTATGTATATATATATATATACATACATATGTATATATACATATATATATATATATTTATATATATATACATACATATGTATATATACATATATATATATATACATACTTATATATATATATATACATATATATATATACATACTTATATATATATACATACATACATATATATATATAAAATTGTATATATATATATATATATATGCATATATGTATTCAGATTAAAAAATATATACACAATATATAAATTCCAACTCTCAGAATTTTCCTATAAGTCTTGATCTCAAAATTTTTCCAATAATTACTCTAATGGGTTTGACTATGAATCTAAACCCTAGCCCCGTGTTTTTTTCAGATCTATGCATATAAGATTCTCAAATATATGTAACTACTCATATTGAGAATATATACAATTAAAATAGGAAAAATTCTCAGAAGACATATGGAGGACACGAAGAAGACAGGGAATGCAAGATGCGAAAATAACATAAGTAAAATCACAAGAATCTACCCTAATTTTGACGCTAATTCACTCTTCCTTAGAAAACCCGCAGAGCAAGCTCCTCCCTTCTTCAGAGTTCTCGAGTCCTCCAATGCTTCAATTTCTCTCCAAACGCTATGTCTAAGCTTCTAGGAATGCCTAAATATAAAGAGCTCTCAGGAAACATCTAGAATGCCTTTAGAAACAGCTAGAAGGTGTCACCAACTAAGCATGTGTCTTTTCCAACCTTCTAGATGAATCATAGGGTTGTAGACACCATGTGCTTAATTGATGCACTAACCCCCGTGTTGTTGACATATGAGAAATGAAAAGGTGTGTTAACTCCCATGCAAGCTTATAACTCCAATTTACTTTTTATATAATTTCTATTTAAATATTTATAACTTTCATTTTAATTTTTATAACTTTTATTATTATTATTTATTTATTATTATTAATTTTAATTTCTAATTTTCTTTTATTTAAACTTTTTCCCTCAATTAATTCTCATTTAATTAATTATAATCAAAATATCAAAGATTATGATATTTTTATATTAATTTCCTCAAATAATTAATTAATTAATTAAATCTATTTATTAAGACTTAATTAATAGAAAATTCACCATAGACCTCCAAGATAAAATATGAAAACCCATCATAGAGCAATTCACCCAAAATCAGTCTAAAGGGTTAAAAGTTACGAAATATGTCATTCGACATATTCGATGGGCAAAATATCCAGATACTTGTCCTATCTCACTAAGACAAATGTTTTAAGGGTTTGAGATTTGGACTTGAGAATTTATCTCCCTTCTCTTATCATTGAGATAGTATAATAGGGTACGCTCATCCTGACAATTCAAGGAAGTCAATACCCGGTACCTACAACCTATAGAAAAACCATGCATGTACATATAATATATATAATGATAAGCTAAACAGACAATGGCAGGAAGTGGTGCATCATGTAGATCTCGACTAAGCAGGTGACTACGACTTCCTTCCTTAACCACATCATAAACGCCATACAATAAGAAAACACGCACACCATACACATGCAAGTATGGGGTAAGTATCCATAATAAAACACATGAGATAATAAACCATCTAACTAATCATCAACAACAACTGAAAGCAAAGCAAAGTAATGATCATCATGCATACATGAAATGTAAAGTCTAAATGATCTCATCATATACCACTGAATCCATAACATAACGTCTGATAGTCTCAAAACAATACCACTAATCCACCAACCTAAAACTAGCCTAACATAGTTTGATAATAATAACAACAATGTGTCTAGAAAAGATGTGAACAAGGGTAGGCACTACATCCACCCCCCCTTGGATTAGGCTTACTCCTGGAAGCCTATAAACAGGTAGGGATATAACTCCCGTAACCTAGCTTCATCCTCCCATGTAGCTGAAGAATCATCAGTAGGGTCCCATTGGACCCTTACCTACTCGATGGTTCAACCCCTGAGGGTCAACTTCCGCTGCTCCAGAATACGAATCGGCTCCAAAGCTAGCTACCTGTCCTCTACTTGCAACGCATTCCAATCAAGAACATGTACAATATCAGGAATATACTACCGAAGCACTGAAACATGAAAAACATCATGAATGCGAGCTAGGCTGGGCGGTAGAGCAAGGCAGTAAGCAATTGGGCCAATCCTCTCTAGAATCTCGAATGGTCCCACAAAGTGATGTGCTAGCTTAGAACCCTTTCCATATCGGATCAGACTCTTTTGCGGATGCACTCTCAAGAAAACCTTATCACCCACAACAAACTACTTATTAGTCCTATGAGCATCAACATATTTCTTCTGCGTATCCTGTGCCATAGTCAAGTGCTCACGGATACGCACTACCTATTGCTCCATATCACAAAGCATCTTAGGACACAACAAGATGCGATCTTCAAGGCTATCCCAAATCAAGGGTGTATGACAAGGACATAAGTATAATGCCTGAAATGGTGCCATGCCAATAGAACTATGATACCTGTTGTTGTAAGCAAACTCCACTAGGTAGAGATAGTCCTCCCAATGTGTCTACCTATCCATCACATACATCCGTAACATATCCTACAAAACCTGATTCACCCTCTCTGTCTGACCATCCATCTAGAAAATCTCCCATATTTCTAACAATCTCCTCCAATCTCTTCCAATCTCTCCCTTTGGCATTGATGTTAACATATGGTGAAAAATCATCAATTCAAAAAGTCTTTTGGATATAACTTTATGAATATCCTCAACATGGACACCTTCCCAACTTGTTATAGACCTACTTTCCTAGATGAATATTTTTCACATGAATCTTCCCCCCTTTGACATCAATGGAAAAGGGTGCCAAATTACTATAAAAAAAATTAAACAATGATCTCTCCTCTTGTGACAATAATCTTATCTAATTGATCTATTTTCTTAAGAAAGATATGCGATTCCTTTGATCCCAATGGTTTCTTGGATCAAGCCAATCTAAAAAGAAAAAGGAAAATTGAGTGCCGACAAACATTGTTAACAAAAAAATGATCAAAATATCTCTAAGACTTAACTGCACTCAATGTGACTACTCCCACCTTAGGATAAATATCAAACAATATGTCTAGATATATGAATATGCTTTGATATACTAGACTAATGCATATATATATATCAATTAATCTTCACAAGGTAGGCCCATTACCCCAAGCATACCCTTGAGATACTTAAAGGTGTCCTTAGGAAAAGACTTAGTGAGAATATCTACATTTTTTCCTTTGTACTTACATATTCCATTGTTAATTTCTTCTCTGTCACTTTCTCTACTAGAAAATGATATTTTATAGATATCTAGTTAGTCTTTGAATGTAAAACAATATTCTTTGACATGTTTATAGTGCTTGTATTATCATATTACATATTAATAGGATAATTAAAGGATATGCCAATGTCCTTCAATATTTATTTCATCCAAATCCTAGGTGTAATTAATTGCAACAACAACATAGTCTTCTTCTATACTAGACTGAGATGTACATGTTAAAGTGGGGCTTTTGTTGCAACAAAAGACTGATCTATCAATGCCCAATACATCCACTCAACTTATAGTACACAAGAAGTGGTTAAGCCCTTTTCACTAATCCCGAGGGGAGTGTTGAATAAATTTTCAACAATCTCCCCCTCAGCGTTACCCAAGGGTTTGAGGATTCAAACCTGTGACCAAGCTTTGATACCACTTATTAGAGTGGGGTTGCCATTGAACCAAAAGACAGATCTGTCGATGCTTGATACAACCACTCAACTTATAGTACATAGGAGGTGGTTAAGCCCTTGTAATGAATCCCGAGGGGAGAACTGAAAAAATTTCCAATAGTACATTATTATTTTTTACTTAGCCATGAAGCCCATCTCCCTCCTAGGAAGAATGCTCCTTCACTTTTTCTTTTCCTATCAACAAAATTTCCTTCCCAATCTACATTACTATAGGAATATAAGGTAAAAACATTAGATATATCAATACCATTGATCATATTACATTGTTCCTTTCAAGTATCTAAAAATTCTCTTCATAGCTACTAAATGAGATTCCTTAGGTTCTTCTTAAAAAATCTAGCCACAATTCCAAATGCATTTTCTATATTAGATCTAGTGTGAGTTAGATATTCTAACCATCCAATCATAGATTTGTACCTTGTGTGAAAATAGTAATGATAATCATCAGTAGAAGTCAGTTTACATCTAGCCATTATAGCAGTTCCAACTGCTTTACAATTTTCCATTCTAATTTTACCATGAAATCCTTAAGATACTTTATTTGAGATATAAATATGCCATCCTCATTTTGAGTTACTTGTAAACCCAAAAAAATTGCTTTTATCCTATTATAGACATCTCAAATCCACCTTTCATTTCATTAGAAAATTTATTGCTCACTTAATTATTTCCACCAAAAATATTGTCATGAAAAAAAACCTAAATGATAAAGAGACCTTCAAGATTAATTATCAAATATAATTTACTATGTACACTACCTTTCTTGAAATCCAAATGTAATAAGTACCTCTCTAACTTCACACTCCAATCTCCTAGAGCCTGCTTCAATCCATAAAATACCTTCTTTGCATACCATATCTTCTTAAATTGTGCAAGGAAATCATTGATTTTATTAATATATACTTTCTCTTTTGATTCTCTATTTAAGAAAGTAGATTTGACATACATATAACACACTTTGAAATTCTTATTAGATACATATGCCAAAGAAAATATTACTGCTTCAATCCTAGCCACAAGAGAAAAGGTTTCCTCAAAATCAATACCTTCCTATTGAGAATAATCTTTTCATACCAATCTTTCATTGTTTCTCACAACTTCACCTTGTTCATTCATCATGTTTTTGAATATCCATTTAGTTCCTATAACATTTTTTTCATTAGGCCTAAGAGCCAATTCTCATGTATTATTATTTCCAATTTTTTCTAACTCTTCTTTCATTGCATTAACCCATATTTCATATTTACATGCTTCATTTGTTCTCTTAGGTTAAAATTGCAAAATTAAATAAAATTCATTTCTCATCCTTGTCCTAGTCATTACACCACTACTTGCATTTCTAATAATTTGATCACTTGAATGATTTAAAGGCACATACCTTGGTGTTATTTTTTCTTCCTTTGGTTCTTTAACCTATACATGTATTACATTGTCAATCTCAAAGAATTTCTCTTGGTATGTATATTTTTGATTCTAAATCTGGTTCTGAACTTTAGTAGTGCTAGCTTGATTAGCTTCTTCATCTGAGTCATAACTAAATGTTCTTTCTTGTACCTAAAATCTTTCATCAATCTTCACATTTTCACTCTCAACTATCTTCTTTAATCTTGGGTTATAACATCAATAAGATTCTCTCTTAGTGGATGTTGGTCTCAGATTGGTTTTGACAATTGAGTGTCAACACACTTAACCAAATTCTCAAGATGATGCCAAGTATAATACAGATGTCAAGCTATAGTGTGTGCCTAGTCAGAGATTCAATAGGTGTTGAGTGAACTTTAGGTGCTGAGTGAAGTTCAAGTGCCAAGTGATAAGTGATGCCGAGTCACTATAGGTGCCGAGTAGAGTATGGATGCTGAGTGAAACAAAATTACTATAGGAGTTGAGTGAAACACAATTCCTATATGTGTCAAACATCAACAAGAAGTAAGTGCCGAGTAACATAGAATTAGCATATGAGTTTGTATCTTCACAAACTCAGATGTAAACCATTTTTGAAGCTGATATAGGATGAATCTTGAAGGATCTTGAAGATAAGATCGAATCTTTTTCACTACCTATGTAATCAACATGCAACCAATAAGAAAAATGGAGAAGGCATGCAACCAATAGAAAAAGTGTAAGAATTGAGTGGGAAATGAAGAGTAAATATTGATCAAAGATTCATACCTAACCCTAAGTCTTTGAAATCTTTAAAAGGAGGATGAAACCCCATTATGTGTAGTTGTATGAGAAGTGTATGGGTGAAATATAGTGAAGTGTAGAGGGGTGTAAAGACTTAGAAAGTACAGTACAAAATTGTAGCATTCAGTTGATCAGAATAGAGCAATCAAGATTTTGAGGAGAGAGAAATAAGATCAAGCAAGGATCAGAGTAGACAAAGCAAAATGAGGATCTGGAATCAACAATTGAAGATTGCAAGTCATTAGGTCAAGAAATTCTTCTATATTTTCTAACCATTGTATTATGAGAATGAAAATCCTATGTTGATAGGTTGGCCTAATAGCTATATAGGTTTAATAGCCACATTGTAGATCCTTAACATGATTATAAATCCTTTAACAGGGTAGCATTCCAAGTGAATGTTTGTATATCCTTTAACTAGGTCACTTTTAATAAGGTGTAAAGTCTTTAATAGGACATGCCTTTCACAAGGCAGACCATTGAAAGTGGTCAAACTTTGTAACCTTGAACAGTTACATATTGCTGTAGTGATACTTTGTGGGTGTCATCCCCACCCGAGTTTTACCTTCTCATTTTGAAGCGTTTCTGGGTTACCAAATCTTGTGTTATCTGTTTTCATGCATGTCTTTACTTTCATGTTTATTAGATGAATTAGATGCATGCAAATGATTTCTGTTGAAAGGTTTTAAAGAGGTTAAAGTTAGTTACTTTTGATTCACCCCCCTTGTCAGAAGTAAATCTTTCCACTTGTAAATTCCAATAGTGGAATAATCACAAAATATCCCTTCATCACTTCTAGGATCAAATTCTCCTAGGTCATCATCTCTTCTATAACATTTTCTTCCAAAAATCTAAATTACTTGATTGTAGTGACAAGAAAAAACCAAATCTTATTAGAAGTTTTACTAGTTCTATTTCTTATCTAAACTATATTCAAGAAATTATTGATGACTTCTATTTAATGTACATGTGGAACCATTCCTCAAGCATTTTATCTTTAGTCTAGATTCATTCTCTACCTTAGCTTTATAGATCTTGAACTTATCAAAGTCTTCAAAATTTCCTCTTATAAAATCAACCCACATCATCCTAGAATAATCATAATTTTTTTTTGTATCTCTCACCATAATATATTCTTGTCTTTGTAGGACCACATAGATCTATGTGTACTAATTCCAACTTTTCTTTAGCAAAAAATATCTTTCTATGAAAATAATTCCTTGTATATTTACCCATCACATACTCTTTACACATCATATTAGTAGGATTTTCAATCTTAGGAAAATCTTGTACTGCACTAGAGTTATTTATTCTTACCATGTTATCAAAATTTACATGACAAAACCTTCTATGCCATAACCAATTGTCATCAATCTTAGTAACAAATAAACTCACCTTGAAAGTATTTAATTTAAAAACATTACCTACGGTCTTTGTACCTGATGCAATCAAATTTCTCAAGTGATCTTTGATTAAACATACTCCATATAAGAATTATAAATTATAACCCTTATCCAAAAGTTGTCCAAAACCAAGTAAGTTATACTATAAACCATCAACAAACAAAACATCACCAGTGTTAGTTTCATCACCAAGAGTTATAGAGCCCTTTCCCCTAATCAAGAAAGGAGTATTAACAAAAAAGAAAAAAATACCACCATCATAAATTTTCAACTCAAAAAAATTATCTTTGTCACCTATCATGTGATGTAAGAATCTACTGTCTATAATCTACTCTAATTTTTTCTCAACATGTAAAATAAATATTTTTCTTCATTAATATGGCTTTCATATTTAATAGAAACAAATCTTATTTTATCTTCATCATCACTATATTCAAAGTTAATATTAGCTTCATCTTCACTAATGCAATAACATTCCTTAGGAAGGTTTTATTTGTAAGGCTTAGGGTTGAACTTAGGTACTCTAATAGGACATCGAGATGAAAAGTGACAAATCTTTTGACCCAAATAATAGATTATAGGTAATTTACCTTCAAAAATTTCTTTACCTTTATGGTCTCTTTTTATGATCAAGGCATCAAACACTTCCAACTTCCTTTCTTTTTCCTCTATCTCTACTCAATTCTTATGACATTATCCATATTTTTCCAATAGCTCTATTAGTTCTCACACTCTTTTTTTATCATTCTTTTATCTTTATGATTAGTATCTTAAAAGAAGATTAAAATTGAGGTAAATCATATCTTAATCTATATGTCTGAAAGGCTTGTATCTTACCAATAAATTTCTCCTTGTTGAATCCTTAAATGAGGGGAATCACTTACCCAATACTATTAATCTTGTTCTTGTAGGATGTATCAAGGATACAAGATTTTCTTATCACAATTTCTTCTTCTTCTATTATGGTTCCATAAGTATTTCTCATCCTTGTAAATATATATGTAACTTTCTAAACATAGGCTCTAACTAACTCATTCTCTTGCATTCTTACACTCTCCAATTTTTCTTTCTAATCATACCACTTCACTTGCTTTGTTGTATTGATCTCCTTCATATAATGTTTCTAATTTTGTCCAAATCTCATTTGTCAAATCTCATTTTTGAAATCTAATTCTTTAATTTTGTAAATTAGTCTTCTAATAATGTGCTTATCAATTCTTCTCTTGATACCATATTGTTGGACTAACCACCAACATTTTCCTTCAGAATTTTTGGCATGGCTTAATCGCCTCCTGTGTTTTATAAGTCTAGTGGTTGTATCAGGCATTGATAGGTTGATCTTTTGGTGCAACAACAAACGTATCTTGTAACAAGTAGTATCATAGTTTGATCATAGGTTATAATCTCCTCAGGTAATGTTGAGGGGGAAATTTTTGGACTAACTACTAACATTCTCCTTAAGGATTCATGACATGGCTTAACCGCCTCTTGTGTTCTATAAGTCTAGTGGTTGTATCAGACATTGTTAGGTTGATCTTTTGGTTAAACAACAACTCTAGCTTGTAACACATACTGCAGTTAAATTATTTCTTTTCTTCATCTATACATGAAGATAGATCATTATTTGATGTTATAGTTGTATAAATGTCTTTGTAATCAACCAAAAATCAATTTCCATGCAAATCAAGTGAGTTCTCATCTTGGTCTTTGGTGCATTATCGCCTAGGGGTTATATGTAGTGAACCCTAAAATTTTGGTTGTGAGATCCTATAAGGGTCAATTGGAGAGTAAAGACTATCCAAGATTCTAATGGGTGAGTTTAGGAAGGTTTGGTAGATATATTTAGGTGGTGATTTACCATCATTATGCATCCATAGGTGATGAGGTTGTAAGGAAAAATGTAATGTTACAAAAGTTGCATTATAACATTTTGCAATAAATTACATCTCATTGAAAATAAGTTAGGGACATAAACCAACAATTAGATCACAATGAGAGGACAAATGTAAGTCTCTCCATGAAAATTTAAATAGGTTAAATGATAGTTTTGAAAATTGAATAACATAACATTAGTATAGTTTCTGATCAGTTTATCACAACACATTGCTTCTATTGCATTTATTTTTTAATGGATTGAATCATAAAGTTTTTCATTGTAATTAGTTAGAGTAAGTTTTTTTATTAAGTTGTGCATTCCAGTTTGTGATATTTTATAGCTTTAGTTTCTTAAATAAAATTCAAACCCTTAAATCTTGTCCATTGGACAATCTAGGGTTTGAGTAATAAAATGGCTCTACTATGAATCTCCACTATGGGATTTTCATGAACCTTGGAGACATGAAAGTAGAGCCAATACACTTTTTTTCCCATTGTATAAGGCTAGAAGCTATGGTTTTCTATTTTTAATCTCTTTCCCTAGAGAAGCTCTTCCATAGCCCCACTAGGAACAAAGAGAAAGAAATCATTGAAACTTGTAGGAACAAATTTATTTGATCAATCTAATGCCATGGAGATTTGAAAGAGGTTCATACAAGGCATTGAAAAATAATTTAAGGGTTAGTGAATCAATTTGGGTGGTTTACCCTTTGAAAATTTGAAACTAGTTCATTTCTCTTGTTAATCAACATAATTAGGGTTTTGTGCCATACTGACAAGCTAGAGACAAGGAACCTTGAAATCAGTAGAAAATGATGTAAAGAGCCAACAAGATGAGGTGTTTAGTGACTAAATTGATAACTTTAGATGTTCAAAGCTCATGCAAGGTGATTGTGAAAGGTATAGGAAGTTGGTGATTGAGCTTACCTTTTTGAGTTTAGGTTAGTTATTTGAGCACATTGAATAATAATGGAGCTCTAGAAGAATAGGAGTGAATCAAGTTGAATCTTCCTAAGGAGACATAGTTTGGGAGTAGAGAGAAACCCTAAGAGGTCCTATAAGAGACCTATATTAGAGATAGAAATAAATAAAGGATAGAGCCTCCTTATCAAAATGGTATCAGAGATTGATAAGATTTGGGCTAGTATTTTGTACATATCCACCATTGAATCAATGGGTGAATAAACTATGGAGAGAAATGTAAAATTGTTCAAGATGGGACAAGATTAGGAAGAGGAGAATACACTCCTAAAGAAAAATCTTATTGAGTTATAAACTAAAATTGGTGAAGTGACCAATAAGATAGAAAGTATGACAGTTAAAGTCAGTGAGAATAAGGCAAGAGAAAGAATAAAGGAAGTGGCAGTAGAAGATGAGGTACTTGAACTAGACCTTGTTTTGCAAGAAGAACCTTTCCTAAAGGAAATTAAATATTTAGAAGGTATACCACTTTTTAGTGGAAATATGGAGCTAGACCTAGTAATTTAATGGATAGAGGGTATAGAAAACCACTTTGAATGTGAACGTATGAGTGAGGTCACAAAATTAGGGTATCCAAATCAAGATTGAGAGGGTTTTCCTTAACATGGTGGAAGTTTATAAAAACAAAGAGAGAGAAAAATGTAAGAATCCAATTGTTACATGGAAAGGCATGGTCACCAAAATTAAAGTGGCTTATATCCATGAAGGTTATGAGACCAAAATTCATGAGGAAAGGAAAAATTTAAGAGAAAAAGATCTTGATGTAAGCACCTACACATGGGAGTTCCAAAAAATATTATGCTTAAAATCTAACATCACAGAGTATGAAAGTATCAAGGTTTCTAGATATTTGAATGGGTTGAGATGAATTATAAAAAAGGAGATTTTTTTTTAAAGTCCTTCTACAATCCATAAGTGTTATTAGTTGGCACTCAAGGTGGAGGTGAAAAATAAAAAGAAGCATGAACACAGAAGAAATGGTAGAGGTAGGAGAGAGATAGTAGAGGCCATAATGGAAGTTATGGTGGAATAAGAACATACCAAATATCTTGAGGGGGATCTAAACTTACTAAGAAAATTAGGGTTTCCAATAGTAGAGGTAACTATAGAGGAAGAAGATCTAGCAACATTAGAGGTAGGTCTAGAGGATCAACAAGAGGATCCTACTTTTCCACCATGAAATGTTACAACTATAACCAACTTGGACACCTTTCCTATAGATTTCTTGTGAAGTCCTACTCATCCTAAGGGGATAAGAGAGAGTAAATTATGTTCATGAAGACACTACAACTGTGAAGTCACTAGAGGTGAACTTAGATTTAGAGGTTGGGGATAATCTTACGGTAAGAAGGAATTTGATAAAAGACCCCACAAAGGTGGAACAAAAATAAAGAAGATCCTTATCTAGGATTAAATGCAAGATCATGGAAAAAGCTTGTAACATGGTTAGAGTGATGCAATACAAGGAGAGTTTATCCCTAAAGAAGATAACCAAAACTACTAGAAAAGAAAAGAAAAACATAAATACAATAAGATATAATTGAAAAAAAAACTCCTTTATCATCAACAAATAATGAAGTACATGAAATGAATGTCATACATGTTGGGTTGTGAGGCCTTCTTGGTTAAGACCAAAAAATTCTAGGTTAAAAACCAAATTTTCTACTTTGAGCCTTAGCTATCACTTCCTTCTCTATCCTAACCTTTGATTCCCTAAAAGACACATATCCATTACATATTTACACATCTAGACATACAAGTTGTCTTGGGTTCACATTCTCCCAAAATAAGAAGCATGTTACACAATATAGGATTGATCCTCAAAGATTAAATGAATAAGTACATAATACATTATAATAAAAATTGTGGCCTTAGATATATGTTCTCACATGATCTAAGAAAACATATGAAAATCCAAAAACCTCATGGAAAGAGATGAATCTCACAGAAGAAAATACCATGCATCATATGAAGAACCACATAGGAAATCAACATCAGAGAATATGAAACATAAATCCAAACATATGCAACATCAAATTATGAAAACAAAGGATAGTGATTCAAGATAGGTATACAATAAGAATCCAAGATAAAAGAATATGGAATCATAAATTAAGTGATTTCCAATCCAAATTGTCATTCAAAAACTAGAAAACATAAAACAAAGAAAATATTTTTTTATGTGATGCAAGATTTCCAACAGCCAAAGGATTCTCCTACATCAGAAAGTCAAGGTGAAAAAAGATGTTCCATAAGAAACATCTGAAAGAATTTAGCACATGAATCCCATGCTCATTCTTAATCCATAAATCTTCTTCATCAATCATTATAAATATCTGTCAAAACTTACTTCTGCAACCAACTGCTCCATCAGATACCTCAAATTTGTTGCTAATACCAGGATCAAATAAATAATACTTATTACATACCTTCATATGATTATAGCTATTCCTTTCTTTTCCTCTTTTCTTGACCACAAGGTCAAACAATTTTCTCAAAGCAAAGTGTCTTCCATCCACTGCAACTTGAACCTCACACTCTACTATATTCAAACTAAATAAAATAAAATTACTCAATTTATTTTCTCTTTCTCCTTCCTCATTCTTCAAAGGAATCCCTTTTTTTTCTTCCATCCTTCTCAACTATAATAGTATTCTTTCTGTAATCATGAATAAATTCTCTATAAAATTGCCAAGGTCTCCTAAGTAAAACATGAAAATCACACATGTTAACAACATCACATAGCAATTCACCCCTAAAAGGTAAAATACTAAAATTAACCAAGAATTTTTCTGTAACCCATACCTAATTATCATCTTGAAACCAATTGATATCACAACGAGTAGGATGTTTCAATCTCTACAATCCGAGCTTCCTAACCATTTTATTTAATACAAGATTATCAATATTACCTCCATCCATAATAACCTTACAACATTTACCTCTAGAATTATAGATAGTTCTAAACAAGTTTCTTCTTTGTACTAGTTCCTCATAATGCTTAGCCAACATGATCTTTCTCTTCAAAAGAGATTCTCCAACTTTAGGCCAAGCCAAATCAAAATTAGATGTTTCCTCTTTTTGATCTTCATGCAATATTAAGTTTTGTTTATCAATCATTTTACCAAGACATTCAAAATATTGATGTCCCTCTTTACCACATTTAAACAAAAACCTTTGAATACAAATTCTTATCAAAAATTATCTAGTTACCCTTATCCACTTTTGCCAACTATTTACCTTGATTTCTTCCTAAATTATCTTCTGCTTTCAATGCATATTGTTAAGACTCTTCAACTAAACTAAATTTCAGCACACTCAAATCATCTAGAACATTAAATTTATAACTGTTAACATACCTTGATACCTTTTCCTTAGAAGATTCACGATGTCTAGATCTGATCTATATCTTGTAAAATTCTTTAGTATATTCCTTCACATACATATCTTTCTATCTCAAGTTTTGTAGCCTCTTAATAAATTCAAGTTCATAATCTTCAAGAATGAATTTTAGCCTTCAATCTAGAAATCATAGGTTTCCATCTACTTATCTTAGATTCATCATTATTCTCTCCATCTATCTATAATTCATTCCACCACAAGGCAACACAACCTTTCAATTTAGTTTGTGCTGACCTAACCCTCTATGGATCTACAATATTCTCAAGCTCAAAATAATTGTCAAGTTCACTAATCCAATCTATCAATTCCTCAGGATCCAATGAACCAAACTAAATTGATACCTCCATTCTATGACACTTACCCACTTGTACCATTGCCCTCAACAATCTTTCTTCTTATACAAGGATTTTAACTTCAGATACTTTAAGATTTTTAGTAGCTTCCACATATTCATCCTATATCTCAAGATTTCTTCTCAATCTATTCAAGACATTATGGATCTTGTTCCTTATTTTTGCCTTCAATTATTCAAGCATATTTTTCTATTAGGATTAACCTTAGATAGAAACAACAGTTACATGCAAATATAACCAATACCAAAAAATAATAGATCACATAAAAGAGAACACAAGACACCAAGATTTAACGTGGTTCACCCAATCCCTTGGTTACGCCCACCAACAACAAGTCCAATATTATTATTGTCCAATAATTACAACCTAATTGTTAGAGTAAGTCATTTATTACTCTAGTTGCTTTAGCTCTCTTAGGTACATATAATTAATATTTTATATTAATTATAATGTGTAAACCTAGTTTTCTTTCCTTTAGGGTTTCGTTCACCTTAAAAGGTTGAGCTTTTGTATTTTGTTTTCAATATCTGAGAATACATTTTCGCTCTCACATTTTTGAGAACTTCTAAGCTCTGCTTTTTCCATTTTTTGGCTTCTCTTCATTGTAGGATATTTTCATGCAGGTGTTCTTGAGGATCTGTGAAGTTGGATTTCTCAACTTCTACATGGTATTAGAGCGGACCTGCTGCATCCTCATCTGAAGATTCTTGAAGCCATGATTCACAGTCAGAAACCCCAGCTTTTTTGGAGTTTTTTTCTTCAAAAGGGCGAAGGGAAAATTTTTGGGGGCACTTTGGGCTCAAATGAATGCCTCCATTGGATCCAGAAGGCCATTTGCAATTAAAAAACATAAAAACTTGCTATTTTTGGCCTTCGGGTGTCTGGAAATTTTTTTAGCCCCTGAGGAGGCCGTACAGACACTTTTTTTGAGAAAAAAATTCAAAAAAAATTAAAAAACATGGGTTTTGGGCCGCTCTGCCCATCGACCACCTCAATGCCACCTTGCAGCCACCAAAGTGCCACTTGCAATTGACCACTACCCTGTTGCAGCTGGTGCACCACCTGCGACACAACCATAGCCCCGCCACCACCAGCGGGCCACCCACTAGCCACCTCTACCAACCGAGCCACCGTAAGCTCTGCCTTAGCCCTGCCACCACCAGTGGTGCTGTCGCCTACTTGAAAGTTGCTGATGTCACATCCCAGTGTGACATCATCAATTCTTGATGTGACATCAACATTTTAAAGACTGACATCATCAATTTTTGTGCTGACATCATCACCCCTACAAAGGCTACTAATGTCATATTCTGACAGGCTAACATCATATTCCAGCCCCTAACATCAGCAAATCAATAGTCATATTTTTTTTCGGTGACAACCTGGGACATCCATATGGGCGTCAATTTTTAGCCCATGTTTGTAATTTTCCAGAGAGCTCTTTTTCTGGACCTACAGTCAATTTTTTGTTTATAACTTGAGCATACAGATATATTTTTACGATTTGAAAGAAGTACCAAAAATCTGACTCAGAGATGGAGACAATGGTGCAGGTTTTGTTTGATTTTGAGTTCGTTTGAGCTTCCAAATTTGGCATTGAATTATAGACTTCTATTTTCCTCTTCTCTGCATCTAAATTCCAGGTTCTTTTCTTAGTTTTTGTGTTCTTTCCATAGTTCTTGCTTTGGTTTTGGGGGATATTTTTATTCATTGTTGGGGGGGAGCATTTTCTATTATGTAATTTGCTTCAGAATTAGACCCTTCTACTTCCATCTTTTCTTTCTCTCAATGTCGGATCCTTTTGTGATCTAGCTCATGCCGCACAACTATCACACCTAGAAGACATAGATGACTAGGCTTCTCATGTTAAGAGGCTTATGGTCATGCCTAGATGTGAACCAACCTACTTTGCAATTCCCTTATGAGGTTCTTCAACATAGAAACAAAATGGATGAAGCCATGAGATTGATTGCACTGAACATCTCTGATAGCCTACTATTTCACTTGGATGGTTTGAACACTCCATGAGCTTATTGGCTCAAATTTCAAACGTTTGGCCAAGTGAATGAGTTTTGGGAACTTCAACTTGATGTAGAGTTACTTCTTTGACATCTAAAAAATTTCCCACCATTGAGGACTTCTTGATGAAGTTCAAATCTTTGTGCACAGGTTTGCAGAGATGTGGTAGAAACAAAACAGATGATGAGTGCATTTTTTTGATACTCTCAAAGTTGCAAGGATAGTATCAGATCTTTTCTTCCACTTTCTACTCCACTATGGATGCTTTGGGTTATAGACATCAGATGCCCTCTTTTGAGATTTTCTATGATAGGTTAACTCGTGAGCACTCGAAGCTCACTCAGATGGATTCACTTACAGGTTCACCATCACAAGCATTACTTGCCAAGGATACACAGGAGTAGAAGCCAAAGTAGATATTTGATTCCTCTTCTTAGCACTCTACTAGTACATCTTGTTCTTCTAAGAAGAAGGAGAAAAAGAAGACTGAGACTCCTTCCTATTCATATTGTTAGAAAGGAGCTCATGATGAGGCACATTATTTTCAGAAGAGATTTGATGGCTATGAGAAACAGATTGCAGATTTGTAAGCTCTTCTTCAAAAGAGCTCTATTTCATCCCCATCCTCTTCTACCTCTTAGGGGTCTACCTTTTAGTCTTCATCCACCTCTTTGACATCTTCATTGGATTTTGGTAGGGTCATGCATTACGAGCTTCCCTTACATCCCTTTCCTAGGTCCCTTGGATACTGGATTCAGGTGCTTCTCACCATATGACATCTTCTCAAGGGGTCTTCTCCTCTATTGAGGCTTCTCTGATTCCTCATATTCTCATGGGGAATAAAACTACTCTAAAAGTCTATGGGAAAGGTTCAGTTCATATTTAGGATGGCACATTCAATGATGTATTGTATGTTCCATCTCTCTTTGCAAACCTTCTCTCGATGTATTAGATTACACATAGTGGATCAGGGAAGTCAGTTGAGTTCACTACAGATTTAGTCTACATTCAAGATAGTGCAACAGGAGGCCTTATTGCTATAGGGATAGTTGATCATACCACCCATCTCTACACCTTCTCAAAATTTGGTCCACCATCTCCATTATCAGAGCATACTTCTTCTCTTTTGCAAGAGCATCATGTGGTGTAGTTAGGATATGTGAACCTTTGTATTGTTCCTAAGTTCACCACACCTCATTCTGTTGAAGTCTTTTCTTCTTTAGCTCTACCAAACCCTCTAGCTCCACTCATTGATCATTTAGGAGCTCTTCATGTTGTGGATTCTATAGAGGACGGTCATCTCCTCTTTCATGACAGTGTCAGCACACCTGCATTGGGGATTCCTTTTCAGGATCCTCATATCTACTCTTTTGAGCATCAGTTAGGCCTTCCTATCATTCAGTGGTTTCCTTGTTTTGTGCCCTTGTTTCTTCCGCATTGGAGTTGCATTGGTTCATTCATTTCTATAGGGGTTTCATCATTCTGGGGGGGCTTTGATGTCTCATCTCTCTCTCATGGGGGGGTTGTTTATAGTTTTGAGAGAGTCTCTTGAGCCATTTTATTTTTGTTGTTTTTTCATCTCTTTTTGGAGAGGGGTTTTTCCCATTGGGTTTTGTCCTTTGTGTCCAATTTACAGAGATTTCCTTGTATTGGGTACCTGATTAGGCCTTGTTGCCGAGACCCATTTTCCTACTTTCATAGCTTTTCTACGTTAGCTTCCTCCTAAGCTTCACTTAAGGGGGGGTGTTAGAGTAAGTCATTTATTACTCTAGTTTATTTAGCTCTCTTAGGTGCATATAATTAATATTTTATATTAGCTATAATGCGCAAACCTAGTTTTCTTTCCTTTAGGGTTTCATTCACTTTAAAAGGTTGAACTTTTGTATTTTGTTTTCAATAACTAAGAATAAATTTTCGCTCTCACATTTTTGAGAAATTCTAAGCTCTTATTTTTCCATTTTTTGGCTTCTCTTCATTGTAGGATATTTGCATGCAGGTGTTCTTGAGGATCTATGAAGTTGGATTTCTCAACTTCTACACTAATTACAATCTGTAATCTCTTATAGCTCAATACCACTGCAAGAAGCTGCAATATCACCATTCATCATGAAATCCCTAACCCTAAGCCTTTTTATACAAGCTTTTGCCACTTACAAAATTAGGGCTATAATAATAGAAAAAAAATAGTCGATGCCTTTTACAATATAAGGGAATTTTTGGCTTCAGGGGTGTTGCCCCCAAAAACCCCCATGGGGGCATTGCCCCTCGACCCCACCCTGTATTGTGATAGGGAGAGCACCAAGGGCATTTTCCTAGGACACTACAGGGGTGCTGCCCCCAAACCCCATAGAAAAAATCTAGAGGGAAATCATGTTGAATAAACCCCTTGGTCTGATAAGGCTCCACATTACAATAATCTCCCACTTGGAGATTGATCAGACTCCACAATAATAACCTCCCACTTGGAGACAGATCATAGCACTATGAAACTTGTAGCTCCCAGTGGAATATCAAACCCTAGACTCTACTATTCTTGTATTCTATTCAATCTAGAAGACCAACCAAAGCCAAAAAGGAATTCAACTTCTCCCTTGTCACAACCTTTGTAAATATATCTACTGGATTATCATTTGTATGTGTCTTCTCTAGCTTTAACTATCCGTCATCTAAAGACAACTGAATGAAATGGTATCGCAACTATATGTGTTTTTGCTTTGAATGCAGAGCTGAATTCTTTACAAGATGAATGACACTTGGACTATTGTAAACAAATAATTATCCTTCTTAGGGTTTCCCAATGCTTCCAAGAAGACTGAAGCCATATCATCTTGTTAGTTGCCTCTATAGTAGCAACACACTCTGCCTCTATAGTAGATAAATCATTAACCTTCTATAACCTAAAAACCCAACTCATGGCTGCCCCACCAACAATAAATACATAACCTATAGTACTCCACTTGGTATTAATATCCCCTACAAAATTTTAGTCAACATAGCCCTATAAATCAGTAGTAGAGCCCCCAAAATGTAAACACTTACTAGATGTTCCTCTCAAATATATGAGAATCCATTTAACTGCATTCCAATGCTCAAGCCTTGGATGACTCATATAACTGCTAACAAATCCCACTGCATGTGCAATATCTAGCCTAGTACATACCATAGCATACATCAATCATCCTATAGCTTAGGCTTAAGGTACCTTAGACATCTTGTCCTCCTCTTATTGTGTCTTCGGACACATCTCCTTAGTCAACTTCAAATGACCAGATAAATGTGTGTTGACAACTTTAGCATTCTCAATAGAGAAACATTGCAACACCTTCTCAATATAAGAAGCCTGAGATAATGTCAATTTCTCTTCCTATCTCTACAAATCTTCATAACAAGGATTTGTTTTGCTACCCCCAAATCCTTCATAGAAAATACATGTGCTAACTGGCATTTCAGCCCCTTAAAATGATCCATGTTAGACCCAACTACAAGTATATCATCATCATATAAACATAAAATAATGTATCTATCATTATACAACCTCTTAAAATAAACACAATGATCTGAATGACACCTACTATATTCATGCTCAAGCATAAAACCATCAAATTTTAGATACCATTGCTGATGTTCTTGCTTCAAGCCATATAAACTTTTCTTCAATCTACACACTAAGTTCTCCTTACCTTTGACCTCAAATCCTTGTGGCTGAGCCATATATATCTCTTCATCCAAATCACCACATGAAGGAAGGCTATTTTAACATCAAGTTTCTCCAAATGCAAATCTTTAATAGCCACAATACTTAAAACAGTGTGAATAGAAGTCATTTTAACAAGACGAGAGAATATCTCATCAAAATCAATGCCATTTTCTGTGGAACTCCTTTCACAACTAACCTGGCTTTAAATCTTTCCTTACCTCCATCCTCTTCTTTCAACCTATAAACTCACTTATTCTGTAAAGTATTTTTACCTATAGGCAACTTGCATAAATCCAATGTCTTATTTTTCAACAAAGAGTCCATTTATTCTTTCATTGCAAACTCCCACATAATCTTTGTATCCACTTGCATAGCTTCATCATAACATTTAGGTTTACCAGCATCGGTAAGTAAAATAGAATACAAGGAAGGAAAAAATCTTTTTGGAGGTCTACTCATCCTTGTTGATCATCTAACATCCATTGGGGTGTGTGGTATTTGTTGTTGTGGTTGTTGCACATCATGAAGAATTTTTGGAACATCAACTTTTGGAGTATCATCTAGCACTACATAGTCATTTTATTTCTTCTCATGTTGCTACAATAGATCTTTTTACACCACTTTCTTATTGAATATGACATCCTTCTTATAATTTTATGATTTTTAAAATCCCAAAGCCTATAATGAAATTCATTAATTCCATATCCAACAAATACACATTTCTTTAACTTATTTTCCAGCTTGGTTCTATTTTTAGAATCTATATGAGCAAATGCTTCACAACCAAAGGTTATGAGAAAAGAATAATTCACCTTCTTATCAATCCATGCTTCCTCTAGAATACCACAACCCAAAAGAGTAGAGGGACCTCTATTAATAAAATATACAAAAGTATTAACAACCTACACCCACATGTTTAAGTGTAACCCTGCATGTAGCCTCATGCTTCTTGCACACTCCATTATATTCTTATTCATTAGTTTAGCCACTCCATTTTCCTATGATGTCCTTGGAAAATTTTTCTATCTATGAATACCATTAGTGGAGTAGTAATCTTCAAATTTATGACTGAAATATTCACCACTATTATTAGATCTAAGACATTTTAATTTCTTTCTAGTCTCATTTTCAACCAAGCATTTTCATTTCTTAAAAGTTTGAAATACATTAGATTTCTATCTAAGTAAATAAAACCATAATTTTCTAGTTGCATCATCAATTAACGTAACATAATAATGAGAGCCACCAAGGGAAGATACCCGAGCTGGTCCCCATACATTTGTATGCACAAGCGCTAATTTTTCACTTTTATTTTCCTTTCTAGTCTTCACAAAACTCACTCTCTTTTATTTTCCATACATACAACTTTCATGGAAACCCTTATTAACACATTTAAAATGTAGTAAAAATTTCTTTGAATGAAGCACTTTCATACCTTTCTCACTCATGTGCCCAAGTCTATTGTGGCATAGGGCTGTATTAGAATATACAATTACTATTTGTTCTCCCTGCTCAACTGCAACAACTATTCCTAAACATCATTTTTCTCTGAAACAATCAAAGTAGAAGGAAAAATACGACCTGTACAAAGATATAAGGTGCCTACTTTCAAACCTTTTTTTACTACAAGGGAACCTTTTGAAACCTTCTAATTTTTATCATTAAAAGTAACTACACTACCCTCATCACCAAGTTGTCCTGCTGAAATTAAATTCCTACTCAGCCTTGGAACATGTCTAACTATATGTAGTAGCCAATAATTCTCATTCTACAACTTAATCTTAACTTTTTCCTTTCCAACAATCTGATAGGGTTCATTAAGCCCCAAATAAACAAGCCCAAAATCCCCTTGGAAACAATCAATGAAATAACCTCTAAGAGGTGTAGCATGAAATGAAGCACCAGAATCTAAAACCCATGAATCATCAACACTTTCTAAAGATAGAAGAAAAGCATTCTCTTCGAATTTGTTACTTACCACATTTGCCTCCTTGTTCCCTTCTAATTTATCTCCTTCATTTTTCTTTCAAGTCCAAAAATATTTCTTCTTATGCCATGATTTCTCACGATACCAAAAATCTCTTAGTCGTCTAGATTGAGACCTCTTCCCCTTTGACTTTCCTCTTGATTTCCCAAAATTTCTAGAATTATTTCCTCTCTTAGTCATTCTGCCTCTGCTTTGTGTATTCAAAACACTTCCTGATGTAGATCCACCTAAGGTTTTCCTATAATTTTTCTCAGTCAAAATAAGATCAATCACATCATCATATTTTAGGGTACTAGATCCAGAAATAGAATTACTCATAGCCATTACCAAACCCTTCCAACTTTCAGGCAAAGAACACAAAATCAAGAGAGCCCTAATTTCTTCATCAAAATTGATACCCATAGAAGATAACTAACTAGTAATAGTATTAAAATCATTTAAATGATCTGCAATAGATCCACCTTCTATCATTTTCATATTAAATAAACTCTTCATGAGAAATGCCTTATTTGAAGTGGAGGGCTTTTCATACAGTTTTGCTAGGGTTTGCATCAACTATTCTATTGCCTTTGCTTTGTTAATATTAAATGCCACCTATTGTGCTAGGCATAATTGAATGCTTCCAAGTTCCTTTCTATCCAAAAGATCCTAGTCTTCATTTGTCATAGATCCCTGATTCTTGGTTTTTCCTTCCAACAACTTCCATAAATTCTTTTGATAAAGATAGTCCTCCATTTGCATTTTCCATAACTAAAAGTTCTTCCCATTAAACTTGTCAACCCTTAGCTTACCCTCCTCTACCATTTCTCCCACTCAATCGTGAGACTCCCACTCAAATATGAGACCTTTTTACAGAGGATTGCCAAAAAAAATGATGATGGTTTGGCTAAAAAAATAAATGACGACTGTTTGGCTCTGATACCACTTGTTAGGATTAACCTCAGACAAAAATAACAATTACATACAAATATAACCAATACTAGAAAATAATATATCATATAAAAGAGAATACAAGACACCAAGATTTAATGTGGTTTGCTCAATCCTTGGGCTACGTCCACCAACAACAAGTCCAATATTATTATCCAGTGATTACAACTTGATTACAATTTGTAATCCCTTACAACTCAATACCACTGCAAGAAGCTACAATGTCACCATTCATTCTGAAATCCCCAACCCCAAGCATTTTTATAAAAGCTTTTTCTTCTTACAAAATTAGGGCTAGAATAATAGAAAAATAGTAGCCAATGCCTTTTAAACTATAAGGGCATTTTTGGCTTTGGGGGTGCTACCCCCAAAAACCCCCATAGGGGCATTGGCCCTCAACCCCACCCTATACTACGATAGGGAGCTCACTTAGGCTGCTACCAAGACCCCATAGGGGTGTTTCCCCCAAACCCTTGTAGAAATAATTTGGAGGGAAATTGCATTGAATAAACCTCTGAGTCTAATTAGGCTCCATATCACAACAGTTCTAACATCCTAGGATTCATCCTTCTACAAAACACATTGAATCAAAATAAGGAACAACTACCTTAATCTCAAGCTATATGTTCACTAAGAAAAAGTCAAGAAGTCCATAACAGGTTACCACCAACTTGTGCAAGTCCTATACAATTGCAAGACAAAACCATAGTCTATCACCTCACAACTAAGAAGTTCAGGTCTTGACAAGTCCACAAAGATCAACGATGCTCTAATACCATCATAAACAGTACAAGGTAGGTGCATCCCCAAATAAGATGACCAAAAATCCTAGTAAAGACAATACAATAGAAATACAACAATATATAATTAAAGAAACAACCTTCTTTATTATCAATAGATCAAGAATTACATTAAATGAATACAATACATGATGGGCTGTAAGGCCTTCCCAATTATAACCAATACATTAAAGATTATAGAGTCTCTTCTACTTTGAGCTTCAACTATCACTTCCTTCTCTATCCCAACTATTGATTCCCTAAAAGATACATCTACCTTACATATATAGCCATCTAGACACAAAGGTTTCCTTGAGTTCACATTCTCCCAAAATAAGAAATGTGTTATACAATATAGGATTGACCCTTGAGTATTAAATGACTAAATATATAATACATTATAATAACATTTGTGACCCTAGATATAGTGTTAGAGAAAAAGGTTAATTTAATTTCATTAATTAAATTACCTTTTCTCCCTTCTTAAGATTTAACTTCATGCACCTTTTGCATTCTCATTTAGTAATTATTTAGTAATTATTAAATAGCATTTACCTTTTAGGTTACCCTATTCAAGTTTTGATCTCCTTCTATAAGTATAGATCATTTGTAATTGTCTTATATCTTTTTCATTTTTGAGAATACAATTTGCATATTTTTCAGAGTAAAACTCTTGCCTCCTCTTGTCTTTTTCTTCTCTATGACAGGTTTTTATATACAAGTATTTTTCAAGATTTGTGGATTTGTATTGCTCAAATCCTTCATGGTATCAGAGCCAAATCTATTGTAGCTTGTTTGGTATTTGGAGAAAAATGAGAATGAGGCTTTGACAGATCATATCAGGTATTTTTTTTATGAAAATAGGGGGGTCTCTAATTTTTGGAGCACTTTGAGGCTAGATGGACCTTATAGTTGGATCCAAAAGGCATCAAAACCACCATTTTCATATAAAGTTTATCCATTTTGGACAATGTTGATATGGGAGGTAAAATTATTTTGCCCACTAGAGTTGTACAACCTCTTGCACACATCTTGAGGTGATCATTTCAAAAAAAAAAAAAAAAAAAAAAAAGGCCCATTGGCCCTTTTTTCACCCGCAAATCTATTTTTTGGTACATAAATAATTTTCTAGCCACTGCAAAATGTTTAACGATAGCGACAAACATTCATCGGCCTACCAACATTTTTTCGGTGCCATGTTATTTTTTCGATAGTGTTTGCTAGCCACTATTCCCAGCATCTCCTCTGACCACTGTGCTTTAAGTTTCCAGTGTCGACCTCATCGACCTTGCTGCTCCATTGATCTCTGCCACTGACGGTGATGCCTCAACCAAGGCACTGCTCCACCCAAGGTGAATTGTTCTTGGATTTTTTTAAATTTTAATTTTAAAATATTGTTGTGGTTTCACAAAACATGCCCTATTTCTCTTAGAAATGGGGACCGCCTTATTTTTTTTAGCTTTTTAGATCCCTAGTCTGGGGTCTAAATAATTTTTAGGGTTCTGCCTAGTGTTTAAGCCTAGTCTGGCTCTCAATTTAAAAAAACTCATTTGCCAAAAATTAAGTTTTAAGGTGAAAAATGATTTTTTAATTTAGAAAATGGCACACTAGCACACTTAGCACACCTAGCACACCCCTCAAGGTGCACTAGTGTGCTAAGTCTAGGATCACTTACCTTTGGAAGTGCACACCTGTGCACATGTGTAGGTGTGCACCTCCAAAGGTGCACTCCATCTCGGTCCTATAAAGCCTAAGACCCACCCATCTTTCTCAATTCACTTTCTCCTATGACACTTCAACAAGTGCACCTTCACACTTTGTGAGGTCCACCAATCTTCATAGAACCTGCACACAACACACACAAACACTATCAAAGAAGGTGCACAAGGTCCAAGGTGTGATAGGTACACACCTTTTTTCTCACAAACATTTAACAAACTTAACAAACCTAAGCAAACTTCACCCAAGTGAAACGTGCACATGTGCACACCTATCCAAGGTGCGCACATGTGCACCTATCAAGAGAACATCCTCCACATGCATAGTAAGGGTGCACACACAGCACACCCTAAAAGGTGTGATACATGCACACCCCTTTTTTAAAACACTTGGCTAAATTTTGCATTATAAGAGTGTGCAACTAGCACACCCCATAAGGTGTGCTATGTGCACACCCTTCTTTTTGAGAATTTAGCTCAAGAATCACACACCTAGCACACCCTCAAGGTGTGAAAGGTGCACCAAATTCTATCTAATAGAGTATAAAATAGGGATTTTCTAGTTTTGTCATAGTTTTGCATTCTGGGTTTCTTTTTATCGTAACTAGGGTTTTGTTTTCAACCTTTCAAACTAATGGATGTCTATTTTGGGTAGATAAGATAGATTCCTCCTCATCCTCCCTCATTGCAAAGATGTCTCCAAAATTGGTGGTCTTCAAATTTCAAGATGTTCCATCAAAATCATGCTTCTAGGATGCTCATTTAGAGATTGAGACACTAAGCTAGGCCATATTGACTGGAATGCATTCTTGATCTTATGGAACAAACCAAATGAGAAGCCCCATAGGGTGTCTACACTTATAAGATCAGGGTTAGTAAACATAACGTCACACCCAGTTTCAGTACAATCTTCTGAGTTGGTTAGGCATTGGCAAAGAATTATGTTTCGAAGGAAAGGGTGATAAAAAAATAACTAGAGAGATCATTCTAGATCTAAGGCCTAAGAATATAGAGAAATTTTTCCATCTTTTGAGGGTAGATAAATACATTAGGTCAACATAACATCAAGCAAAAAGGTGGTATAGAGACCATGAACAAGAAGTGGCAAAAATTATTCAATCTTCATTTCTCATTGATAGGACTCCTCTTGGGCAAAAACTAGGGAAAGTAGATATGAAAAGAGGTTATATGAAAGATGACATCAGATGTTCCATAGTGCTCTTGAGAAAAATTATGGGATTACTAGCAATAGGTCACTTAAATATATGGATGGTACACTTTATTGAAACCATCAAAATGACAAATATGCCAATTAATTGGGCCACAATTCTCAGTGAGGATTTAGATGAATAGCTAGTGGCAGTCAAGAATGACCTAAGGTTCTATATGAAATCTTATATGGTGTTTCTGTTAGTAGCAAGAACAAAAAATTATCCAAGGTTATTTGAAAGGGGCAACTTGCAAGATGCTAATGCATGGCCTTATGTGGTATACCCCCAAGTAGTGAGGAAAAAGCACTTGGATCACAAAAAGGAATACACAATAGTGAATGATGCTTTCATTTTTGTAGTCATTCGGTTCATTGAGGGAGACAATGCAAAAAGGATGTTAGAAGAGGAAACAAAAAAGATTACAGAAATAGGTGCCTACTACATCCAATTCAAGACATTCATCTATTCAAGGGTAGCAAGTAAACATATAAATCCAAAGAAGCTCCCTAGGTATCCATGTGATAGACTCATATTGCAAGATAAGGGATTATTGTAAGATGAATCTTATTTGGTAGGTAGTGCCTTGAAAATGAAGGTCCCATTAAAGATTGTGCAACAAGATACTAAAGAAGTCTTAGATCCATTGTATAATCGAGATAAGATACATGATCGACCTATCATGAATGCAGAGATTGGTAGAGAAGAAAACATAGATATCAATCATAGGATGAGGCATCTAGTTAACCAAGGAATGATTAAGATACCATTCAAGATGGATCTAATTCTAAAAATAATAGTTTTCCAAGCTAGAACCCATGTAGTGAAAGGTAGAGGAGTGAAAGTAACAGTGCCAACATTCACAACTCAGTCTCCAATAAGTCCAGAAATGGTGCATCAACTTGATAGAGAAGTTGGATACTTTAAGGCATAAAAGGGTATGAATAAAAGGAAAAAAGATTCCCCTTAGCAAGCTAAGCTTGAAGTGGAGGCAACTCAAGCACTTAAGAACCAAGGGGCAAAAAATGTAGAAGTCATCTAGACTCAGGATAATCCATCGGTGCCACCAATAGAACAAGGGAAAGAAGCTAAAGAAGAAGCAAAAGAAGTGTCTCCACCTACCCAAGAGGAAGAAGCCTCTCCATTGGCTCCAAAGAAAAGAAAGATGAAAAATCTAGTTAAAAAGACAAGGAGACAAAAGGTGATAAGAAAGGTTATTCCTTTTCCATCAGTCCTAGAAGTTATTATGGAGGAAGAAGAATACGATGACAAAGATGAAGAGGATAACCTTCCTTGAGTCAAAGGACTCATCTTGCTTGAGCTACTAAGATATAATGGAGAAGGAGCTCTACTATAATGCTACCATCCATTCCTACACAACTTATTTAGGTTACAACTTTGGAGGATGAGTTACAACAATGGATTGATGAGAAAGAGGACCAAGGAGCTGATGTCTTTAAGATGTTAGATTTCAATTTCATGCCTATAGGCACTAAAATTGTAGGAGATCACATAAGGAATACACTAACAAATCAACCTCCACAAGAGGACTAGAGTCAATTGCCACCTCAGCCACAAGGACCTTTAATTTCTCCAGCATCACCAAGTCAAGATTTATCTTTCTTGGATAAAGGTTTAGTTATTCCTCTCCCTCTAGGTAATGAAGAACATGCACAAGCTGAATAGGAAGAAGGGCCACAAAAAAAACCCACTGATGAAGTATCAGAGGAGGGGAAAATATATGAAGAACCCCAAAAAACTTCCCAAGATACAAAGGTAAGAATAGTGGATTCAATAGACACAAAGATACTTAATGTAGATCCTTCATAGAAAGAAAAGACTCTGGAGAGGAGTGATAAAGGAAAGGTCCTAGTAGTACAAGCTCCCTCTTCATCTAACAATAAGTCTTTGATTAAATATACTCCAAGATGGTTGAGAAAAGAGGTGATGGTTAGACACAAAAGGAAGCTATATTGTACTAAGGAAGAGGGAATGAGAGAATTAGTTGAAGCTCTCAAGAGACCTGAGCCACTCGTAGGTGATGCATGAACATTGGCCTTTATTATGAGAAATCAAAATAAAGCCTTGTTTTACCATCTTTCTATCGCTCCTCTACATGAGGATTTGACCCCAAAAGATAATCAAATCAAAGAGGTCTTGCTTGGAAAACCCACTGTGGATACTGCCAAATTGATGGTCACTATGAGAATCAAAGAAGTGTTTAGGCACTTAAAACATGACGAGTCTAAATTATTAAACCTCCAAAAGTAGAATGAACTCCTAAGAGGTTATTTTCACAAAGTAGTTGGTCCATTAGATCATGAAAATCTTGAGGAGAATTAGGTGTGACACTCAATAGGAGGGATAAGGAGAATGTACAATTAGATCCATTTTTGAAGGCTTGTCAGTAATGGTGGGAAAGTTTTGAAGAAAAAGGTATGTACAATTAGATCCATTTTTGAAGGCTTGTCAGTAATGGTGGGAAAGTTTTGAAGAAAAAGGTAAGTAGATCATACAAGAAAATCTTAAACTACTACACCACATGCAGAATAATGCAAAAAAGCTAGTTGCTATATTGAACCAGGATTTTGGGTTGATGGATGAGATACATACTTGGGGTAAAGACCTGTAAGCATTACAATCAATAAAGGGTCAGAGGTATTGAATGTTGATGGATGTATATAAGGTGGATGAGTTAGATAAGATAGATTATTGGATTGAGAATATTGTGGATGGTAATAAATTAATAGAAACATTACATGCGAATATTCATAAGCTCAAGGATCAAGCCCAAGAGTAGATTTTGGAAGCATAGAGACATTACAAAAATGCTTGCCTTGACATTTTTGAAGATGATTCAAGGGATAGAATCATGAATATGCAAACCATCATTGAAATTTTTTGAAATAAATTTGAAGAAGCTTCCACTGATGAGGATATTAGACCTAGAATTGGATATGAAATTGGGAGATTTTTTAGAGACTCACATAGAGGTGGGAAACTATCGACAAAAAGGAAAGGATAAACATGATGCTTTAAATTTTCTAGATGCAACCCAAGTGACAAAGATCATAGAGAAGTTCAAGAGAAAATACTCAAACATAGCTTTGGTATGAAGGGGAAAAAAACCCATAAGCTAGAATTTCAATTTTGACACTTGGGGAAAATTTTGCATTTTTGAACCCTATCTCCAAAGGTGCAATTCTCCCAAGGTGCGCAAGGTGCGTAACATGCATTGAAAGTTTTTGAAGAAGTCAAAGATGCACCAAAAGTTTACTACTAGTTCTAAATTTAGAGTTTTCCATGCATCAGAAGTGCATTCTGATGGTAGTTTAACTCCTATAAACATCCAGAGAAGGTTGAGCTTCTATTTTTGGCATCTTCGGAGACTCCTACATCATCTAATGGATTTATTCTTCTTATTTTTTCATGCTTTCTTTGTTTTAAAATATGTAAAGGTTCATGCATCCATTAAATGATATAAACAAGGGTGAAGTCCTACTTAGCACTAGTTAGAGAGTTATTTTGTACATAAATAAATTTGTTTTATTAGTTTAGAAGCATATATTTGCATGAAGAGATCTCTCAATTTCAACACAAATTGAGGAGAAGATTTCCTATAAATTGAGGAATTGAATATGTATTCTAGGTTGTTATTTTGATGCAATAATATATGCTATTGGTGCTCTCATTTAGAGCGTAGCTATTCTTGCCCAAGTGTGTTATATTTTGTGAGTGAATGTTCATGGAGTGTAATGGAGCCAATAGTTTTATTGTGTTATTTTGATTGAGTGATCTTTTAATTCTAGTATTTGGCACGTGTTTAAAAATTCCATTGACATACTTAGTTGTAGAAGAGATCACCCTATTGTTCCTAAATAGCTTTTTGTCTCGCATGAGCACACTTTTCGTGGCCTTGCAATTTGATGAAAAGTGAAACATCTTATAGTTACTCAATTCCCATCGATTTGCACTAGTGGAATTAAGGAAGCACTACTCCTATTTTCAGTGGTTACCTATTGATCATTTCAAAGACTTATCTCGTAGACTTGTTATTTCCATGGCTTATGTCCATAAGAGATTTACTTTTCAAGTCATTTTATTAAACTTCTTGTTACCTTATCTTTGTTATTTTCTTTTACAAACACTTGGTTAATTTAGGAATTCATATAGTTGCATAGATAAAACTACATTCATTATAAATAGACAAATACAAAAAAAATAATAATTCTTTTTGTGCGGTTACTTTTTTTGAGATAGCAAGTAGATTCTACATCTTATCCAAAATTGGTCAGAACCAACACAGGCCTCCTCAAGAGCACTCACATTTATCTTCTCCTGAGTGGATTCCAGTAGGTCAAAAGATAACCCAAAATATTGGATTTGATCTTAGATTAACTTTTCAAGAGAGGAGTTTGAAAGGATTCTTTCCATTAAGCATCGTGTAAAACAATAGCCCAACAGAAGTGGTGGTAGAAGGAGAGGCCCAAACATTCAGAATAGAAGAAAACAACTTGCAAATTCAAAATTTTGCATTTTTCACAAGTTCAATTTTTTTTTGAACTATCACTATTCCAAGGTGCACAAGGTTCCAAGGTGCACCATATTTTTGAGAAAGTGTGCTTATGCAGAGGTGTGCTTTTTCTAGAATTGACACAAATTGGACAATCCTGATCTATCATCTCCATTTTAGTGAGCTTTAAGATCTTCACTTGGTACACACAAGTTCCTCAAACTTAACCACTTTCACAAGCCTCACAGTGACAAAGGATTCCCTCAAATTCTACCACTTCCATTCAAAATTTCATCATATTCCTTAGTTCTACCTCCACAACAACCACCCGTTATTCCATCAAATCCTCCAATGGCCTTTTTTGTAAATGCTTTTGGCTCACCAATCAACTTGAAAGGTGTACTCAATGACCTTCCTAAGAATCCTAAGAAGTTTTTCCCAAGGTTCATCTATGGAGAGACAAGAACTACTAAAGATCACATCAAGGTATTCAAGGAATTTACAACTGAAAGCAGATTACTAATGAGAATGTGGTTCTTCACTTATTCCCCTTCTCTTTGAGAGAAGTTACCTTTAATTGGTATGTTAATTTTCTGCCTAGATCTGTTAGAGACTAGGATACTTTCAAAAAATTGTTCTTGGAACAATTTAAAACTTTCATCAATCTAGTTGTGATACATCATCAATTCACATCAATAAAAAGGGACCCAATAGAGATGGTTTCATGCTTCAATCATCACTTTCATATGGCCTATCACAAGTTGGAAATACCATACACTATACTAGTTGAAGCTTTCATTTATATTTATTTGAATTCTATGGACCATCTTACTACTATTTTCCTAAGAAGACTTCCTATGACATATATCAACATATTGGATAAAGTCTTCTCAGAAACAATTACCTTTACAAAGTAGGCCAATCCTAATGAAGAAGGATTGATGCTTCCAACTCAAGCTATTACGTGATGCCAACATATCCTATTTGAGCACCCATGATGCCTAGTCAATTCATACCAATGAATCCAATCCCATTACAATAGGCACCCACTCCACAAACCCCAACTATAACATATCCAAGATATGAAGCTCCAAAAGCTACTTTCTTTGAGTAAAAGGTAGCAACTTCTACTGAAGTAGAAAATAGTTTTGCCTTCAAGTTTGTTCAAATGAAGAAGACCATGTCCCAAATGAATAATGAGCTAGCCAACTTGAGGTTATCACAAGGATAGAATAATTTTTTTTAGAGAAACAATGCTGGTCCTTACAAAAACAACAATTATGGTTAGAACTACAATAAGAATCTCAATGAAAACAATAATGCCAGAAACGATAATGGAGGAAACAATTTCAATCCTCCTAATCACAACAATGGTTTCCAAAGACAAAATGAATAATGAAACACTTGTTTGAACAATGGAAGTATTCCTATAGACAATAATAAAAAAAATTCTCAGTATGTGGACACGAATCAGTATGAAAATAGTGAAAAAAAACTTAATAATGATAGTTCATATTACAATGGAAATCAAGAAGTGAATCAAAATTCACAAGAAAATGATAATGTGCCTCTCGTGCAACTTAATGCCATGCTACTAGAATCCTATGGTTCTACACAGAACATGGAGCTGGAACCACAATTCAGTGAAGAATTTTCTTTCCCATTCAGTAAAGAACTAGATACATAACGAGAAGAGATGCTTGCTTATCAAAATGACAACTAGAATACTTACAATCAGAGAAGTTGAAAAGAACCTATGATAGATGAGATTCCTTCAACATTACAACCAACTCCTCCTGATCTAAGAGTGAGTAATAATCTAGTACCAATAAGGCCCCCATATGGAGGACAACAAAATTAGAATCAAGGAAATGTGCCTATAATCTTGAAAAATCCCACCTGGTCTATTGAAAAGTATAGTGTAGTGGAAGATTTGAAGTGAACAAAGGTCGACATGTCCATGTTTGACATGCTACAAAACTATCCTCATTAATGAGAAGCACTGATGAAAACTCTTGATCATACAAAGGAACCTCATAATACAAATATCATTCTTAAAAAGATAGTATCTCAATAGGTCAATGCTTCGGAGGTCATGCCAACTATGTTTAAAGAAAAGGTTGAGGTGCCTCCTTTTTTGTTTAGCATCATAATATATGGGAAGAGTCTTCACAATTGCCTAATCAATTTGGGAGCTTCTTATAATGTTATGCCACTTTTGATAGCACAAAGGTTGGGAGTCACTCCTCAACCCTCTAATCAAATAGTGATACAACTAGATAAAATGGAAGTAAAAGTCATTGGTGTGTTGAAAGATGTTCAAATATAATTGACAATGGACCCCCAAATTCAAGACATCATTGACATACATGTAGTTGAGATTTCTAAAACATATAGATTGCTAATAAGTAGAAAATGGAAAAAATGCCTAATAGGATGGTTTTCTATAGATTTTACTCAATTATGGTTACCATGGAAAGGGTTGAATAATCAGATCAAGATAGATGCAGAGCCAAAGTTAAAAACAATGATTACAGGAAACAATGCACCAAATGAGGTTACATTCTTGCAATCAAATTTTGGCTCTTATAAAGTAGTGGATTTTGATACAACTTCAACTAAAATATTAGATAATCAAGATGGAAGATCCATGATTCCAATTTGAAAGCAAGAGACTGTAACATAGTTCATAGATAACATGGTGACCAGCTTACAATGTTTAGGAGAAGAAGCTGACCCAATATTTTGTTTCTCCCAAGATTTTATAGATTGTATAAAGTGAGTCATTCAGAGTTTGAATGTTCACATTGCCAAGAAGTAGTTGCTAAAGTATTAACATAGATAATGGAAATAAAGAGTGGTAATGTTCCAAAAGAAATATCCACAGAAAGTAAAAATTCTACAAACATATCTGATTTGTGGAAAAAGTTGAAGAGGAAATTGAAGATCTTGATGCATCATATAGTGATACCTCTTTAGAGGGTGGAGGTTTGTCTTCTCCTCCACTAGGACTGATCATAGTACAAAGAAGGAGACATTATATAAAAGGTCAAAGATGAACTTTAGTAGTCATTCATCCCAAGCCTAAAGTGGACAAAATTACAAAATTGATAGGGGAAATTCAGGATAAATAAGAAAAACATATGCCCCCCATATCAAGGAATGACAATGGGAAATAATCAAGTCCACCCCATGAAAGATTACAATGGGTTCCAAAGAGACAATATTTTAAAGTACAAGTAAAAGAAAAGCTATGGATGAATAAGAACAAGTTAAGAAACTCAAGGAAGAACCCATTTGGACACTCAAGTTCGATGGCTCCAAGTAAAAATTAGGAGCAGACATAGGTATTGTGTTAATCAACCCAAAAATAGTTCTTTGTATCAAACATATTGATTATAGTTTAGATGTACTAATAATGTTGTAGAGTATGAAGCTTCAATTCAAGGACTTCTCTTCACATTAGAGAAGGGGGTCACAACTCTCATAATTAAAGGAGAGTCTTAGTTAGTGATAAGACAAGTGAAATCAACATACTCTTGCAATGATAGGAGGTTGTTCACTTGTTGAAAGAGAGTATGGGATCTAATGGATGACTTTGAAGCTTTGAACATAAAATCCATTCCAAGGAGAAAAAATATGGTAGTAGATGCCCTTGCCATTTTAGCTAGTGCATTACAACTAGTCGAGATAACAAAATTAAAAATATTTTCAATATAATTGGTTGCTACCCCATCTATCCCAAACAATATTAAAAACTTCCAAGTTTTTAAGGATGATCAACATATACTCAAATTGGGTGTGCAGTGTGCGAAAATGGTAGGTGAGAGATGTAGAAAGGAGCCAGTGGGAGATTTTGAGAAATGGAGAAGTAGGCCGAAAGTGTGGGAAAAGCTTGAAGAGGGTGGGGTTACCAATAATATCATGAAGTTGCATGGATTCAATTAGGAGGTGACCAAAAGTATGGTGGGGTCTTGGAAGGATGGCAGGGTGAAGGTGAATGGTATCTACTTTCAGATAATGGAGGAGTTGATTGCGGCTATCATCGAAATTCCTATCAAGGGTTTTAAATTCTTCAGGGATAAGAAGCTCTTGGCCAATACAGTTAGGGACTTTGTGGAGAGTGAGAAGGAATTGAAGGCACTGAAAAAGATTGACACCTACGGTGTCCTCGACTCCATGAAGAAGCAGTGGAGGTATGTTTTGAAAGCTGTTATCGAGTACATTACTTTGGACCCTAGGTTTGATAGAGCTTGTACCCACCACTTTGTCATTTTGAAACATTTTTGGAATAATGCCAAAATTTCCTTCCCATATTATCTGTTAACCTCAATGAGCAAGGTGGTGGACAACTTCAAAAAGAAGCCCATTGCAAACCCAGCTCTGCATGAGGGGCTATTGCTACTTATCCATGAGCACTTCAAGGCTCAGAATATAAGAATTGGCCCCCCTTAGATAGAGAATATGGAGTTTGGTAGTTCTAGTTACTCCTCTGACTTGGATGAAATATAGAGCCTCATCTTTGAGAAAGGAGGGATCTCTTCTTCGGGGAAAGCAATGACTTACCATGCTAAAAAATACCCTCCCCCATAACCCCTACCAGAAAAAGCCCTAGGGATCTCAAGTAGAAGCGTCCTGAGAAGGTTAAGGAGGGAGACAATGATGATTGTAATGTCCCATTTTTTTTTGGGAGGAATTAATTATAAAGTTATCAATTAAAAAAATAAATATTACAAGGTAACTTTATAAATTAAATAAAAAAGCTTCTAGAGGTTGCTGGAAGAAGCAGAGAAAAATTAAAAAAGGGAGGCTGACCTATCAAGGAAAAAAAAAAAAAAGGCATTGAGGACTCATTGTCTATCATTGAGACTTATTATTGATTTTTGCTTATGTGCATTGTGGAGCCTAGGGTTTCTACAAATAGTCACAATTGGCCATTGAGAATGAAAACTCTCAATTGGTACACAATTTTGAGGGTGTGAGAGATCACCTGAATTATTGCAGCTATGGGAAGGATATTTTAGTCCTTTCATTTGTGCTTAATTGCTGATTTGGAGTTTCAATTGGAGTTGCACTTTTACCATATCATCTTCAGCAGTCAGTCTCTAGTATTTGATCAATCCGGGTTCTTCATTTCAATCTGTAGTTGCAACAAGTTCTCAATTGTATACAACCAGTTAGGGTTTCTCTGTAATGTGCTATGTCATAATGTTTTGGTGCTGAAATTTTCCATATCATTTGTTAAAAACATTTGGTTTTCATTGAATAAATACATTGGCACTATTACTTCTTTTATTTCAGCAATATATTTTAGTAGTGTGTTAAATTTAGAGTTTGTTTAGTGGCCTATTGGTACGGGTCATTATAGTGGTATCAGAGTGGTTTCTTTCTAGCCTGATAGGGTTACCTAGCCACCATTTAATTTAGTTTTTATAGGAACTAGCATAACTAAGAATATGGCTGAGAGACATTCTCCAAGCCCATCCAGAAGTGTGCGAGATGATGAGACTTTACAGCAACATGAGAGGCTTCTACAGTCAATAGAGGCAAGTACACAGGCAATGATGGTTATGATGCAATATTTTATTGGGGAAAATAGGAGAAATAATCACGATCAAGATGACATAAGCATAGCAGGATCACAACATAGGACACGGTTTGGAACAGCTGATAGAACCACACATCCAACATTTAGAGAAGAAACTCAAGCACGCACACCTGATGCTATGGTAATAGATATTGTAGATGAACTTTGAAAAGTAAGGAATGAGTGGGATTCATTACCAGAATATGTATAGGATGGATGGACATTTGACAGGTACCTAAACTATAGAGCTGCTAGGCAGAAGCAAGTAGATAAACACAGTGAGTTGCAACAGGTCACCAACAAGTTGGTATTACCCACATTTGATGGTAGTGGAAAAATGATTACTCGTGCTTGGATTCATAAGGTGGATACTTTCCTATCTCTGAAGACTATGATAGAAATTGAAGCACTCAAGTATGCCACTTTACACTAAGATGGGGCAGCACATGATTGGTGGACACATGGCATGATCACATTGCAACACAATCAGGTAACCACTTATCAAGAGTTTGTAGATAGATTGATAGAAAGGTTTGATAAAAAAAATCTTGAAGTTTATTTTTGGAAGTTAGCGCAGTTGAGATAGTCAGGAGGCTTAGAACAATTTATCAATGACTTCTAGAAGCTTGCAGTGATGGTGCCTAACATTTCAGAAAGGAGGCTAGTCATTTTATTCACAGAGGGATTAACTGAACCACTCAAGGGGTGGGTAAAGGCCTTTGATCCTCCTACATTATAGGAAGCCATGAAGAAAGCCTGTAGTATGGAACTTGTAGCTCCAACAAACCGGTTTAGTTCAAAGGGTTCTTCATCATTTAGAGATAACAAAGGGGAATTCAGCAAGGGTAAAGAGAAGGTTAGTGACTCAATAGACAAGCTAGCTGCACCTTGGGATAAGGAAACACTTAATGACTTGCGTAGGAAGAAGCTATGCTTCTTTTGCAAAGGTCCCTATGAGTTTGGTCATTATTGTCCTGTGAAGCCTAAGGGGAAGGCTAACCAGGTGATGTGGGCTTATTATGAAGGTTAAGATTTAGACATCTCAGAGCACCATGATGAGGATCCTAATGAGGTAGAGGGTGAACAAGAGGTAGATAGTGCTGAGAAAAAAGAGGCTCCAGAGATACATTTATAGGAGGCACGTCTGTCTAGTATTCAAAGAGAGGGATCTTTCAAATTTTGAGGAGTCTTGGTAGGACAAAAGATTATTACTCTGTTGGATATAGGTGCCACACATAATTTCATTGATGCACAATTTGTGGAGAGGCGTGGACTCATTATTGAGGAGTTCAAGGGACTAAGAGTTAAGGTAGCTGATGGATATACTCTTTGTTGTTATAGGATGGTGCGAGATCTACCTTTGTGCCTAAATAACTATGAGTTTAAGGTGGACTATCATGTGGTCAACATGGGTGACATGGACATAGTACTTGGGATGCAATGGCTACATTCTTTGAAGGAGGTTACCCTGCGATTGGAGGATATGGAGATATGATTCATGGTGGATGGCAAGACTCATGTGCTAAAGGCTATCCGTAATGGTGATGTTAGGACTATCTCATTTAGACGGTTGGAGAGATTAGCCAAGCATAATAATATAGAATGGGCAACAATATGTGCCTTGATGCCTACCTAGGGGGAGCAACATAAGATTGAATATCATCCATATATTCAAAAATTGAGAATCAAGTATCGAAAGATATTCAATGAGATTCCACCAGGCAGGCCACCAGACAGAGGTATTGAGCACATTATTGAGTTGCAGGAAGGCGCTAAGCCTGTCATGATCACACCATACCAATACCAAAAATGGCTCAAAGATGATATCAAGAGGACCATCAATGAGTTGCTAGCAATGGGACACATCAGACCAAGTAAGTCACCTTTTGCATCATTTGTTGTATTGGTAAAAAAGAAGGATGGAACTCTACGAATGTGTATTGATTATAGGGTGTTGAGTAAGAGAACTATAAAGAACAAGTATCCCATCCCACGCATCAATGAGCTGATAGAAAGATTGCATGGGGCTTGTTATTTCACAAAAAGTGATTTGAGATCAAGCTATCACCAGATCATAGTTCAAGAGTAGGCTATTGAAAAAATTTCTTTTAGATGTCATTATGGTCATTTTGAGTTTGTAGTCATGCCTTTTGGTTTGACTAATGCACCTACCACTTTTCAGTCCACTATGAACAAGGTCTTCCACCATCAGTTGAGGAAATTTGTGCTAGTGTTCTTTGATGATATTTTGATCTATAGCAGGACATGGTAGGAACATTTAGAGCACTTGGAGATAGTATTAAGAATTTTATAGAGTGAGTCCTTGTATGCCAAGGAGTCCAAATGTGATTTGGGGATGACAGAATTGTTGTATCTTGGACACATCATTAGTGCAAAAAGAGTGTGAATGGATCCTGAAAAGATCCATGCTATTGTTGATTAGCCACCACCAGAGAACCTTACACAATTAAGAGGGTTCCTTGGTCTATGTGGATTCTATCACAGGTTTGTTAGTGGCTACTCATGACATGCAACGCCCATGACAGATTTGCTAAAGAAAGGGGCATTTGTGTGGACATAGGAGGCATAGGAGTGTTTTATGTAGTTCAAGGAAATAATGACTACATGCCCAGTATTAGCATTGCCTGATTTCGCAAAGCTGTTTGAGCTTCAATGTGATGCTTCTAGAGAGGGAGTTGGTGCTGTACTCATGCAGGACAAGCATCCTATAGCTTATGAGAGTAGGAAACTTAGAGGGGCTGAGAGATCATTCAGCATATATGATAAGGAGATGTTGGCCATCATGCATGCCTTGGCCAAATTCAGACACTATCTTGTGGGCAAAAATTTTTGTATTAAAACTGATCATAGCATTTTTTGGGACAGAGGGACCTGAATGATCATCAGCAGAATTGGGTGAGTAAGTTATAGGCATATGATTTTGATATCACATATGTTAAGGGGACACAAAATATTTTTATAGATGCTTTATCCCGTAGGCCACACATCACCTCTATGATTCAGATATTAGAGGATTGGCGACACTTGATTATATCAGAATATGCCAAAGACACGTGGGCCTCTTCTATAGTGGAGGGGACAACAATTGACACTAGATACACTCTCATAGATGATTTGATCATTTTAAAGAACATGATTTACTTAGTCCCAGGATCGAAAGTGAAGTAATTGATTTTGAAAGCATTCCATAATTCACCTACAGCAGGCAATCCTGGGTATTTCAAGACTTATAGGTTAGTACGGGAACAATTTACTTGGAAGGGACTTAAGGCTAATGTTTTGCAGTATGTGCATGAGTGTCATGTTTTCCAGTAGAACAAACAAGAGCACACTTATCTAGCAGGGCTCCTACAACCACTTCCTATTCCTGATAGGAAGTGGGAGTGCATCTCTATGGATTTTATTACGGGCTTGCCTAGGGCCTAGGGGCGTGATTGTATCTATGTGGTGGTGGATAGGCTAAAAAAATATGCTCACTTCTTCCCTATTGCTACTATAGACTCAGCAACTCAGGTGGCAGAGGTCTTCTTCAGGGAGATTTTTAGATTACACGGATTACCTTAAAGCATTGTGAGTGACAGGGATAGCCGCTTCATGAGTCACTTTTGGTAGGAGATATTTTAGTTGTCTGGCACTGAGCTTACACCTAGTACTAGTTATCACCCATAGACTGATGGTTAAACAGAGATTGTAAACAAATGGGTGGAATGGTATTTGAGGAATTATGTGGCAAATCAATAGTGAGCTTGGGTCAAATGGATATATCTCTATGAGTATTGTTACAATACTACATATCATATGACTATACAAATGACACCCTTCATGGCACTTTACAATTATGAGGTACCTAGTTTCTTAGATTTGTTGTTGGGAGATAGTCGAGTACCTCGTGCAGGTGAACTATTATAGGAAAGTAAGGATATAGTTGGTACTCTCAAAAACAACATTGCTAGAGCTTAGAACTAGCAAAAATAGTATGTAGACAAGAAGACGACTGAGCATAGTTTTGAGGTAAATGATATGGTTTACCTCATGTTGCAGCCATATAAGCAGTCCACTCTTAAGAAGAGTGGTACAAAGAAACTCAAGCCACGCTATTATGGACCATTCAAGATCATCAAACGAGTTGGTGAGGTGGCTTATGAGTTGGAGCTTCCCACAGATAGTCGAGTGCACAATGTGTTTCATGTATCATGCCTCAAAAAGGCATTGGGTCAGAATGTGATGCCTTCTACAGTATTACCTCCCTTGGATGATGAAGGGAAATTGATCTTAGTGCCAGAATTCATTTTGGATAGTAGAGAGAAGTAGCTTCATAGGAGAGTAATCAAAGAGTATCTAGTTAAGTGGAAAGATTTGCCTATTGAAGATGCTACTTGGGAGGGAGAAGTGATTTTACAGCATCCAACATTAAGATTTCTTGAGGCCAAGCAATTTTAGGAGGGGTGGACCTGTAATGTCCCATTTTTTTTTTGGGAGGAATTAATTATAAAGTTATCAATTAAAAAAAAAAATATTACAAGGTAACTTTATAAATCAAATAAAAAAGCTTCTAGAGGTTGCTAGAAGAAGTAGAGAAAAATTAAAAAAGGGAGGATGACCTATCAAGAAAAAAAGAATAAATAGGCATTGAGGGCTCATTGTCTATCATCGAGACTTATTATTGATTTTTTCTTATGTGCGTTGTGGAGCCTAGGGTTTCTGCAAATAGTCACAATTGGCCATTGAGAAGAAAAACTCTCAATTGGTATGCAATTTTGAGGGTGTGAGAGATCACCTGAATTATTGCAGTTGTGGGTAGGATATTTTAGTCCTTTCATTTGTGCTTAATTGCTGATTTGGAGTTTCAGTTGGAGTTGCACTTTCACCATATCAACTTCAGTAGTTAGTCTCCAATATTTGATCAATCCAGGTTCTTCATTTCAATCTGTAGTTGCAACAAGTTCTCAATTGTATATAGCCAGTTAGGATTTCTCTGTACTGTGCTATGTCATAATGTTTTGGTGCTGAAATTTTCCATATCATTTGTAAAAACATTTTATTTTCATTGAATAAATACATTGGCACTATTATTTCTTTTATTTCAGCAATATATTTTAGCAGTGTGTTAAATTTAGACTTTGTTTAGTGGCCTATTGGTACGGGTCATTACAATGATGAGGAGGAACCAGAGTCTAAGGAGGTGGTTAAGGAGATGCAAGAGGAAATTAAGGAGGAAAGTGGAAGGAAGAAACTAAAGAGGGAGAGTTTGGAGGAAGTGTGCTCTCAATTTGAGGAGGTGTTTGTGCTGCCCTTTTCTCTTGTCCATCTCCATCCTGAGGAGGAGAAAGAGGAGAAAGCTGGGTATGTGAAAGGGGAAGTGCAGACCAATGAAAAGAGGAAAGAATGGATTAGCTTCAATGTCAAGAATTCCAAGATGGGCATCTTCAAGGAGGCCATGAATCCCCAAATCCTCGTGAAAAATTAAGAAGAACAGTGGCTAGAAGAACTCATTGATCTAGCGATTGTGGCTATTTCAAACAGAGCCAAGGAGACAGGGATGAACCTCTTGAATAATGCTTGTAACAGTTTGATTGATAATTTTTGTTCAATCAAATGGCTTTTCCATGAGCTCAAGGAGGTCAAAGATCAGGTGAAACATATTGAGGCAACAAGGAAAGGGATGGATGCTAACAGGAGGATGGATTCAGTTGATAGGCTCAGTCTGGCAAAAAAAAGGATACATAACCTAGAAAACTACAATCACAGCCTTGCAAATTAGATGTTCTCCTTGTTAAGCTCCATCAACAACAACATCATCTCTCTTATGGGTTGGATCAAAGACAGAGAAATGGACGAAGATGAGGAAGGAAAAGATAGGGATGAAGCCAAAATGAAGGATGACTCTGCAAAGGACAACTCCATTCTTGATCAGGACTAGGGGAACCAAAGGGTGCAACAGATGGAAGTAGAGGAGAATCAACTAGCCTTTGAGGCTGCTCAGGTTATGCAAGATCTGGAGCGAAAGAATGAGGAATAACTCTCACCTATTTTTTTGCTTATCATTGTCTTTTGGTTTTTTTTTCTGGCTTTAGATCATGGCTTTGCTTGTTTTTTTTCCTAGTCTTTTCTCAAAACTCTTCTTTTTGGTTGGGCTTAATGCTTATTATCAACCTATGAACTTAAACTTTTGTGGCTGGGCTTTCATGCTTATTATTAGCCTTTTTTTTGTATTAACTATTGGGTTTCATTATACTCAAATTTATCAAGTGCATGGCCACTTTAAAGGGCAAGAGATTGATGACACTCCAGATGAAAAACTTGAGGATGATGAACTTGAAGTTAAAGATGGGATCCTAAACTTAAAGACCAACACTATCCCTAAGGGGATGGTTGAATTGGAACACATTTTTAATCATGATGAATCAACACTTAACAAAAGAACAATCAAAGAAAAGGGGATCGAGGAATGTGATTCATATAATTTGGGTATCGATGAAGATCCTAAAATGGTAAGAGTTGGCAAGGTGTGCAATGCTCAAGAAAGGTAAAATATGCTCAAATTGCTTATAGAATACAAGGATGTCATTCATTGAAGCTATGAAGAGCTCAAAACATATGATCCTAAAATCATCATGTATGGTATTTTGTTGCAACTGGATGCAAAACCCTTCCATTAAAGGCAAAGACCTATTAATCTCATTATTGAACCCTTAATAATGAAGGAAGTCAAGAAACTACTTGATGCTAAGATTATCTTCCCCATTTTCCATTATACTTGGGTGGCTAACTTGGTTCCTGTACAGAAAAAGACTAGAGAGATTTGTCTTTGTGTAGATTTTTGTAATTTGGACCTAGCATCTCAAAAGGATAACTATCCTTTCCTCTCAGTGGATGAAGTTTTGCAAATTGTCAATTGCTCCAAGATGATGTCTTTCTTGAATGGATATTCAGGATATAACTACGTAATGGTTGATGAAGAGGATAGGCTAATGATGGCCCTCATGAACAAATGGGGAACTTATTCTAACAGAAAAATTCCTTTTGAGCTAATTAATGCAGAGGCTTCATTTCAACAAGCCATGGACAAAGCTTTTAAGGGATTAATGAACAAGTATATAGTCATCTAGATGGATGACTTAACTATCTTTTCAAAAGATCAAAGAACTCACATTGTTGACTTAAGACAAGTACTCAATAGATGCTGTAAATATGACATATCACTTAATCCCAAGAAATGTTCATTTGGGGTTACTAAAGGAAAGCTCCTAGGTCACATTATCTCTAAAGTTGGAATCTCTATTGATCCTAAGAGGGAAGCTATTTTAAAATAGCCACCTCCACACATTTGAAAGGAACTTAAGTCTTTTTTTAGGAAGATAAATTTTGTACGAAAGTTTATATGTGAATTTGTAAAGATAGTTTGGCCCCTTAACGATGTACTCAAAAAGGAAGCAAAAATAGAATGTGTTATGGAGATTAAGAAATCATTTGCAGATATCAAAGTGGCCATTTCCATAGCCCTAGTATTGGTGAGTCCATATTATGGATTGCCTATCAAAATATAATCTTTTTCTTCAAAACATTCATGTGTCAATATTCTTACACAAAAGAAGGATAAAGAAGATGAAAGGCCCATTACTTTTATGAGTTTCCTTCTAACAATTTTTAGTTAAACTATTCTAACCATGATAAATAGTCTTTTTCTTCAATCAAAGTGGTAAAGAAATTTTGCCATTATATACTCAAAAGCAAGGTATATGCAATTGTGCCTGATGCTATAGTAAGACATTACTAATACAAAATGAAATAGGTGAAAGGAAAGGAAAATGGATGTCAATCTGCATAGTTTCAGTTGAATGGAAGCACCTTTTCTCTACTTCCAAATCAATGGTAATACGATTTTTAATTATTTTTTCAATATCTTATCCCCATTTGAAAACCTTTGAGAATCATTATTCCATACATGTTTACATTAATATGATGAAATCAGTCTAGCCCCAAGTGGGTCCGATTAAATTTTTTTTTGTTTCCAAACACCTAAAGTACCAAAGTGATCCATTCACCCTCTCGTACTGATTAGAAATAAGTTCGATCATCGAACCATCAATTAAAAATCATTTTACCATTAATCTACAAGCTGTGATTTTCAGCTGACAAGGCCTGTTGGCTGGCTTTAAAAATTGACCCAAATAGATAATTGGGCTTTGAAATCAAACACAGAGACTCTTTGTTCCACATACTTTTACCCTGTAGAATCTTGTCTCATGATGAATTCTGAGTCAAAAGACATTGACTGTCAAAGTTGAACTCTTAGAATTACTTGCAAGTAAACTTGTTAGAAAACCATAAAACTCGTTTAGATTTGGCTTTGAAAACTAGGCAAACAGACACTTGGGAGAACAAAAATTAGGGTGTTGGTTCACTATCATGAGGAGAGTATAAATATAGAATTAGGGCTTATGATGAATAAGTTTGTGCAAATGGAAAGTGGTCAAAGTGGGCTACTCAAATTTGCTGACTGGAAACAATGGCAGAAAAGTATTTTTTGCAACTAGAATTAATCTAGGAAAATGTGCAGATGAATTCGTCAAGACTTAAAAATTGGCACGCTTAAAGTATTTTTAGAGTAAAACATAGTGGTACAATCCACTCGATCTCACCTATCATGGATTTTGAGATATGAAATCACAAACAGGGGTATTGACAAATCTGCCTTTCTTGACACCAGTAAAAAAAATTGAAAATTGCATTTGGATTTGTGTTTGAAAACTGATCAAACGGATTCATCATAAGCTCAAACTTGAAACATAGTAAGTATCTGACCTCTAAAATGAAATGCAAAAGGAATTTTCTCTTTTTTGGTCAACTGGGTCAAAATTATTTCAAGTCAAATAGGGCCTTCCAGAATTTAGAACAAATTGCATCAGCATGACATTGATAAATGACCAACTTTGAGGGATTCAAAATCTAGTCAAACAGATTCAAAAAAACTCAAAATATGAAACATAAGCTCTTTGGTATGGACACTAAACACTACTAAAGTGGCGAGTCATGAAATGTTACTAGGTGCGATATATTTAATTTCAAACACAACCTCCTGTCGCTGTTTGACACTTGATGAAAATGCAGAATTGACAAATGCTCAAAATGGGACCTCATCGAATGATTCAAAATGGAAATTTAACTTCATGGGACACTTAGACACACTAAATACAAGGTGCTAGAAGTATTAAACACCTCTTATGCTTCAAATGGGTAGTCAGATACATATGCATTAAAAAGCATTTATAGGGCCTAATTTCTCAATGGTACTCAAAATCAAGGCTAAAATTTTGAGCACCCACAGTGTCTCTATCTGGGGATGCATGTCCCATGTAGGCATGATAAGGATTCAAATATCTAGAAGAAGTAGACCACTCACACAAACTTCTCTCGAATAGCTTTATTGAAAACAAGAAACAACTACTACTATGTACAAATGATGGCCCCAAGCCACCAAAATTCAACAAAAACCTTTACCTCTGTCATAAATATGATTTTCATCTGAATGTGTATGAGGTAAACTAAAAAATATTTCTTCTATTAATTTCACCAATCAGCTTAGCATCATGAATCAACTCTCTTGCTAAAACTGACTCTACAACTTCACTTTCACAATGCATATAAAAACTAAATTCACTTTCAACCACTTGCTCATTATGAAAATTCTAATCAGCATGCCCACAAATTTTAGACTAAAACTGAAAATCCTCTTCATTTAATGACTCGTGCACGCTATCATTCTCCAATATGAAAGCTTCATATTCAACATGGGGAAAGGGATCACACATACCTTTAAAATGTGTATCCTTATGCATAACTAGATGGCACTTGGACTAGCAATCAGATTTATACTCACATATATCATTAATGTCAGAATCTGAAACTAATATGGAGTCCTTCAATGATTCTTCACAATCAACAAATGGATTAGTTGTCACATTAAAGTATTCATCATAAAACTTTCTATAAGGTGCATGCTGATTTTCAACAACTTCGTCAAACACTTTATTATCAATCTCATAAGATGCAATCTCATCAATACTTTCACCATCACACTTGAAAAAAGAACAATCTGACCTCTTACAATAGTAAGACAAGATATCATCATTAAACTCATTCTCAACTAAATCTGAAACTTCCATGTGTTCTTCAAAAAAAGGATTGATAACTCCATGCAAAGCACCTTTGTAGACATTATGACAAGTGATGTGCTGATCCACATCAAACTCCTCACCATATAATGGATTAGTGAAAACTTTAAAACCATTTCTAACATCACTGTCATGGTCACTTTCAGCATATGAACAAGAAAAATTAGAATCATCACAAGAAGACACACACCATCACCTCCATCAACAAAGCATGTAGAGTATGAATCAATATTACTTGCATTGTCTCCATTAAGGTGATTCAAATGTCTTGCAAAAAAATCATCATTTATCTTACCAATAGGCACTGATGCATTAATCTTAGGATCACTCATATACTAATTATCACTGCACGCATCCTCAAGACATTCTTCTACACAATTAGGTAATCCACCCTTATGGGTAATCTCTTTGTCTTCATATTATGTAGACAATTTTTTTTGATAACTTTCATTCTCAAACTGATTTACACAATTGTGAAATAAAATTTCACCTTTAGATTTAGAAATAGTACTCATACCTTTACTTGCATAAGAGCACTCACTTTTGTCATTTCTTTCTTCTTCCCAATTTGCATCTGATTTGCATGAAGACAAACATATACTAGCACTGTCTTCTTGACTTGAGCAATAAAACTCGCCATTGTCTTCACATGATGCTTCTTCACAATATGTTAGATCAACAATTTTATCTTCATCATTTGAAAGATCACTTCTAGCTACTTCATCCTCATACTGTGATGAATATCTTTCAACTTCAGATTTTATAATATTCTTAACATGATGCAATCTATAAATAAGAGAAAGCATTTCTTGCATATTTGACTGATCAAGTAATTCCACCTTATCATCCACTACTGAAACATTACAAATATGTGTGCTCTATTCTTTTGACTATGAAAAAGATGAATGTGGTTCACATTCTTCCTCTTGTGTTGTCTCTCCATGGCATGTTAGATTAACAACATCAAACCCATGATCAGAGATATAACTCTAAGCCTCCTCACTTACACAAGATTGAGATCTAAATGCAGCAACTTCATGTCTAGAAACATTAGCAACATCATCATGTACATAATCAACACTATAAGAGTATAGCTAATTTTTGATCTAAAATATCATCACATTGGTCATTTCTATCAAAGTCTGGTATACATCTTACTATTGTAACATCATGAACATATGTGTCTTCTAAGAGTTGTTCTTGGCTTCTAGAGGTCATATTTAACTAATTTTTCACTTTTACCTTGAGTCCAAATTTGACATCAAAAATTAGTTATTCTTTCCAATTAAAATATTTGAATTACTTTATGACTTTAAGAGCCAAAAGGATCAAGGATTTGATTCACCAGTTGTAGAGAGAGATTAGAGAGAGTCTTTTCATTACTAGGAGAGGTTTTTCAAGTGGACACATGTCATCTTCACAACAGATCTAGGAATTCCTTCCTCCTATATCATCCTCTTTCTCATTCTTTATAGGGGTTGGCAATTTTTTTGGGGAAACTAGTAGGGTTCTAGTTTCTGTTGTGAAACCAAGGTTGTTGATGGTTTTACTTCCTGTCTAATTAAGCAGTGCTCTAGTAGTGAAGGCCATACATCCACTCTTGTGCAGATTTTAAGTTCATTTCATGTATTTTTATTCTGAGATAATGGAAATTGATGCTAGATCATGTGAATTATCTAGAGATTCATTTAGTTTTACTAGTTTATGTATTTAGTCTTTCCAAGGATGAATATAAAAGGTGATTTACATGAATTATCTGGGTTTCTTATTCTGTCTCCTAATTCTTCATATGCTATTGACTTTGGGATTAAATGAATAAGGTTCATTTGATTTAAGGCATCTTGGATGAGTTGTATGTCAGATCTATTGTTGCTTTTGATTCAAGGAGTTAGGTAAATGCTTCAATGTTCTAATAGGGTTTTTGGGTGTATGGAAGGCATATTTTGTAAGAATGAAATTGGGGAATTTTAGTTGACAAACTTAATTGTAAGGCAGTCAAATTAGGTCATCTTGCTAGTAATGACTCTATGTTTTAATGGATAAGGCACTAATCACTAAATCAAATGCAAGCTGATATAAAGTTCATTTGCACAAATCTTTTAATCAAAATCAATTCAGTATTTCATGTTTTGTAGTGGGCTGAAACAAATTGACCCTCACTTAGCTTATGGTTTCATAGGTTATGATCTGTAGCTATTTCATTCCTATGTCATTGCATAAGTATTAGAAGATAAAAGGGGTTTCATATGCTACTAATAGGTTCTAATTTATGTTAAATTACACTAGTACCATACATCAAAACCTCAAGGTTAACTCACCTAGGTCTTGCAAAGACTGAAGTGAAGGAGTTATGCCTTATAGTTGGCCCAAGATTGTAGTCAAGTGTATCCATCATAGGAATTTGCTAGCCTTAGATGCATGGGTCTGGTTTCTTGGTTATTTTCAAAACTATTAAATTAGGAGCCAACATAATCAATGAAGTTGGTAAGAGGACAAGGATTATCTTTTAATTCTTGTGTTTTTGATGTGTTTACAATTTTTGCTAACATAATTAGTTGGAGAAGAGATCACCCTATTGTTCTTGCATAGATTTTTGTCTTGCATGAGTGCACTTTCCATGGCCTTGTGATCTGATGAAAAGTGAAACATCTTATGGTTACTAAATTCCTATCGATGATTGCATCAGTGGAATTAACAAAGTGCTACTCCTATTTTCATTGGTTACCTACCAATCTTTTTGAAGACTTAACTCGTAGACATGTTGTTTCTGTAGCTCATGTCCATTAGGGATTTACTTTTCAAGTCATTTTCTTAAAAATCTTGTTACCTTATCTTTGTTATTTTCTTTTACAAACACTTGGTTAATTTAGGAATTCATATATTTGCATAATTGAAATTGCATTCATTATAAATAGAAAAATGCAAAAAAAATATATTTCTTTTTGTGTGGTTACTTTTTTTGGGATAGCAAGAAGATTCAACATCTTATCTGAAATTGGTTAGAACTAGCAAAGGCCTCCTTGTGAAAGCTAACATTTATCTTCTACTAAGTAGATTCTAGTAGGTCATAAGATCACCTGGAACCTTGGAGTTGATCTCAGATTAACTTTTTAGTAGAGGAGTTCAAAAGGGTTCCTACTATTAAGCATCATGTAAAATAAGAGTTCAACATAAATAAATTCTTTTTTCAAACATTTCTAGGGGCCTTGTCTTGTTTTTGCAATATCTTGAGCATATGGGGGTATTTTTCCAATTTCAAATAAGCACCCGAAACTAATTCCAAGATGGAGATGATGGCACTAGTATTTTTGGAATTTTTTCCCAGTTTGGTACCTATTATTGTGCTTGAAGTCTATTGATGACTTCTATCTTTTGGGGGGAATAAATTCTTCATTATAGCTCCATTTTCCGACCTAAAAAAAGGGCCAAAAAGCTCTTCTCAAGAACTTTATAGATTCTCTATCATTTCACCAGTATTTTGTACTAGGTATTTGTGATTCATTTTTGAATCATTTATGCATTCCTTCTAGTAGCTGGGGTTCAATGTTTTGCATTGTGGGGGGAGGGGGGGGGGGGTGTTTTGTCATATTATTTCTATTATTTACTTATGTAAACCAGGACTATATTCAAAAACAAACCAACACCTTCTAAAAAATGGCCGAGACCTCTTCTTGTATAGAACTTCTGATCCTTCATAATTATTACACATGAAAGACCTTGATGACACAACTTCTCCAATCAAAAGGGTTGTGTTCTTATTTAGATGCAATGTAACCAATTTTATAGAGGCCTTTTAAGGTCATGCAACATAGAAACAAGATAGATGAGGCAATATGATTGATTACTTTATAGGTCTTTGACCATCTATAGTTTCATCTTGATGGGTGCAATACACCTCTAGCTATGTGTACCAAGCTTGAAGGCTTGTTTGGTATAGTGAATGAGTTTAGGGAATTTCAAATTTAGGTAGATATTACCTCACTTATATTATATTCTTTTCCCTCCATTGAGAACTTCTTGATAAAATTCAAACAACTAAGATCTTTAATGTAGGGTTGTGTGAAAATGAAGACTGACATTGTGTTAGAAATAGATAATACTGAGTGGGGGGGGGGGGGGGGGGGGGGGTGAATCAGCATTTTCAATCTTTTTTCACTCAAATAAATATACTAATTACTTTTCCACATGCATAAGAAAATGCAACACTATTGAATAGTAAAAACAACCATAAATAAAGAGGGATCATAATACCATATTTTGTTAAATAGGGAAACACTGGCCAAGGGAAAACCCCAGTGGGGATGAAATCTACTAGATGATTCACTATATAAAAGAATATGATTAAGGATATTGACCCTACTAGGAGTCTATGAAAAATGTATAGTGTCTCAAGTCCTTGTTAGGAGACTAGGCCTTGTTAGAAGCCTCAACCCTATTAGGAGTTGCTTCAACCCTGTTAAGAGTTGGTAGATCATATACAAATATGTGCAAGAAGATCCCACTTCCATAAGATGCAACTATAAAATAAGTTCTTAAAAACAATAGGTATACATACAATATTGGATCACTTTTTGTACTTTGTAATCCTTTTGATTGTCAGTTCTTCATACAAGAATGACTGTGTACATGTCAACTTACATCATATCTCGCATAACATTGCTTTGCATGACATATCATAATATCACAATCACATCCTCACCCTTTAACTTTGAAATTAAATTTCTTTACTTATATCAAACATATTAATAATATCTTCCTTAGTTGGCTCACATATCATCCTTAGAGTTAGCTCAACAAGATTTAGTAATCAAAACAATTCTACAAGTCATACAAGTTAATTTTCTGACATGCTCTATTCTACATTGTGAGGTATTTGCATTAGTATTTCTTCCATAACTTGAAATCTATTGATTGTATAGATGTTGGCACTAGTATACATCATCAGGATGACATCACACATCTAGGGTTAACTGCACAAGAGAATATTCTATTATCAACAAATCTTGTCATGCTGCTGTAACATTGTCTAATACTTAGACAATTTTCCTTCACAAATAATCATGAATAAACTACAAAAAAAATGTTTCCATAAATTAAAACCACATATCTCACCTTATTTGATTGATTGGTCATATTGCCAACAATCTCCCCCTTTGGCATTGATGGCAACATTTTGGAAAAAAAGTGGTTAAGTTCTAAGCATGCTGTCATACCAATCAAAGTAAATAACCATAACATAGTAAAAATATTGTATTCATGTTTGAAAGGATTACATCCCTCATAACTCCAATTACAAAGTTTTCTTAAAGCAAAACTTACTACTATACTTCAAAATATAACTATATAATTTACAATTATAGTTTTCCTTATTTCTCCCCCTTTGACATCAATGAAAAAGGTGTCAATAAAAGGAAAAACCTTGTCAAGATCTAAAAGCTACATCAAAACTTGGAAAAACAATCACTGAAGTTAGTCTCCAACTGTGCAAGGTGTTTCTTCCAACTATCTTCCAATGCATCAGACACACTGATTAGGGCACATAGAGCATATGTGACTAAATCTTCTACATTCAAATATGTAGCCACAAAATTTTCATATGAGGACTTGGCTGCCAAGCATTCCTTCAACTGATTTTGTAACAATGTGATCTATGGGGATAAACGGTCCCTTACAAGAGTGATTTTTTTAAGAACTTTCTCCTTTTTTGCTCGAGTATACCTGGTGCTATCATAAAGTGCTTGCATTGTATGCTCAATGGTTTCCAACTTCTAATTTTGTTTCAAAAAGTTATCAGTGAGTATCTAAAGCTCAATTACCTTTTCTTTGATTTACTCATCAAAATTGTGAAGATGAAGGTATGCCATGTTGCAGTTAGCATATATCTATTTCCCTTCTTCCATACTCTTCCTTAATTCCTTAATGTATTCATTTAGAGTTTCTATACCATTCCTTATATTTGTACACATGGTATCAAGAAGTTTACCATCATGCTTAGTTTGTGCTTGAATTGTAGCCACATTGGTAAGTGTTGTAAACTCATTATCAAAGGTTTTGCACAAAATTGCCACTATCTTTTGGATATCTACAGGTGTGTCAACAAGACTTACTATCTTTTCTAATCTATCAAAAATGGAAGTTAGAGTCTTCGCAATAGAATTGATAGATTTCTCCTTTTCAAGAAGTTTACTTAAAGAAGATATAAGATTTTGTGCCTCATCTTCTTCATCTGATTGTACTACTACTACTGTGACCACTGCTGCTTGTGTAGGTAGTGTAGAAGGTGTTACTACTATTGCTACTACTAAAGGCACACTTGAAGTAGTTTCTTCAATGCTAGATTCAATTTTCTTTGCAAAAGGTGCATCTTCTTCCTTAGGCTCCTGATCTTTTTCTTCATCAGATAAGCTATTGTGATCAACAATATTGCCAACAATATTGGAGCCAAAATATTTAAAAGGGTCCTTAGTTTTATCTACTATCACATTGGTGTGATCCACTTGCATAGATTCACTACCAATGATAATAAATGGTGAATCACTTGGAATTGGTGTTTTAGTTGGTTTCTCAAAACTATGAGGTGGACTGACTATATTAGGACTTATTTCCTTTGTCTACACACTCTTCTTAGACTCCTTAGGCATAAGGCTTCCCTTATTTGGTTATGCACTCTCCTTTGGTATAGTAGACATGTATGTGACTATTGTCTTTTGAGTTTCCACATTTACTTCTTCATAATTTCCTCCCATGAGGAGAATGGATCTCTTCTTATTTCACAATAATGGTGTTATTCCTTTCAAAATTTTTGTTATTTCTTCCTCATTATTTACAATACATAGCTTTTTCACCATATTTATCCTTATTTTCTTATCTTCCTCAATAAATCTACTTTTATATTTAAAAGTATATTGTACAAGTCTTCAGTTATTTGACCTCTTATAGTATCAAACCTTTTACCTTTTAGGATCATATTTCTAACTACAACATTCTCTAGTTGTCTTCTATCCATATTATTATACAAGTCATAGTACTTATTCAATTGCAAAAAAAATTGTCATTAATAATTTACATGTCAAGATTTTGTACCTTTGGTTTCCATGCTTTTCTTCCTGCTGAAGTCTTTGCAACCTGATTTTCTAGTTCTACTAGTCTATCACTAGTTTCTTCTTCAGATTTAGAGGAATTAATTTTCAAGGTTCTTCTCCTCTTACTTGGTCCACTTGTAGTTTTCTTGAATATTTTCTTAGGAGGAGTTTTCTCAAGCGTTGTGGATTTCCTAGGTGTTGACACTTCCTCTATTTTCTTTGGGTTCCCTAGAGGTTGCTACTACACAACTGCTACATATGGCACTATAGGTGCTTGCGTACTTATCTAGAAAACTATGACCTATTTAGTAGGTTTGGCCATTGCAATAGGTGTAGGGGTCAATAGTTTAGATTGACTGCTAGCCTTCATTTCCATGGCTATCCCTTTCACCTCTTAAATTCCTTTCTGGACATTCTTGATTCCTTCAAGATAGAATCTATCACTTTTTCTACCTTCTTCTTGGAGTCCTTGATTATCTAATTTTTTTTGACTTCTCTCATCTTCTTAGTATATGTCCCCCATCTAGGAAATTCAAAATCAACTTCTGAGTGTAGGATTATTTGTGCATATCCTTCAATAAGTTCCTCACTCATTTCATAACCCATAGGTTCAATGAACTTAACTTGAGGAAATACTACCTCCATACATGTGAAATCTATTTCTACCATGAAGCATAGTTCATTCTTATATTTTTCCACTAGTGTAGGAGGCATCCTATACCTTTACTTCATTTTAGCTTGGAAAGATTTCATCATTTTGTCAATATCTTTGTCTCTAACTATTTCTATTTTGGTTCTGTATGCATGAGTGATAGTCTACATTGTGCACTCACTTCCATCCCAATTTGTGATACTAGGAAACTTCTTTGTTGTGTAGAAGAATATATATGTCAATAGGGATTCAAACCTAAAGACTACGCTCTAGATTTCTTGATTTTTGATATGTTATTCAACAACTGTGTTTAGATAATGTCACATAGATTAACCTCTTCACCCTTTACTGCCATATAATTTGCATGAAGAAATCTAGAAGGAATTGAATCTATCCTAGATCCATGGTTGAATTTATATCCCAAAATTTTACTAATGAGTCTCACTCCATCACCTTGAATGGTATTGAACATGTTTCTGCCATCAAAACATGTGTTGAGATTTGTTTCAACTAACTTGTGCACATTTTTTATGTTCACTGGATTGCATCCTTCAGTAATTAAACCTATGACCTTGTGAATTAGGTCATTATCAATGCATATGATAGAATCCCCCAACCATAGAAGGTCATCACAAACTTTTCTTAGAATTATTCTTGTCCATTCATGATTATTAAAGTCAGTATAGAACATGTTCTTAACTAGGTTAAGTTGTTCTAGGTATGCATGTTCTAGTTTCAGTGACAAATTATTGTTGCACATTTTCTCTAATTCCTTATGAATCTCTATATCTCCTATGCTTTCAATTTTACAGTGAATATAACCTTTTATATATTCGACATGAAGTACATTTTTTAGCACTTGCAAAAATGCTCCTATGGGGTCATCAAGTAGAGAAACAAATGGGTGTTTCTTGAAATTATATCTAGGTCTATTGCTTACATTAAACACTTCTTGTCTTGCCATTTCTAAAAATATACTCAACAATTTGAAAAATACCTTAATTTTGCATTTTAGGGTTTTTAGTGATTTCACGTATCTCTAAACTTCTTCAACACTTCAAATCTCTCTTCAATCTCACACTTAAGATTTCACACAAGAAAATGATGTTCGTAAATAAATTTGTGTCCTTTAAATCTTTTGCAATATATACTTTGCATTAAATGTGTATTTACCACTAGTCCAAATACTATCTCTATATAACAGAGAGGTTATTCTTCTTGTATATCCTTATCCTGATCATATTAAGCAATGTGCACTTAACTGTATACTCCTCTCAATGTCTAGTATATACTGTTAACTGTGCAACTCGTGATATTCTTTCTAACATAAGTTATGATTAACTAAAGCACTATTTTACTGAGAGTGCTTAATGTAGGTAAGATGGGTCACTAACAATAAACGACTTTACTATCTTTTTAGGTACATTAGGATGAGCTTCTTCCTGAACTATATGAGAACTTCTAGCTTCTCTTTCTTTTACAAATATTTCCTTAAATTCTTTTGTCAGCTCCTTCATTTCTTCCTTCAAACTATCATCATTTCTTCTATTTTTCCTTTTGTGATTTTGATTCCTATTAAGGTTTCTTCTATCCATTCTGCAAAACTTTGCTGTGTGTCTAAAGTTATTACATAATTGGCATATAGGTAAATTCATTTTTTGTTCATTATTTTGGTTGTCAGGTGCTTTGTAATTCCTTGCTATGTGTCCAAGATTGTTGCATCTATAACAAACAATTTGTCTTTTTTCTCCACTTTCATTGCCATGAGATCTTCTTCTACTGCTTGCATAGTTAGTGTTCCTAAACATTCTACTATTTGTATTATCACTATCAAATTTAGGTTTCTTACAATCTACTACATAATGTCCATATCCATTATAATTTTGACAATAAAAATTTGAAATAGGTTTAAAAGACTTACCTTTGCAATCATCTCTAATATGTTCAAGTTCATTACACCAGGCATGAGATTCCTTTCTTCTGTTATCCTCATCTTGATCAAATTATTTAGATTTCTTAGAGTGAGAAATATTCTTGTTGTCTTTAGATGTATCATTTATTTTTCTTATGCTTAGATCCTTTTTGACTTTAGGGGTATCAAGTTATTTTCTCTCAATAGATTTCTTGGTAGATTGTCCAAGGAAGAATCCAAGTCTAGTCTTGTCATAATTAGGTCTCTGTATGGATATTTGTTCTTCAATCTTTTTCACTATTGGTATATAATTTCTCAAGTTTCTATTTGGTTTGAACCAACTCACCTTTCATAATAGTGCTATATTTCTCTAATTCTATATGCTCTAACTTGATAGATTCCAATTTAGATATTACTTTTCTTAACTGGGATCTTAGATCTGCATTTTTAGCTTTTATTTAAGAGTGATTCTTTCCTCCATTTTTCTTAAGACTTAGCTTGAGTTCAACTATTTTTAACTCATGTTTCATGATCTCATTTTCTTTCTTTAGATCTTCAATATCATCATCATTGGTTTTCTCAGTAGGTCCTTTTTTCTTCAGGTCATCTACCTTGTCCTTTAGTTCACCAATGTAAACTTTTGCATCTTTATATCTATCTTTTAGGCCATCTCTTTCATCAATAATTAGATCAATTTGTTCAAGAGATTCTTCAAGTTTCTTCTTCAATTATTCCATAGCCATAGGGATCTTATTCAAGCTATTAAGCCTCTTCTAAATAAATAAGCTCTAATACTAATGGTTAGAAATAGATAATACTAAGAGGGAGGGGGGTGGGTGGGGGGAGTAGGGGTGGATCAATATTTTCAATCATTTTTCCCACAATTGAATATTATTAATTACTTTGCCACATGCATAAGAAAATAAATCAACAATGCTGAATAGTAAAAACAACCATACATAGAGAGGGATCATAACACCACATTTTGTTAACTAGGGAAACCCTGGCCAAGGGAAAACCCTGGTGGGGATGAAACCCACTAGATGATTCACTATATAAAAGAATCTGGTTAAGGATATTGACCCTGTTAGGAGTCTATGAAGAATGTATAGAGTCTCGAGTCCCCATCAAGAGACTGGGCCTTGTTAGAAGCCTCAACCTTGTTAGGAGTCACTTCAACCCTATTAGGAGTTGGCAGATCATATACAAATGTGTGCAAGAAGAGCCCACTACCCTAACATGAAACTATACAATAAGTTCTTCAAAAGAATAGGTATATGTACAATATTGGATCACTTGTTATACTTTACAATACTTCTAATTGTTAGTTCTTCATACAAGAATGATTGTGCACATATCAACTTGCATCATATCTCGCATAACATTGCTTTGCATCACATATCATAATATTGCATTCACATTCTCACCCTTTAACTTTGCAATTGAAGTTCTTTACTTATATCAAAAATATTAATAATTTCTTCCTTAGTCGGCTCACATATCATCCTTAGAGTTGGCTCAACAAGATTTAGTAATCAAAATAATTTTGCAATTCATACAAGTTAATTTGCTAACATGCTCTATTCTGCACTGTGAGATATCTACATTAGTATTTCTTCCATAACTTGAACTCAGTTGATTGTATAGACATGCACACTAGTATGCATCGTTATGATGACATCATGTATCTAGGGTTAACTGCATAAGAGAATATTTCATTATCAAGAAATCTTGTTATGCTGCTATAACACTATCTAATACTTAGACAATTTTCCTTCACAAATAATCATGACTAAACTGCAAAACAAATGTTGCCATAAATGACAACCACATATCTCACCTTATTTGATTGATTGGTCATATTTCCAACACACTGACTGTATCTACCTGATTCTTTCTAAGCTTCATGGAAACTTAAAATTTTTTGCTTCTACCTTCTATTCCACCAAAGATGCTTTGGGTAATAGATTTACCATGCCATCCTTTGAGGTTTTTTGTAATCATTTGACTCAAGCAAAAGGTAAGCTCTCTTAGTTAGATTCTCTCATAGGCTCACAAAATCATGCATTGGTAGCTCATACATCTTTAGGGATGAAGGAGAAGACATAGAAATCTCATTCTATAGAGTCTTAGATTGATTCTAGCACTCACATTCTATCAGGGCCACCTCATCCTAAGGGGGGTAAATCAAAACTTGAAAGATTGAAGTGTGCTTATTGTAATAATCCTAATTATGATGAAGCACATTGCTATGAGAAGAAGTTAGATGGCTATGCCAAACAGGTTTTAGATCTGTCAACACTCCTTTAGAAGAGCAACATTGATATTCCTTCATAGACCTTCTTTATCATCATCATTTTAGTTAGATTGTAAAGATATAGGAAAGGGTCATACACTATGTGCAAATACTATTTCCTCATTCTTCTAGATGGTTACTGGATTCGGGTGCATCACACTATATGGCATCTTCTCATGGTTTGTTCTCTTCTTTTAAGGCTTCTCCTAGTCTACAACACCATTATTTTTAGATTACAGTAAAAGTAGGTTTTGAAGGGACCCCGAAACTATTTAACAACTAGAGAAAAGATATAGCAATAAAACCACTAGGAAAGAAGTCCTAAAACCAACAACAAAATTAGGTTTTATAGGGACCTGAAACCAAAAACATAGTCCAAAAAAAGAGAACCCAGGTTTTAACATGAACCTGGAACCACTAAAATAGTTTAGACCAAAAACTAGTTAACAAGACCAAAAACTAGTACCAAGTACCACATCCAAAAAATAGGACCAGAACAAGACAAAACCAAAGAACAAAAACCCAAGGCAACTATTGCAGCTTCGTAATCATCTTGATAGCCTCTTTACCAATCAGAATAGTATCTTGGATGGAATCAACAACCGAAGCAATAGCATCTTTAAGGGCTTTCTTCCTCAAGCTCTGCCTTGTTCTTTTGCTTGGACCCTTAGGAGAAATAATTTCTTCATTGACTCTTTTTCCAAGGCTCATAGCAATAGCATAGATACTAGACGTGATTTGTTCCATCCTTGTTCCACTTTCCTTGATAAGCATTCTATGATTTTTCTCATAGTTTTTGAGTTTATTAGGAATATCTCCCATTTTCTCTTCCAAATGGCTGATTTTGGTATGATCAGTATCCTGGATGTGTTGTAGAGTTTCCATTTTCTTCTTCAGCCCCATCATTTCCTTATAAATCCAAGAATCATCAGGGAGAATGGAGTCTACTTTGAGCTTGGCAGAATGTGGGAAGGAGGGCTTGTTTTCCCTCTACAGAGAATCAATGGTACCATCTATAGACTCATGAGGAGGGGAGCCAACCATATCTACATGTTCCTCCCTATCCCTCTATTCCTCCTCCCTAGTCTCAACTAGAATCTCATTTTGAACAAGGTCCTCCTTGTCATGACCTCCAGTCTTTGTAGCAGGTAAGGTAGGTTTAACCATTTGATCCTCCTCTCTCACCTCAATAGGATTCACTATAAGAATATCTTTCTCTTTAACTCCTCCACCATAAATAGTCTGAATGTCCTCCTTCTTAGGGTTTCTCTATTCTGAATTTCCTTCACTTATGTCTGTCTCATTCCCTTTCTCAATTTTTCCTTTGGTCTTAGGATATCCTTCCAAATTTGAGCTAAAATCCCCAACATCTGTACCATCCTCTTCCTCATAGATATCATTTTCTGAGCTAACAATATTCTCAAACTCAAAAACCTCTTCCACAACTTGTTTCTGAGTATTAGAGGGTTTATGTTTGGGGTCCTTTGTTATGACACCATTGATGGGGAATGCCATTGTTATGAATAAATGTGGGAAAGGTTCTATTGACATTGATGATGGTATATTTAATGATATAGTTTGTGTTCCATATTTTCCCTCTAACCTTCTTTCTATTTATCAGATTACACATAGTGGGATAGGGAAGCTAGTTGAGTTTGCACAGGATTTAGTGCACATTAGATATATTGAGACAAGAAATATTATTGCTACAGGATTTTTGATCATGCTTCCCACCTATATTCATTCTCACATTTTGGTCCACCATCTCCATTAGTGGAGTCTGACTCTTTTTTTTCATGAGAGTCTATTGAGGTGAGTTCAAGTTGCTTGAACTTATGTGTTGTTCTTGAGACCATTGTTGTGACTTCTACACCTCCACCTCCTATTCAGATTCCATCTCTTACACATCATCACTCTTCAACATTTCCTACTATTGTAGATCCAATCATCAAGCCACCTACTAAAGTTATTGAGGATATATCAAAGGACACACATCTCCTCTCAGATGATAGATTCAACACACCTATTATTCCACCTACATTAGAGATTTCATTTTAGGATTCTCATGTTTTCTCCTTTGAGAATCAACTAGGACTTCCAACTGCCCCTTACATACATGGTTTTTATCATCCTTATCCACTACCTTTATTTCCTTTAGATTGGAGCCACATTCGTATGTTAATTGACATAGGAGTTCTGCCATTCTGGGGGGGCTATGGAGTCTCAAGATTCCACCATGGAGGCTTTCATTATACTTACAATCTTGAGCTATTTCATTTGTACATTTTTTTTTCTATCTCTATTTGGAGTAGAGTTTTTCCCACTGGATTTTCTCTATTTCTTCATTTTATAGAGATTTGATAGTTATTGGGTACCTCATCAAGCCTTGTTTACAAGACACAAGTTTAATTTTAGAATTGTAGTTTCCTTGCATTTTTTATAGTTGCATTGTTGCTCATCTTAAAGGGGGAAGTTAGAGAAAAAGGTTAATTTAATTTCATTAATTAAATTACCTTTTCTCCCTTCTTAAAATTTCACTTTATGCACCTTTTTCATTCTCATTTAATAATTATTTAGAAATTATTTAATAGCATTTACCTTTTAGGTTACCATTTTTGAGTTTTGATCTCCTTCTATAAGGATAGATAATTTGTAGTTATCTTATATCTTTTTCATTTTGGTGAATACAATTTGCATATTTTTGGCGCAAAACCCTTGCCTCCTCTTGTCTTTTTCTTCTCTGTGACAGGTTTTTACATGCAAGTATTCTTCAAGCTTTGTGGATTTTTATTGCTCAAATCCTTCATATAGGTCCTTGCATGATCCAAAAAACTATATGAAAGGCCACAAAACATTACAAAAAGAGATGAACCTCGCAAAATAAAAATATCATGCATCATATAAAGAACCACATAGGAAATCAACACCTGAAAAGATGAAACATAACTATAGAAAAATGTAACATTAAGTTCTATAAATATAGGATAGTGATCCAAGATAGGTCCATAATAAGAAGCCAAGCTCACCAAATCTATAATGGGAAATCAAGTGTTCACCAATCCAAACTATTCGACAAGAATCAAAAAATAGAAAACAAAGTAAATATCTTTTTGGGTGATGCAATATTTCCAACAACCCAAGGATGGTCTTACATCACATAGAATTAGGTTCTACTAACAATATAATCTAAGAAGAGGAAATAATAAAGCTATAGTTGCAAAGAATTCCACATACTAACCCATGTAGGGTCACTTGGATCAACAAGGGACAACATGTCCTTGTGAATAAACAAGCTTGGGTGGAGTTCACCACATGAGGCTATAAGGATAAGATAATATGTTTGTTAGTATGTGGTGACTGATAAGGGAAGTATTGTACATATGGCCAACATGTTGTAACCCTAAAGTGGCATAAAAATACTTGTACAAAAGGGCTTAGGGTTAGGGATTGTTTTAGTGTGTTGATGCAAAATTGGTTCTTGTAGTGGTATTGAGCTGTAAGGGATTACAAATTGTAATTAGGTTGTAATCACTAGATTGTAATAATATCAGACTTGCTGATTGGTGGACATAGCGCAAGGATTGGGTGAACCATGTTGAATCCTGGTGTCTTGTGTTCTTTTCTATTTGATCTATTATTTTTTGATATTGGCTATATTTTCATGTAATTATCATTTTTGTTCGTGGTTTAATCCTAACAAGTTGTATCAGAGCGAGGTTGTTTTTTAGTTATCCTCTATAGGAAAGTTTCACAGTTGAGTGGGAGTGATGGTAGATGACGGTAAGCTAAGGGTTGACAGGTTTAATCGGCAAAACTTTCAGTTATGGAAGATGTAAATGGAAGACTATCTTTATCAGAAAGATTTATGGAAGCCATTGGAAGGTAAAACCATGAATCAAGAATCTATGTCAAATGATGACTGCGATATTTTGGATAGAAAGACACTTGGAAGAATTCAATTATGCTGGCACCATTGGTGGCATTTAATATTACAAAAGTGAAGACAACAAAATAGTTGATGCAAACCCTAGCGAAACTGTATGAAAAGCCCTCCACTTCAATCAAGGTATTTCTAAGGAAGTGTTTATTTAATATGAAAATGATAGAAGGTGGATCTATTGCAGATCATTTAAATGAGTTTAATACTATTACTAGTCAGTTATATTTTGTGGGTATCACTTTTGATGAAGAAATTAGGGCTCTCTTGATTTTGTGTTCTTTGTCTGAAAGTTGGAATGGCTTGGTAACAGCTGTGAGTAATTCTATTCCTAGATATAGTACCCTAAAATATGATGATGTGATTGGTGTTATTTTGAGTGAGGAAACTCATAAGAAAACCTCAGGAGGATCTACATTAAGAAGTGCTTTGAATGCACAAAGCATAGGTAGAATGATCAAGAGATGAAGTAATTTTAGAAATCATGGGAAATCAAGAGGAAAGTCAAAGGAGAGGAGGTCTCAATCGAGAGGATTGAATGACCACTAGTACTATAGGAAACCAAGGCATAAAAAGAAAGATTGTTGGAGTTGAAAGAAAAATGAAGGAGATAAACCCGATGGAGACAAGGAGGAAAATGTTGTAAGTAACAAATTTGAAGAGGATGGTTTGCTTCTATCTTTAGAAAGTGTTGATGATTCATGGGTTTTAGATTCTAGTGCTTCATTTCATTCTACACCTCATAAAGGTTATTTCATTGATTACATCCAAGGGGATCTTGGGCTTGTTTATTTGGGGGATAATGAACCCTGTCAGATTGTTGGAAAAGGAAAAGTTAAGATTAAGTTGTAGAATGAGAATCATTGGCTACTACATGAGGTAAGACATGTTCCAAGGCTGAGTAGGAATTTAATTTTAGCAGGGCAACATGATGATGAGGGTTGTGTAGTTACTTTTAATGATAAAAATTGGAAGGTTTCAAAAGGTTCCCTTGTAGTAGCAAAAGGTGTGAAAGTAAGTACCTTATATCTTTGTACGGGTCATATTGTTCCTTCTACTTTAATTATTTTAGAGAAAAATGACTATTCAAGAACAATTGTTGTAGTTGACTAGGGAGAACAAATAGCTGCTATAGATTTTGCTATAGCATTGTGGCACAACAAACTTGGGCACATGAGTGAGAAAGGTATGAAAGTACTTCATTAAAAGAATGTTTTACTAGGTCTAAAATGTGTTAATATGGATTTCTATGAAAGTTGTGTGTATGGAAAACAAAAGAGAGTGAGTTTTGTGAAGACAAGGAAAGAAAAAAAAAGGAGAAATTAGAGCTTGTGCATACCGATGTATGGGGACAAACTCAAGTATCTTCCCTTGGTGGCTCTCATTATTATGTTACATTCATTGATAATGTAACTAGAAGAGTATGAGTTTATTTCCTTAGACATAAATTTGATGTATTTCAAACTTTTAAGAAATGGAAATGCTTGGTTGAAAATGAGACTGATAAGAAATTAAAATGTCTCAGATCTAATAATGGTGGTGAGTATTGTAGTCATAAATTTGACTATTATTGCTCCAATAATGGAATTCATAAACATAAAACTATTCGAAGGAATCCATAGGAAAACGGAGTGGCTGAACGCATGAATAGGACTATAATGGAGTGTGCAAGGAGCATGAGGTTGCATGCTAGGTTTCCCTTACATAGGTGGGTAGAGGCTATCAATACTATTGTATATTTGATTAATGGAGTTCCCTCTACTCCTTTGGGTTATGGTATTCTAGAGGAAGCATGGACCAGTAAGAAGGTGAGTTATTCTTTTCTCAAAACCTTTATTTATGAAGCATTTTCTCACATAGATTCTAAAAATAAAACTAAGTTGGAAGCTAAGTCAAAGAAATGTGTTTTTGTTGGATATGGAATTAATGAATTTGGTTATAGGCTTTGAGATTTTTAAAATCATAAAATTGTAAGAAGTGGGGAAGTCATATTCAATGAGAAAGTGTTGTACAAAGATTTGTTGAAGCAACATGAGAAGAAAGAAGATAATTATGTAGTGCTAGATGATATTTCAAAAGATGATGTTCCAACCATTCCTCATGATGTGAAATAACCACAAAAACAAATACCACACACATTAGTGAATTTTAGATGGTCAACAAGGCAAATTAGACCTCCAGAAAGATTTTCTTTCTCGTTGTATTCAATTTTCCTTACAGATGCTAGTGGACTTGAATGTTATGATGAAGCTGTGTAGGTGGATACTAAGATTCAGTGGGAGTCTACAATGAAAGAAAAAATGGACTCTTTGCTAAAGAATAAGACATGTGATTTATGCTAATTGCCTGTAGGTAAAGGAGCTTTACAGAATAAGTGGGTTTACAAGTTAAAAGAAGAGGATGGAGGTAAGAAAATATTTAAAGCTAGGTTAGTTGTAAAAGGATTTGCACAGAAGTAGGGCATTGATTTTGATGAGATATTCTCTCCTATTGTTAAAATGATTTCTATCCATACTGTTTTAAGTATTGTGGCTACTGAAGATTTGAATTTAGAGTAGCTTGATGTTAAAACAACCTTCCTTCATAGTGATTTGGATGAAGAGATATATGTGGCTCAGCCACGAGGATTTGAGGTCAAAGGTAATGATAACTTAGTGTGCAAATTGAAGAAAATTTTATATGGCTTGAAGCAAGTACATTGGCAATGGTATCTAAAATTTGACAGTTTTATGCATAAGTATGGATACAATAGGTGTCACTTAGATCATTGTGTTTATTTTAAGAGGTTGGATGATGAAAAATACATTATTTTATGTTTATATGTTGATGATATGCTTGTAGCTAGGTCTAACATGGATCATATCAAGGTTCTGAAATGCCAGTTAGCACTTGTATTTGCTATGAAGGATTTTGGGGTAGAAAAACAAATCCTTGGCATGAAAATTTGCATGTATAGGAAGAATAGAAAATTGATGCTATCTCAGGCTAATTATGTTGAGAAGGTGTTGCAACGTTTCTCTATGGAGAATTCTATAGCTGTTAGCATACCTTTACTTGGTCATTTGAAGTTGACTAAGGAGATGTGTCCCAAGACACAAGAAGAGGAGGATAAGATGTCTGAGGTACCCTATGTCTCAGTTATAGTAAGCTTGATGTATGATGTGGTATGTACCAAGCCATATATTTCACATGTAGTGGGAGTCATTAACATGTATATGAGTCATCCAGGAATTGAATATTGGAATGCTGTCAAATGGATTCTTAGATATTTGTGAGGAACATCTAATGAGTGTTTACACTTTGGGGGCTCTAATATTGATTTATAGGGCTATGTTGACTCAGATTTAGCAAGGGATATTGATACTAGGTAGAGTACTATAGGTTATGTCTTTACTATTGGTGGGGTAGCCGTGAGATGGGTTTCTAGGTTATAGAAGGTTAATGCTTTATCGACTACAGAGGCAAAGTATGTTGCTACTACAGAGGAAACAAAGGAGATGATATGGATTCAGTTCTTCTTGGAAGAATTGGGACCCCCTCAACAAGATAATTATTTGTTTATAGATAGTTAGAGTTCCATTCATCTTGCTAGGAATTCAGCTCTACATTCAAAGACTAAACACATTCAATTGCGATACCATTTCATTCGATCAATTTTGGAGGAAGGACAGTTAAAGCTAGACAAGATACATACATATGATAATCCAATAGATATATTTACAAAGGTAGTAATAAGGGAGAAGCTAAACTCCTCTTTAGATTCAATTGGTCTTCTAGTCTGAATATGAATAAAAGAACAATAGAGTCCAGGGTGGTTTGATTTAGTGGGAGCCCCATGTGGTAGTGGTATTGCTATAGGATCAGTCTCCAAGTGGGAGATTGTTAGTTTGTGGTGACTAATCAGGGAAGTACTATACATATGGCTGACATGTTGTAACCCTAAAGTGGCATAAAAATACTTGTATAAAAGGGCTTAGGGTTAGGGATTATTTTATTGTGGCAATGCAAAATTGGTTCTTGCAGCCGTATTGAGCTATAAGGGATTACAAATTATAATCAGGTTGTAATAATTGGATCATAATAATATCATCCTTATTGTTTGGTGGATGTAACCTAGGGATTGGGTGAACCACGTTAAATCTTGGTGTCTTGTGTTCTTTTCTGTGTGATCTATTATTTTTTGATATTGGTTATATTTGCATGTAATTGTTATTTATGTCTGTGGTTTAATCCTAACAATGTTATGTTCTTCTAATGGATGCATGCCACATATAATTGGTTAGGACATGACAACATGACATTAAATCAGTCCATAATGGTGAGAATAATTCATACTCATTTCAAAAGGATGGTGTTACATACAAGATTTATTCTATATGATATGGAGAAGGAGGGTGAAGGAGTTGGATTTGAAATGTATTAGTTATATTTTCCTCTAGTATATGATGTTTTTTCATGATTATTCTATAGCATTGTGTTGGTAAGATTTGTGAATTCTTGTGTCTCTTCATAGGTGGGTTTACCCATGTTATTCCCTTGCTTATGTTAAGCCTAGTGTGGGGTCATGCTTTATCTCCTAGCTTGAGGGAGTGGGACTACAAGGTTCCACATGGTTTGGTGGAAAATATTTTATCCATCAAGTATTTTTCCAGAGTTGTTTGTTAGCTTTGGATGACCATTCTATGTTATGTGATATCCTTCCATAATTTCATGTTCTTATGGAGATATGGATTCTATGGATTATGGTATCCGATCATGTATCTTCTCAATGATATATTCATATTATATGATGAACTCCTTGATGGAGGAAAAATAAACCATATATTTGAACGTGATATTGTGAGTATTTATAATTTTAAAAGTACACTTGCATATATTATTTATTTGGGATGTAAAGAAAGAAATGAAGTGTCTTTTCTTAGGTGGGTTTACCTATGTTATTCCCTTTCTTGTTTTGAGTCTAGTGTGGGGTCATGTGTCATCTCCTAGCTCGAGGGAGTGAGACCATAAGGTTCCACATGGTTTGGTGGAAAATATTTTATTCATCAAGTATTTTTCCAAAGTTGTTTGTTTGCTTTGGATGACCATTCTATGTTAAAAAAAATCCTCCCATGATTTCATGTTCTTATGGATAGATGGATTCTATGGATTATGGTATCTAATCATGTATCTTCTCAATGATATATTATTGATATATTCATATTATATGTTGAACTCCTTGAAGGAGGAAAAGTAAAATGTATATTTGAACATGATACAATGAGTAATTATAATTTTTAAAAGTACACTTGCATCTATTATTTATTTGTGATGCAAAGAAGGAAATGGATAGGTATGTATATCTTGGGTATTTCAGTTTTATCTTTTATCCTTCTCTCTCATATTGATTGGATCATAAAGCATGATCTAAAATGTCAATCCTTAAAAAACACACACAATCAAATCCAAAAATTGAATTTTCATTATAAATAGATTCTGGAAATATGATATGGTTAATTATATAATCTTTAGGTTACCTAATTATTACTTTATGATTATTTATGCATAGTTCATGTTGGTTTGATGATATTATAAGGTATGTATGCATTGCTAGAAGTGATGTTAGGGGATCTATGAGAACTTGGTTGTTTAGCTAATATTTAACATTCATATTTTTATTTAATGAAATGTATCAAATAATTAAATGTTAAAGTAATTAATATGTACTTTATTTTTATGGTTAAAAAAAATTGTTCTATTTTTTCACAATAGTTGTATTATTCTCTCGAGTCCTCTGCTGGGCTATTAGATCCGATAGCTCTTTGCACATAGATATTTCATTGAATATCCTCCAACTTCTTTCTTTCCAAAGTCTATCATATTAGAGAGGGTAAGAATCACCAAATATAATCAAATGCTACATTTTACACCTTGCATGACCAAGCACAAAACCACTCCTTAAGACAAATAATGATAGGAGATTCAAAATTAAGTTTCGTTGTGTCTTAATTATTTATAGGTTTCATTAATTAAAATATAAATTATAATTTTAGTTAATTAGTTTACTATACTATTTGTTAAATTTTTGTAGTTTTTGTTTAGTTCATTAATTAGTTAGAATTAAAATATTAATCTTGAGTTGAGAAACTAGACCTAGTTTCCATGCTTTGTGGTAAACTCCTTGTTGTTATGCTAGTTCTTTGTCTCATTGACTCTCTTTGCAAAGCTATAGATAACACATTAAAGTTATTAAAAATAGAATCTTATTGGAGAGGATTGGAAAATATCAATAGTAAGTAGATGATAAAGTCTTTAGAATTCAATACAACCTTCTTAATGACATACATTCATAAAAAAATTAAAACATAAAGAAAGAAGATGCTATATTTAAATATTTTTATTAAAAAATGACATAAACTCTTATTAAAAGGTTGTAGTTAAAATGAAAAGAATGATTATATGCTATTTTTATTGCACTACCAACAAAATTTATGATTTTGATACCATTCCCCCTAGTCATAACAATGTAGGACAAATGTGATTTTTAATTGAAATACATTTTATTTCAAGATAATTTCTAATTTAAAGATACTCTCTTTCATACTATTATAATCTACCCTATAAAATAGAAGTAATAATATACATTAATAATTAAACAATAAAAATATGTTATAATTTGAGAATATTTACAAACATAAACCCTAAAATTACTCTTTTTTTTTAAAATAATGAAAAAAATTATTACAAGTTCCAAAATCACTTGCCCCTTTAAAAAAGGTTTTTAAAGTAAAGAAGATCCTTTAAAATTTCTCTCCAACACTTTAAATCACATATATACATAACTATTAATCAATTAAAATTAGAAATATTACATAGTTTCAAATTTTAATTAATTTAGTTGATAGGCTATTACTTGGAAGATCCTTCCCCAGGAATGTCACATTCTTGTCACAAAATAGTTCATGCCAAAAATGTCCATGCTATAAACATTTGATCTTGCCATTGATAAAAATTAATAGAATATACCAAAGAATCCATATTAGCTAAATTAAAAGTGACAACAAAATAAACTAATTGTACAGGTGGCAGATATCTCTGTATCATTACAAAATGGGTGGCAAGTATAAAAGTCTTTGCAAATGAAACATAATGTATTTCTATTTCATTGAGCCCGACTTGTATGATAGTATTTAAGTGACAACAAACAACCAATTTTACAAGTGACATAGAAATCATAACCAAATATGTGTAATCTATATCTTTGTGTCTTGAACCCAACAAATATGATGCCCTTGGTAATTTTGATTAATAAGAGTAAAAGAAACCAATTATGAATAAGATGACCAAAAGGCATTGATTATGAATAATAAGATGAACCACTATTTTCAAGGAGAACCCACTTTTTATATTGTCAGAAAATATAAAACAATATCAATGTTCATGACTCATATGAAATCGACATGGGACTCATTAAAACTTGAACTTAATGTATTTTTATTTCACTAAGAATGACTTGTATGATAGTCTTTGAGTGATAATAAATAGTTAATTTTAAAGGTGGCATATAAATCATAACCAAATATGTTTAATCTATATCTTTTTTTCTTGAACTTGATAGATATGATGCCCTTGGTAACTTGAGTTAAGAATATTGAAAGATATTGATTATGAATAAGAAGACTAAAAGGAAATGATTATGAATAATAAGATAAACCACTACTTGTAAGGATCAAATAAATAATAGTTATTGCATACCTTCATCTGATTGGAAGTATTGTTTTGTTTACCTCTGTTCTTAACCATAGGTTCAAATAAATTTCTCAAATTAATCTGTCTTCCATCAACTACAACTTGAACCTCATGCCCCATTGTATTCAAATTAAAAATTATAAAAATAATCAATTTTTTTTTTCTCTTCCTCCTTCCTAATCCTTAAAAGGAATCAATTTTTTTCTTCCATCCTTCTCAACTATAATAGCACTCTTTCTAAAATCATCAATAGGTGCTCCTCTTTCAAATTACCTAGGTCTCCCAAGAAAAACATGAAAAGCACTCATGTTAACAACATGATATAAAAATTCATCCTTAAAAGGTCCAATAATAAAATGAACCAAGAATTATTCTCTAACTTGTACCCAATGATCATCTTGAAACCAATTGATACCATAAGGAGTACAATTTTTCAATCTCTACAATCCAAGTTTCCTAACCATTCCATTTAATACAAGATTATCAATATTACCTCCATCTATAATAACCTTACAAAATTTACCTCCAAACTTACAAATAGTTATAAACATGATTCTTCTTTGTACTAGTTCCTCATCATCCTTAGCTAGCATGATCTTTATCTTAAAAAGAGATTCTCCAACTTCAGGTGAAGCCAATTCACATAACATGTTTCCTCTTTATGATCTTCATGTACTATCAAGCTTTTTTTGTCAATATTTTTACCAAGAAATTCAAAATATTGGTGTCCCTCTTTACCACATTTAAAATAAGTACTTCTGTACACAAATTCTTATAAAATATTATCTAGTTACCCTTATCCACTTTTGTCAACTATTTGCCTTTCTTTCTTCTAAATTATCTTTAGACTTCAATGCACATTGATAAGAATATTCAACTGATTTATGTTTCAACATAATCAAATCATCTACAATGTTAAATTTCTAACCATTAACATATGTTGCTACCTTCTCTTTAAAATACTCACAATGTCTAGATCTAATATGTACCTTATAAATTATTTAGTATATTCCTTCATAGACATATCATTCTATCTCAAGTTTTTTGACTTCTTAAACAATTCAAGTTCATAATCTTTAGGAAAAAATTTACCATTCAATCTAGAAATCATATGTTTTCATCTACTTATCTTAGGTTCATCATTATCCTCTCTATCTTTTTGTAATTCTTTCCACCACAAGGAAACATGACCTTTCAATTTAGTTTATGCTAACCTAACCCTACATGGATCTACAATGTTTTCAAGCTCAAAAAAATCCTAAAGTTTATTATTCCAATATATCAATTTCTTAGTATCTAATGAGCCAATATAATTTGATACCTCCATTCTATAACTCTTACCAACTTGTGCCACAACTCTCAACAATATTTCTTCTTCTACATGGATCTCAACTTCAGATACTTAATTTTTTTTAGTAGCTTCCACATATTCATCCCTTGTCTTAAGATTTCTTCTCAATACATTTAAGACATTATGGATCTCATTCGTTATTTCTACCTTCAATTCTTCAAACATATGTTCCAACCTCCTAGGAAATATATTGAATCAAAACAAGCCACAACTACCTCAATCTCTATCTATATGTTCACCAAAAAGAACTAAACAAGTCTATAATAGGTTACCACCAACTTGTTCTAGTCCTCTACAATTGCAAGACAAAACCATGGTATACTACCTCACAACCAAGAAGTTTAGGTCTTGACAAGTCCACCAAGATCAACCATACTTTGATACCATCTAATACAGTAGAAAGCAAGTGTATCCCCAAATAAGATGACAAAATGCCCAGTACAAACAACACAAGAGTAATACAAAATTTTTTAATTAGAAAACAACCTCCTTTATTATGAATAGATCAGGAATTACATTATATTAATACCTTACATGATGGGCTTTAAGGCCTTCCAATTACGAGCAATACATTCTAGATTGCAGACCAACTCTTCTACTTTGAGCCTCAACTATCACTTTCATCTCTATCCTAAGTATTGATGCCCTAAAAGATACACCTACCTTACATATATAGCCATCTAGACACACAGGTTATCTTGAGTTCACATTCTCCCAAAATAGGAAACATGTTATATAATATAGGATTGATCCTCAAAGATTAAATACATAATACATTATAAGAACATCAACAACCTTATACATAGGTCATTGCATGATCCAAGAAACCATACGAAAGGCCACAAAACATCATAGAAAGAGATGAACCTCACAAAAGAAAAATGCCTTGCATCATATGAAGAACCACATAGGAAATCAACACCTGAAAAGATGAAACATGAATACAAACATATGTAACATTAAATTCCATGAGCATAGGATAGTGATCTAAGATAGGTCCACAATAAAAACCCAAGCTCACAAAAGATATAAAGGGAAATAAAGTGTTCACAATTCCAAACTGTCAAACAAGAATAAAAAATAGAAAATAAAGTAAATATATTTTTGGGTGATGAAAAACTTCCAACAACCCAAGAATGCTCTTGCATTGCATTAACTTAGGGTCTACTAACAACATAACCTTAGAGGAGGAAGTAAGGAAGTTATAGTTGCAAAGAATTCCACATACTAACCCATACAAGGTTACTTGGTTCAACAAGGGGAAACATTCCTTGTGAACGAACAAGCTTGGGTGGAGTTCATGTTAGGATTAAACCACAAACAAAAATAACAATTGCATGCAAATATAAACAATATCATAAAATAATAGATCACATAGAAGAGAACACAAGACACTAAGATTTAACATGGTTCACCCAAACCTTGGGCTACGTCCACCAAACAACAAGTCCAATATTATTATGATCTAGTGATTACAACCTAATTACAACCTATAATCCCTTACAGTTCATTACTGTAGAAAGAGCCAATTTTTTCATCACACCTTATGAAAAACCCATAACCCTAAGCCCTTTTATACAAGAAATTTTACCGGTTTAGGGCTATAATTAATAATTAAATGTCGGCCCAAAATCTTGATAAAATAGACCACAAACTAACAATCTCCCACTTGGGTATTGATTAGGCTCCACACTAGACAAAAATCTCCCACTTGGAGATTGATCTTGTAGCTATGTCGCTAATCAATGAGGCTTCCACTAGATCAAACCACTATGGACTCTACTATTCTTTTATTTTGTTTAGTCTAGAAGACCAACCAAAATTGAAGAGGAGTTCAACTTCTCCCTTGTCACTACCTTTGTAAATATATTCACTAGATTGTCATCAGTATGTATATTGTCCATATTTAACTATCCATTATCCAAAAAGACTAAATGAAATGGTACTACAACTATATGCATTTTGTCTTTGAATGTAGAATGAATTCTTTGCAAGATGAATGGTACTCTAGCTATCTATAAAAAAATAATTATCCTTCTACGGGTGTCCCAATTCTTCCAAGAATAATTGAAGCCATATCATCTCCTTGTTTTCCTTTGTAATAGCAACATACTCTTCCTCTATAGTGGATAACATATTAATGTTCTACAACCGAGAAACCTAGCTCACTATTGCTCCACCAATAGTAAATACATAACCTGTAGTACTCCACCTAGTATCAATATCCCCTGCCAAATCTAAGTCAACATATCCCTGTTAATCAGTAGTAGAGCCCCCAAAGTGTAAAAATTTACTAGATGTTCCTCTTAGATATCTGAGAATCCATTTTACTGCATTCCAATGCTTCATTCCTAGATGACTCATATACCTGCTAATGACTCCCACTGCATGTGCAATATCTAGCATAGTACATACCATAGAATACATCAAGCTTCCTACAGCTGAAGCATAAGGTACCTTGGACATCTTATCCTCCTCTTCTTGTGTCTTAGGACACATCTCCTTAGTCAACTTCAAATGACCAGGTAAAGGTGTGTTGATATCTTTAGCATTCTCCATAGAGAAATGTTGAAACACCTTCACAATATAATCAGCCTGAGATAATGTCAATTTCTTGTTCTTCCTATCTTTGCAAATATTCATACCAAGGATTTGTTTTTCTACCCCCAAATCCTTCACAGCAAATGAATGTGCTAATTATTATTTTAACCCCTTAACGTGATCCATGTTAGAATTAGTTACAAGCATATCATCAACATATAAACATAAAATAATGTAGCTATCATCATCCAACCTCTTTAAATAAATAGAATGATCTAAATGACACCTACTATATTCATGCTTATGCATAAAACTGTCAAATTTCTGATAGCATTGCCGAGGTGCTTGCTTCAAGCCATATAAACTTTTCTTCAATCTACACACTAAGTTCTACTTACCTTTGACCTCAAATCCCTATGGCTGTGCCATAAAGATATCTTCATCCAAATCACCATGAAGAAAGGCTATTTTAACATCAAGCTGCTCCAAATACAATTTTCAATAGCCACAATACTTAAAACAACACAAATAGAAGTCATTTTAACAACAGGAGAGAATATCTCATCAAAATCAATACCTTTTTCTATGCAAATCCTTTGACCACTAACCTGGCTTTAAATATTTTCTTACCTCCATCCTCTTCTTTTAACCTATAAACCCACTTATTCTATAAAACCCTTTTACCTACAAGCAACTTGCATAAATCCCAAGTCTTATTTTTCAGCAAAGAGTCCATTTCGTCTTTCATTGTAGACTCCTATTGAATCTTAGTATCCACCTACATAACTTCATCATAACATCTAGGTTCACTAGCATCAGTAAGTAAAATAGAATAAAAAGAAGGAAAAAATCTTTTTGGAGGTTGACTTAGCCTTGTTGACCATCTAAAATTCACTGGGGTGTGTTGTATTTGTTGTTGTGGTTATTGCACATCATGAGGAATTTCTAAAACATCATCTTTTGGAGTATCATCCAACACTACATAATCATGTTCTTTCTTCTCATGTTACTACAACAAATCTTTGTACAACACTTTCTCATTGAATATGACATCCCTGTTTCTTACAATTTTATGATTTTTAAAATCCCAAAGCCTATAACAAAATTCATCAATTCCATATCCACCAATTACACATTTCTTTGACTTAGCTTCTAATTTAGTTCTTATTTTAGAATCTATATGAGAAAATGTTTCACAACCAAAGGTTTTGAGAAAAGAATAACTCACCTTCTTACCAATCCATGCTTCCTCTAGAATACCACAACCCAAAGGAGTAGAGGAACCTCTATTAATAAAATATACAATAGTATTGATAGTCTCCACCCAAATGTTTAAGGGTAATCTTGCATTGAACCTCATGCTCCTTGCACACTCCATTATAGTCATGTTCATGTGTTCAACTACTCCATTTTTCTGTGGATTCCTTGGAACATTTTTATTTCTATGAATACCATTAGTGGAGCAATGATATTCAAATTTATGACTGTAATACTCACCACCATTATCAGATCTAAGACATTTTAATTCTTTACAATCTCATTTTCAACCAAGTATTTCTATTTCTTAAAAGTTTGAAATACATCAGATTTCTGTCTAAGGAAATAAACCCATACTTTTCTAGTTGCATTGTCAATAAATATAACATAATAATGAGAAACACCAAGGGAAGATACCTAAGCTTGTTCCCATAAATCTATATGCATAAGCTCTAATCTCTCACTTTTATTTTCCTTCCCAGTCTTCACAAAACTCACTCTCTTTTGTTTTTCATACACACAACTTTCATAGAAATCCATATTAACACATTTCAGACTTGGTCAAACTTTCTTTTAATGAAGTAATTTCATACCTTTCTCACTCATGTGCCCAAATCTATTGTGCCACAAGACTGTATCAGAATAAACATCAACTATTTGTTCTCCCTGCTCAACTGCAACAACTATTCTTGAACATTCATTTTTCTTTGAAACGACCAAAGTAGAAGGAACAATATGACTTGTACAAAGATATAAGTTTCCTGCTTTCACCTTTTTCTACTACAAGGGAACCTCTTGTAACCTTCCAATTTTTATCATTAAAAGTAACTACACAACCCTCATCACCGAGTTGCTCAGCTAAAATTATATTACTACTCAGCCTTGGAACATGTCTTACCTTATTTAGTAGCCAATGACTCCCATTCTACAATATAATCTTAATTTTTCCCTTTCCAACAATCTAATAGGGTTCATTATCCCCCAAATAAACAAGCCCAAAATCCCCTTGGACATAATTAATGAAATAACCTCTATGAGGTGTAGCATGATGTGAGGCCTCACCTAATCCGCCATAGCATAGATGACATATTTGCATTATGATACTTCTAAATTGATGTTTTGATATACTTTGAGACTATAGGGCTATGTTATTTTAATATCTACATTTTAATGATCTTCACATTAGGACCTAATTGATATAATTAATGATTCCATTTCATGTTCTAAATTATTTCAATTGCTTTAATAGAAATGGAATTTGTAGAAATGCTTGAAATGTCAAATTATAATGTTAGTGTTAAAGGATAGATTTTGTTATACAATAGAACCTAATATTGTGAATGGAATGATCTAACACATATGGATGCAACTTCATGACATGATAGAATTAGATTATGATGTGATGCAAAATGTTAATTTGATTATGATAATTTATGATGTGAAATGTTAATCGGATTATGATCATTTGTGATATGCAAATTTGATTATGATGATTTATGATATGCAGATTTTGAAATTCTAACATTTGGAATGATTAGGAAAGGAAATTTAATTGAATTATGTTAATATAGGTTTTGTAATATTTGAAATTATATGCATTCATGATATAAGTTTTATATGACCTCCTTGGACTACTGATGCTCGAGTTGAATGTGCAGGAAGTGGAACCATGGAAATTTTGGGGGAAACAAGATCCAAACCTATGTGAACACCATTTAACGAAGGGAAATATTTGGAAGATTCAAAAAACTTGTTGTGATGTATCTTATTTCATAAATGTAAGTTTTTTGTATGTGGAAATTATTAATCATAAAGATGCATTAGGAACATGTCATGGTGATGTGGAATGTGCTTTTATGTGTCACTTGACACTTGTGGACTTTTTGTGTAATTAACATTTTATTTATGATTTTAGTCATAGTGGCAATTTATCCTCAAACTAATTACCTTGTTAATGAGTAAGTAAACCCACTTGACAAAGTGTAGGATGGGTCACAATCAAAGGAATTTCGAAATTGGACTTGGCTAGGTTTTTGAGGGGTCATTAGGTGGTTCCAAAGTGTCTTTTATGTCAAAATGAGCTACCCACATGATAATATAACATGTTAGGGACCTAAATTTTACCTTATTAGTGCCTAGGTAGCCTAGGGGGCCCCTTTACCCATGCATTCTTCCTTCAATTCGAAATTTCAGTTCTCACATGTGTTTCCTCCCATGTTTTTCACCAAGTCAATTATAGAAAGGTTGGAGGGAGAAAAGTTTGTAAGAAGAAGTGGCTTGGTTTTTTTGCTAAAAAAGTTAGTGGGAAAGCCTTATTAGAGGGTCTTGGTCAAATTAGTGGGGTGTTCACCTACTCTCTAAGTTTAGAGATAGTTAGGGTTTGGAGAAGGACTAAGAGTGCTATACAAAAAATACCATTTACTTAGCTTGGACCAAGGCTGGTGTTTCAAACCATGTGCATTTTATTTCTTTTAGTATTGTGTAGTAAATCTACAAGAATGGAGCATTTTTCATGGGATCTTGCATTGTATTGTGAATCTTTGGATGGTAAACTGTGGTATTGTGTTGTGCCATTGTGAATAATTGCACTGTGTTGTGGTGGTATGAATGTGCATTATGTTTTCATGAAATTTCTTGGTTTTTCTTTCTTGAATCTCCTTGTTTTTGAATTGAATGTCAAGTGTTGTTATGGGTGTGAGGGCTTCACTCACCCTTTGGGAAGGGATGAGAAGCCTAGTGTGAAGGGCTTAGTTGGGCTAGAAATTTAGTTGAGAACATTGGAGAATGGGCTCCATTGTATGCCATATTCATTCATACCTTTCTTTGGGGGTGATAAGGGAAATATGGTGTAGAAAGAAAGTTCAAAGAGTATGGGCTTCAAGGAAGCTATATTTGTTGGTAATATATTTGAAGGATGTTGGTGGAAGCCCTGAAAGGACATGTAAATTGTTTATTTGTGAAAGCCCCGAAAGGGCTTGAAGATTGTTATTGTAGGTATGGTTGATATGGCAAGTCTCCAAATTGGAAGCACACCTTCACCCTATGAGTAAGGTTCCATTGGTGAACCATTGTGAAATACCCTTGGGATGGGATTGTTCAAGTTTGAAATGTGATGTTCATGTATTTGTATGATTGGAATGAAACCCAGTTTGAATCTTGTTTCTCTTGCTCGGTGGGTGGCTTCAAAGAAGTCCAGGATGGGAGGTGAGCCTTCATGGTTCCTAGCTTGTGTGTGCATGTAGGTTTTGTGAAGAGGGATTTCTTGAAGATATTAGGGTTTCACCCTTGAAAAAGTTGGAAAAAAAAATCAAGTGTATAAAGAGAGACCAATGTTTCATGTCATCTCAAATGTGTTGTGATTTCAAGTCTCCATTTTTATTTCAATGTGATGTAAAATGAAAATTTCATATTATTGTATATTATTAAAAAGGTGTAAGGATAGATTGAGAAATGGTAATTGTAGGAAAATATTCATTGTAAGTCCTTACATTATGTGATTGATGCAATATGGAAAATCATGTAAATGAAACACTTCTCCTTACAATTTAGTTAGTGTAAATATTTCATAATGGTTGCATTTTTTTCCTGAAATGGTTGATTCAATTCATTACCTGATTGGTTGTAGTATAAATGTATATACTATGCATCCATTATAATGGGAGAAAGATATCATATTTGATAGTCCATTCCATGTGTAGGAAAATTAGTTTATTTGGATTCATAGTTCTAGTAAAATTCCTAAGTTAGAAACACCATCACATCATAAAAAATATTCACCAAAATTCCATTTTAGGAATTAAAGAAAATCAACTTGAGCAAATGAATACATTGTCCAAAAGCATAAGGAAACCGTCCCATAGGTGGATGTTAGGCCTTTAGAAAATGTATGGGGAAAGAAATTAATTCCTTCCCCAAGATTATAGACCAATAAAAAATAAAGAAATATACCTGATACCCCTAGTAGGTACCTATAAGTTGAGGGGTTATCATGTAAATTAGAAATAATGTGACTCCTAAACCTTTCCTCAAGAAAATTCACATGATCTTAAAAGGGATGTACAAACTCCACTCATAACACTTTACAAAGAAAAAGAAAAAGAACAATTAAATAATCTTAAAATTTGAACCAAAGAAAAAGGAAATAAATAAAAATCATATATATAATTACCAAACTTCTTTATTGGTGAATCAACCCTACCTAGGTGTCACCTCACCTTAATACTATGTTCAAGAAAAAAAAAAAGAACTTGGGAAGAAAGTGGGCCATGGTCTCCACAAGGTGGTCTCATCCCTTATTTGTTAGTCACATTTAATAGAGAAAGATGTGATCTTGGCTGGTCTCACATGAGTCAAATCCTACCTCTAGGCACTTATTGGAGAGGATATAAAAAGGTGCACTTGCTTTGGAATTTTTCCCACCTTCCATGCCTAGGGAGAAGTAAACATGGACTTGGAAAGTGGTCCAAGTTTGTAGTGAATGCCCAAGTCAAATTTCCTTGAGCTAAAAGCTGCCACCTTGATTTTTGTGCCTCTCATAGTGTGGTCTCCTAGGGGTAGATGTTAGAGAACCAAGGGAGGATACTTTTATTGTCATGGGAATTTGGTCTCTAGATTAAGTGGGGAGATTATGTTTAAAAGTAATGTTAGAATCAGATTAATGCATGTGACATATTAATGGTAGTTAGCAAGTGGATTAAGGGAATTAGGTTGGTAATTAGAAATATAGGTTAACTAAGCCTATTATGGGATATTTAGTGTCCCTTCATCCATACATGGATTAACAATTATATTAATATTTAGCAAGTTTTGGGAATAGTACTAGTAAGTTTGAGTTAAGTTAGTGTTAGATGGAAATGGGTAGTTGAAAGGTTGTTTTGAATAATAATAATGATAACTAGATTTTAAATAATAATAATAATAATAATAATAATTAGATTTTAAATTAAGTTATGGTTAGTACTAAGTTAAGTCCTAGTAATTTTTTAAAAATAAGTAGAGAATATAGTTAACACCATGTGTTATCTAAGCCTTTGAATATAAATAGTAAGAAATGATGAATTGGTAATAGATAAATAATTAATTAAGTTGGTAAGTATGGATTGATTAGGAGTTAAGCTAGTGGTGAAGTGATAAAAGGATTTTTAGATACATGTATGCCTAGTTGGTTCCAATGGTAGAAATGATTAAGATTAACATAGTAATTAATGATAAAAGGGGTTATTAGAAAATGATACATTATAGCAATGTGAAATAAAATAAATAATTGAAAATTAAATTAAAATACCTAATAGAAAGACATCAAATTAGTAGAAGTCCATACACAGTAAATGTAAGAAGTTACTTAAGAATAGATGTACCTACATAATGATAAATTAGAATAGAATTGGACCAAGAATGTGACAAGATAAGGTTATGTATACATATATGGTGAGGTGGCCTATAATCAGAATGTTTAGAACAATTATAAGCATATTCAACTCTACAACTACTAGATTATTATAACCTCATAGATGCAAAATTCATAGTTAAGATGTGGAGTTCAAAGTGATAGCATCTTCTAGCCTTTATGATAAAACTTGGATTTACAAATGAATGTTAGAAAAATAAAATAAAAATTTGGTTGTGTTTTTGCTCATAAATTTAGGGCATGACACATGAAATGAAGCACCAGAATCTAAAACCCATAAATCAACAATATTTTCTAAATATAGAAGCAAAGAATCCTCTTTGGATTTGTTACTTACCACATTTGCCTCCTTGTTCCCTTTTGGTTTATCTCCTTCATTATTCTTTCAAGAATAATTTTTTTTCTTCTTATGCCCTATTTTACTATAGTACCAGTAATCTCTTAGTCCTTTGGATTGAGACCTCTTCCCCTTTAACCTTCCTCTTGATTTCCCACAATTTCTAGAATTATTTCCTCTCTCAGTCATTCGGCCTCTGCTTTGTGCATTCAAAGCACTTCTTGTTATAGATCCACCTGAGGTTTTCCTATGAGTTTCCTCACTCAAAATAACATCAATCACATTATCATATCTTAGGATATTAGATCTAGAAACAGAATTACTCATAGCCATTACCAAGCCATTCCAACTTTTAGTAAAGAACACAAAAGCAAGAGAGCCCTAATTTCTTCATCAAAATTAATACCCATAGAAGATAACTAACTAGTAATAATATTAAACTCAATTAAATGATCTGCAATAGATCTACCTTCTTCCATTTTCATATTAAATAAATGCCTAATGAGAAATAGCTTATTTGAAGCGGAGGGCTTTTTCATACAATTTTGCTAGGGTTTCCATCAACTCTTCCATCATCTTCACTTTTTTAATGTTAAATGTCACTGATGGTGCCAATTATAATTGAATGCTTCCAATTGCCTTTCTATCTAAAATCTCTTAGTCCTCATTTTTCATAGTTCCTTGGTTCTTAGTTTTCCTTCCAACAGCTTCCATAAATCATTTGGATAGAGATAGTCCTCCATTTGCATTTTCCATAACTGAAAATTCTTCCCATTAAACTTGTCAACCCTTAGTTTACCCTCATCTGCCATTGCTCCCACTCAACTGTGAGACTCATACGCAATCATGAGACTTTCTTGTAGAGGATAATTTAAAAAAATAGCCTCGCTCTAATACCACTTGTTAGGCTTAAACCATAGATACAAATAATAATTGCATGCAAATATAAACAATATCAAAAAATAATAGATCACACAGAAGAGAACACAAGACACCAAGATTTAACATGGTTCACCCAAACCCTAGGCTATGTCTACCAAACAACAAGTCCAATATTATCATGATCTAGTGATTAAACCTAATTACAATACATAATCCCTTACTACTCAATACCACTGCAAGAAGCAATTATCACATCACACCTTATGAAAGACCCCTAAGAATTATGAAGTATGCACACTACTTCCTTGATTAGTAATTGTAAGAGGCTATAAGGATAAGACACCATGTTATTTCTTCCAATGGATGCATGCCACCTACCATTGGGTAGGACATGTAAATATGACACAAAATCAATCCATAATGGTGAAAATAATTTATACTTCTTTCAAAAGGATGCTGTTACATACAAGATTAGCCTATAGTAGATGAAGAACTATGTAAGTCTAATGCTATGGAGCTAAAGAAGGAGGGTTAAGGATTTGACTTTAAAATTATTGTAAAACTCAAAGAGGAGAAGAAAGGTAAGAAATTAGACTTTCCTTCAAGGGTGTAAACTATATTGGAATAGTTTAAAGACATCATTAGTGATGGGACCCCTGCTACCTTACCACCATAGAGGAAAATAAGTCATGAAATTGAATTCATTCCAGGGGCCTTGAATAATAAATATTCTTAAAAGATGAATCTAGAGTAGAATAAAGAAGTGACTAGATAGGTTCAAGAACTTCTTGATAGTGATTTGATAAGAAAGAGCATTAGCTTATATAAAGTTCCCACTATTTTGGCACCTACGAAGGTGGGAGGGGGGTAGGGGCATGTATATTATGCACTAATTCAAGGGATATAAACACAATCAAAATTAGAATTAGTTTTCCAATACCTAGGATTAGGGATCTAATGGAATTCTTATGAGGATCATAGTATTTCACCAAGATAGACCTTAAAAGTGGCTATCATGAAATCCAAATTAAGAAGGGGTGTGAGTGTAAGAAAATGTTCAAGAGTACTAAAGACATCTATGAATGACTTTTTATACCATTTGGATTCACTAATGCCCCCAATATATTAATGAGGATCATGAATGAGATCCTCAAAGGTTAAATTGGCAAATTTGTATTTTTTTATCTAGATGAAATCTTAATTTTTATTAAAACTAAAGAAGAGCATATTAAACATTTATAAATTGTATTAATAAAGTTGCATGGTGACCAACTAACTATCAATTTGGAGAAATGTGAGTTCATGAATTAGGAACTTGTTTACCTTATCTTTATGGTATTAAAAGGTTGTTTGTAGATGGATATTTAAAGGTTGAATAAATTATCAATTGGAATACTCCCAAGAAAAAAGGATGGGTAAGAATTTTTCATGGACTCGCTCAAATTTCTAGGAAATTCATAAAGAATTTCAATGAGATTTGTGCTCCAATTATTGATACTATGAAAGGAGGGATGAAGATGAAGTTCAAATGGATAGACAAATAAGAAAAAATATTTGAATGACTAAAGAATAAGGTGGCCACACTACCCATTTTTGTGTTACCAAGCTTTGATAAACTCCTTACCATAGAGTGCAATGCTAGAAATATTGCAATTGGGGTAATCTTGAGCTAATACAATGTACCAGTGATAATTCGTAGTGAGAATCTTAATGAAGCTAAGAAATTGTAGTCTTATTATGACTTGGAACTATATTATCTTGATCAAGCACTAAGAAAATGAAGGCATCATCTTTTTCCAAAGGAATTTATTGTTTACATTGATAATCAAGTGCATAGATTCCTTAACTCTCAAGAAAAATTCAGCCATGGGCACATCAAATGGATTGAGTATACACAATTTAAAAAAATTAAAAATAAAGCGTAAGAAAGGGAAATACAATAAAGTTGTTGATTCCTTGAGTATAAGTCTACTAATAGTCTAAGAAGTGAATTTGAGGATTATATGGATTTAAATCTTTAAAGAGCTATACAAGGAAGATGAAGACTTTTTAGAAGCCTATAAGGTATGCCAGGAGTTTAATAATAGTTTCCATAGTGAATATGAAGAATTTACATTACAAGAAGGATTCTTGTTTAAATGTGTATATTTATATGTTCCAAGAGAGTAAATGAGGGAAAAATTTATCCAAGAAAAGCATAATGACATCTTGAGTAAACACTTTGCATTGAATAAGACCTTAGATTTCATACAAATATGCTGCTACTAGCCTAAGATGCATAAGGACATAAGGAGGTATGTTGAGTAGTGTACCATATGTTAGAAAGCTAAAGGAACTTATCCAATTTATGGACTTTATCAACCACTACCATTTCCCAATAGGCCATGGAAATGTGTAAGTTTATATTTAATTGTTGGGTCTCCCAAGATAAAGAATGGTTTTGATAGTATCTATGTTGTTGCAGATAGGTTTAGAAATATGTTCCATTTCATCCCTTTCAAGCTGAATCATGATACTATCCAAATAGCCAATCTATTTTTCAAGGATGTGATTAGGATTCATGATCTATCTGTTAGTATAGTATTTGATAGAGACACAAAATTTATGCGACATTTATAGAAAATCTTGTTGAAAGGTTGGGCACTAACCTCTCATTTGGGTTTTCTTACCATCACCAAATAGTTGGGAAGACATTTTTTGTCAATAGGACACTTGGAAACCTCTTAATATTTTTGACCAAGGAGTATGGAAAAGCTTGGGATTAGTTGATTCACTAGGAATAATTTTCCTATAATAACACTATGAATAGAACAACATGGAAGAGCCCATTTGATATTGTTTATGGACTGCATCCCAGAGGTATCCTTGAACTTAGATACCTTGGGAAAATGAAAAGGAGGAGTGAAAACACTAATGATTTTCCAAAATCCATGAAAGAAGTACATGATAAGGTCATACAAACTCTAATATAAAATACTAATAAGATAAAGGATAAAGTTGATGTTAGGTATAAATATGCACAATAAAAGGTTGAAGAATTAGTAATGGTTCATTTTAACAAAGAAATAATTCAAAATGGAATAGCTAGAAAGTTAAAAATGAGAAGAATAGGTCCATGTAAAGTACTGACCAAATATAGAAATAATACCTATAAGGTCTAGACCTACCAGTGGACATAGCTCTTTCTCCTATCTTTAATGTATTAGATTTGGTACAATACAAAGATTCCAATATAGAGAAAGATAAAAGAGTTCCCAAAGTAGAAAAAAATGGTCATTGATTTGACCTTTCCTTCCCAATTCATGCCACAAGCATAGAAAGTGCTAGATTCAAGGACTACAAAGAAGATAAGGCATGAAACTTACATGGAACACCTAATCAAATGGAAGTCTCTTCTTGAAGTTTAATCCACTTGGGTATTTGAAAGCGGCTTAAAGAATTCTGGTATTGATCTTACACTTCTATCACCCAATGTAGCTTAAGTTCTTTTCTGTAAGGGGAGAATGATGTAGGAGCACCTAGGGGTTCTATGTGGTGGACCGTCAAATTTTTTCTGTGAGATCCTATAAGATTAAATAAGAGGATGTAGTGCCTCTCCCATTTGACTTCTATAATTCATTCAATGGATGCAACCCTATTGATCTCTCCTTGAGAAGGGATCGTGATTGGGACCATGAGTGGTCTACACCCTTGGGGTGATTTGATTTAGGTTACTATTTCAGTTTCTTTATTTATGTTTATGGCTGATTTATGAGATTATGATGTGATTTATGGCTCACTGAGGTTTGTGCCAGTGGTTACTAGAATTGATGTGGTATCATGATGTTGTTCTGTGATTACCCTGAGATGTGCACAAAGATTGCACTGTGTACTATTATCTTGCTACACTAGACTAGGTTCCTATAATAGTGGTTAGTCATGTATATAACTATGTTTTCTTATGTGTTTTAAGTACCTTTTCATGTTATTTATACAAACATTATTAAATGCTTAAATAATTACAAATGGATTGTCCATGTTGGATTCATTGGTTATGTGCTACAGATATTTACCTTGTTATATTTTGATATGAGATATACTTATTACTCATGTTGTGTTTTACATTTGAGATGACCTGAGGGAAAGATGTTATACATTGATTTTAGTATCATAGATGTTAGAATACTATGCTATTCAGTTGATAATATTGCATGATGATGCCATTTTGAGATGACAATGTGTTTTTTGATGATATTTGGACATATTTATGATTATGTTATGTGATAAATTCAATGCCATGGTTATTTACTTCATTCTTGCTTCATTACAATAAATGCAAGCACGAATGATGTAAATGGATTATTTTGATATATTTGAATAAATAGTTAAATTATGTGATTTAATGCATTTATTGCTTGAGCTAAGTTATTATATGCAATTGCACTTGATCATGTATTTTAGTGTGTAGGATTTATATCCCTGGTAGTGGCACATGGAGTTAGTGATTCAACTATTCATATTTACCAATGTGATCCCTATATGGTCAACATATCTTATTTAATTGTTAAATTAAACCTTCTGGTGATTTGATTAAATCCAGACTCATTTGCATTATGTGATTAGACTAGTGAACATGTTTGTACATTTAGAGTTTCACATTGTCACAAAGTTGTTAAGGAAATTTATGTGATTTTTGGGTTTTCGGGCTTTATTTTAATTATTTTTCATTTCTAGTAGCTTTTTCATAGATGAATTCCACTTACTTGGAATTGCCTATTTTCATTTGGGTCAATTCGAGGATTAACTAGGTTGGCTTGTTATTTACCCTAATCAATTATTCACTCAAAAAATGAATAGGTATCCCAAATAGAATTTAATTCCTCACTTCTCACTTTTGAATTAGAAAGTTTGAGAGCAAAACCCAAAATCCTCTTCCTAAGAAAATACTATTTTGTTCATTATGGGAGCTACGGGCATGGGATTGTCGTGAGGTTGGTCTTGTTGGATCCAGCTCGGGGAGACCTTGGATTGTTGCAATTATTGGCTACTCTTATGGGATTTTTATTTTATGGTTCAAATTCCTATTTTTCCCTTTTGGCTATGAGGTAGGGTTCACCCATTTTATTGTTTTGGCTCCATTTCTACTTCTATTTTTGGTATCTATTTTTTAAGAGGCTAAGAACTAGTGTTTCCCTCCATTTATGTATGCTACCTCTACCCGGTTGAGCAGGTATGAGCATTTACCTATTTTATGGGATAAGGGTTTGGGGCTTTGCACCGTTATGCTAGCCATTTTTTCATACATACTCCAAACCCAAATTTTATTTGATAGTTTTGGCTTTTGTGCCCTAAGACCAAATGATTTTTAATTTTGAAGTTTTTGAGTTTTGAGGTTTTTTGCATTGATTTGCGTGCCATCTAGTTTTCTCAAGTTTTCTTGGCATGATGTTGGTCATGGACTTGGATTATCCATAGGATGTCACTCAGACCATTGTTGCACTTTTTATGTTGCATTGGGATGCATGTCAGATCTGTGTTCTTGACTTTTTGTTTGGTTAAGTAATTTTATACCTAGTGTTACTATTTCTTTTGGACCCTTGTTATTGTTTTATGGACACTAGGATTTGTGTAGAATCCATACTCCTAGATTGAGGCCGGTTGAGTGCATTCATGGTGTTTGGTCTTGTTGCATCATTGGGATTAGTGTAGAATCCATACTCTTAGATTGAGGCCGATTGAGTGAGTTCATGATGTATTATTTTATTGTCTTTGGGATTCGTGTAGAATTCATCCTCCCAAGTCTATTTTTGATTGAGTATAATTTTTGATTGTGATCTCATCCAATCCTTGTGTGATAATCTTCATGATGGTGGTGTACCACACACAAGCACGTGCATGTGCATTTGTCGAGTGAATTGCAAGGCCCAATCTTTTATAATACTTATGGGAGCTATGATCATTTGGAGTTGGGTTGGGAATATGCATTCCTATAGGTACTCATCATTGGATGAGCATGGGTAGGATAGGGTAGCACATGGAAGGGCTTGTATCTCACAACTTGGTGACTATTTCTTGAGGTTGGCTGAGGAAGTTTTAAGTAAGTGATAACTAAATAAAATGTGAGTGGTAATAAAATTTAAGATAATTAAAATGTGGATTGTGTGCCTTCCGTTGAGAAGTTGATGCTACTAGGATTGTGCACCTTCTGTTGGGAAGTTGATGCTGCCAATGCTAGCTTGGGCTTATTGATGCCAAGTGACTCTCCATGATGTCAACCCCTACATAGTAGCCCATTAAGTGTCTGACTAGGACTTGTTGTACTTGCATTGTCTCATGATCTTGGTTTCAATCATTTTACTATTTGGAGTGAGTTTTAGCCATGTAAATTTTGCTTTATGTGTGTTTGTGGCTAGCTCATTATCTCCATTAGCACAACAAGAGTGGACCTATGTGTTTCACATGGTTGGGAGGTGTAGATACCCATACCACCATTGGAGACTAGTTTATAAAGATGATCTATTATTCTAGTGTGACCATTGCTAGATGTTTTCACTTGGTACTTCGAGTTCTAGAGCATGCTTTCTTGTAATTCATGCTTTCATTAGAATGCTTGGATATCATATTTAGATGATGCTATTTTAATTCTAGCATTCTAGTATTATGATATTTAACATATGTTAGATGATGAGTTTGATTTTTAGGATTATCTTATGCTTTACTTCTAGCATTTTAGATTTCCTTATTCTTATGTTGTAGCATGTTTTAGTAGTGACGTCCTCATAAGATAGCTTTGATGATCTGGTCGGTGGTTTGGGATGTTGTGCATGGGGGATGGCTAGGAACCACAATAGTCTCATGATGCTATTATGGTTGGGAGGAACTGCATATGTAGTTTATTATTTTAGTACATTGTGATGTTACTTCTATACATTATGATGTTTCTTTTAGTTATTTCCCTTCACTTCTATGTTAGATGGTTAGATGTAGTTCTGTCTTTTAGTTATTTTGTTCGAGTGTCTTCACCTTGATTTTGGATCTGATACTCCCCAATGTGGAGGAAATTCATTTCCTATCTTTTTATCTTCATGTTTCTGGCTTGCTATTTTGTATCCTTGCATGAAATTGTACTTTCTTGTATAAGAATGCAAGCTTGCGTGGTCTATTGGGTTTCCTTATGCAGATTACAGTGCATGGTTACATGAAACCCAACACTAGTTTGGGGTGTTTGGCTTCTGGGCCAAGCAAGTCCTGACGCGATTGGGTAGTGTTAGAGTAAATAATTAATTTATTAATTATTTATTCTATTTAATTAAGCTTACTTAGGTAAATGCATTTCATTTATTAGTTGTAGTCTTGGAGTTTGTTATAAGTTGTTGACAATATGAGAGTTTGTTCTCTCCTAAGTCATACTTATCCTCTCACCTTGTTTGAGGACTTTCCACCTCAAGTGGATGTATGCTTAGTTGTCACACTTATCTCCTAGCATCTTCTAGCTTGTTCTAGGAGATCCCTTGAGCTCTTTATATTCGAGCTCCCTCTTTGTATTTCACAACTCAAATCTCATTCTTGCATATTGTAAATATATATTTTCTTGTGTTTGCATATTTTCTCTCTCATGTCCATTTAGGGTTTTTCCCTAGCTCCACGATCTTCTCTCCTTGGCTTCCCTTTGATAGGTTATTGAATGCAAGTGATCTTGGGCATCTTCGGAGTTGGATTTCATCAACTCCAATAGGTAGATCCTCCCATGGCTTGTTGTACATCCTTGCATAGAGGAGTACATCCTCACACAAAAATGTGCAAGTTGTGTTTCCTTGCACAAAAAATAGGGGGCATCTCCACTAGTTTTCAGGGAACACAATTTGGTGTTTTGAGCACCCTTTGGGTTTACTTGATTTTCCATGCTTTGATAGATCAAATATTTTGTGTTCTGATATTTTCTTTGGTTTTCATTCTTGAGTTTGGTCATGTCAGTTAGGTAGTGGCACTTGGAGATCTATTGGTTGTTGGGATTATTGGTAAAGTCTTCTGTTGTGATCTTTGTGATCCTTGTATGATGTTGTCATGCGTATTCATACTTGTTTAATTTTATTTATTTTTAATCTTGGTTTGTATTCAATCCTTGCCCAAGGATCTCTGGGTAGGGAATTATAGAGAATAAGTACTATCCAAGAGTTAAATAGGTGAGTTTAGGATAGTTTGAAAGTGTTTGTGTTTCATTTCCAAATTTGAAAAAGGTTTATCAATGTATTAGCCAAAAGTTTCCATTTGAGCCAAATCCCCTGTATCATGGAAAATGGAACCAAAAGATCTTAAAATAGTGTCTATGGATGGTATAATTATTTAGGGGATGATTTAACATAATTATGCATCCATAGGTGATGAGGTTGTAAGGAAAAATGAAAAGTTGTAACAAATGTTGTCATGGCAACGTTTGCAATTGTGCAAAGTTGCATAAAAATATTTTGCAAGAAACCATATCTTGTTGAAAATGTGTTAGGGAAAAAAACCAACCATCGGATCATGATGTGGGGACATATTTAATACCTTACATGAAAATTTACACAATTTTAATGATAGTTTTGAAGATTAAATAATATTAAACTATTATAGTTTTTGGTCAATTTATCATAGTTGTATTGCATTCATTGCATTTATTATTTAATGGACTAAATCATTTTATTTTTATTATAATTATTTATGTTATTTTGTTTCCTTTCATTTTTAATTTTGGTGTTTGATCTTGTATATATTTTATTTTCTTAAATGAAATTCAAATCCTTGAATTCTATTCATTGGATAGTCTAGGGTTTGAGCAATAAAATGGCTCTACCATTAAACTCCACCATAGGATTTTCATGACCCTTTGAGACATGAAAGTATATCCAATGTAATTTATATCTATTTTTGAGAAGGTCATACACTATGGGTTTCAATTTTTAAGCTCTTTCCCTAGGAAAACTCTACCATAGCCCGACTAGGAGCAAAGAGAAAGAAAATGGTTGGTAAATCAATTTGGGTATTTTTCCTTTTGAAAATTTGAAACTAGTTTGTTTCTCTTGTAATCAACATAGTTAGGGGTTGGTGCCATATGGATAAGCCAAAGACCTAAAACCCTAAAATTTTTTTTGTATCCTCAAAAGGGTATCTGGAATGGGATTTTTTTCATAGGGTCACTTGAGATAATTTTTATTTACAAGAACAAAACCTAGTTTGTAAGGCTAATTAATGCCTTAAAATAATTGTTGTCACTTAGGTTTGCACCCTTGTACAAAGCCTATGCATGAGGAAAACCTAGTGAAACATGGAAACAACCTCCAAGCTGTGGGACTTGAACTGTGAGGTTGAGTCTTCGAAGAAGGCTGACTTCCTCTTACTATCAGGATGCACCTAACTACTCTTGGAGAGGAAAAGGGAGAAGCAGAGCATGAAAGAAAATCTACCTAATCTAATCTAAAGAGGTGATGCACCAAAATAGAGTGTTCAGACCAAACTCTGCCCATATATGCACTATTGAACCAGAATGAAACTAAGGATATAAACATTCAGACTTGCTTTAATCTAATAATCACATGCAGATCAGAAGACCAAGATGAATGACACAAGGAAAGAGAGATTCACTTATATTATCATTCATAGGTCAAGGAGATATAGTCATGCAAATCATAGATCTCTACAAAACAACAGTAAGAGGCAAAAAGTTCTTGCACTTTCATACCAATGGCTAAAAGAGATAAGGCAAAAAATCATGTAGTTCAGAGGCATAGGGGAATTGACACTGAGAATCTATAGAGCAGTAATAGAGAAAATAGAGAAAGGTCAACCTTTACAAAATTCACAAAAATTGCCTTTATAGTTCAGGCATAACTGAGATTTTCCCTCCAAACTATCTTGCAACCACTGCCATCAAGGCTCTGCCAAGAACAATCATGGGGATATGAAGAAACTTGATCTAAGTATAGCTTCTTGGTACCATGAAATCTGATTTTTAACTAAAATAGGGCCTCGAAAAGATAGAGGTGGCACTATAACTATAGATTAGATTAGGGTAGTAGAGTGTCTCTGCATGCTTCACATTCGCTTCTAGTGGTTGGAATTGATCATAAGATCAGATTTGTGTAAAACCTCAATTTCTCATCATTCCTGAGCACTTGAATCAGTAGGGTTAGCAAGTCAACTAAACTTTGCATCCAAAATGGGCTACATAGGCCAATAACCTCCTTTTATCTTGCCACCTCATAGGAGTCTTACATGGTTGACCATCTCTTTTCATTACTAACTGTGCCACCTTGCAACCCTGATCGCGATAGTCACATTAACTGCTGACCACTAACCATTATTACCTTAACAAGACCCACTGGCACACATGTCACTGAGGTGCTATGTCACTATGCATATCCTCTAAGAAATTTCCCATAGCAAGATAGCACCCATCGTGGATCTAGACTGATCTGAAAATCGTGAAGACTTGCCGTATTATTGCACTATCTCCTTAAAACCTCTGGGCCCACGAAACACTTGGCAACCACCTAGCACAACCTGGCATCCTCATCTTAGTGAGACCTGGCACCTCTAATCCACGTGGCACAATGGAACTATGTTAGTATGGGTAATATCCTCGCAGCTTTCCATAGCGAGATAGTGCCTACCATCGATTTCCTTAGATCTACGGTGATCAACAAAATTGTACAACTACACACTGAGTTGGCTAAATGGACCAATGAAATATCACCACTATACTATGACCCACCTGACAAATACCACCAAGGAAAAGCCATAATATTACTTTGGAGAAGGGCAGGCCTATTACATCATCTATGCCACACATCGCTGAGGCACTATGTTGCTATGGATAATATCCTCGCAGCTTTCCATAGCGAGATAGCACCCACCGTTGATTTTTTGAGATTTGGTGATGAGAAAGAAGGATTTGACCTATCTGTATACCAACTAATAGAAATTGGCCATGTGCCAACCTATTTGACAAATCCTTGTCACTAATATCCGATGGGGCATACTTGGGACCCACCTTCCTTTTGATGTTACCGTAGTATCACTTTTCGTCTGGGCGCTATGTCGCTAACGGCGAGGAACACAAATTTTTTGATAGTGCCATAGCACTCACCATTGATCTAGCAAAATTTGGCACCAAAAAATAATGAGGAACATGAGGACCCACCTGAAACATGGCCAAAAGGCTCTATGTCACTATGGAAAAACAATGTGCAACTGCCCATAACGAGATAGTGCCATCCATAGATATCTCTTAATTTGACGATGGGGACTTGTGGGCTCACAAAAACATTAAAAAGTGTAGGGAAAGAAATATAATAAGGTTATCATAAAGTATTTCATGTCTCTTTTGAATATTTAGATATTTAAAACCTATGAACATTACTGCATTGAATTCAAATGTGGTGATTCTCGCAGGAAGGCAAAAATGACCAACAAATTTGGCAACTCAGAGGGGATGCAAGCCAACTATGCATAGTCCAGTGACCTCATGCATCCATTGGGCTATAGAGTCAAAAAGATGTGGATCCTGTGTATACTGTGAAACCCTAACCCTACCTCTAAAAGGAAAACCCTAAAACCCCTGTCTCTACAACTAGAACCAGAGACCAAAACCTCCTTCTGCAACCTTCAAAACTTCAAAAAAATTGGCTATCTCATGGAGAAAATCCTATGCTCGTGCACTTCTTGGAAAATAAGAGAACTGAAAAAAAAAGAAACTACTCTACTTATATACATGAAACCTTCAACCTTCATCAGAAGCACGGCTTGAGATAAATCCCATTGACTAGGATGGGCAAAATTTCACCACTAGGCCTGCTTAACTAAAAAGCATTGGCTTGTTTGCAACTAATAATTGTTAACTCTGGTTTTACCGCCAAAAGATTTAAATTCAAATCCATGGCCTGTTCAACGGTTAGCCAAAAAATTGTTATTTTAATGCCCCGACTTGCCAAGGTTCTGTGACCGTCAGATTTTAGATGGATCGACAGTAGGCGTGATCTCATCATCAAAAGTTGTGCAGGAGATAGTATCGACGACATCGCACCCGAACGACACGTTTTTGGTGGGCCCTACGGGTGGGTCACAATAAAGGGTAGTCGAAAAGTTTTTTGGCGCCGCAGGCACTATGGCGCTATCACACGACAACCAAAAAATCTCCATGGCGACATAGCGCCTGGCAGAGATGCTCATGACGGCAGGTGGGTCACGTTGCCGAAAAAATGTTGCGACGATCGGGTAAAGTTTGGCAGGCCAGAGAAAATAAACAGCGAGAACTTCAGACAAATATTGGGCCCCATTGCGTACCTCATCTGCCCAGTTGGCAGAGCCCGTGTCACGGCAGCGAATCAAAAAGAACCATGCACAGATAGGGACACATCATTGGTTGGGCACTATGGCGCTATGGAAATTTAACATCAATTTTCCCATAGCAACATGGCGCCTGGTCGACACGTGGTCACCCTATGCGGCCAAGTCGCAAGATTGCCTAGTGGTGTTGCGATGGGCCAGTGAGGAACCGTCGTGTGTAACCAGGCTGGAGTCTCTATTAGTACGGTTGGCACAGTCAAGGTTTGCGATCTCCACCATCATATTTGATTGCATCAACAGATGGCACCATCTCACTATGGCGGAGATGCGCAGATATTATCATGGCGACATAGCGCCCATCTGTCGTGTGGCCATTCTACGGATCAAGTCTCGGGTTCACCAACCGGATGATGCCATGTGTATGTGTTAGGACACTGCAACCACGGGCCTAGTAGTTTTCAAGAGGGATGATGAGTGAAGTACGAGGTCACTCTAATCGTCAGATCTGCAAGATCTACGGCTGGTGCTATCTCGCCATCAGGAGCTACCCAAACTTTAGCATCAGTGACATAGCACCCATGCACCACGTGTCCTGGCGGGGCTGCGTTTCATGCTGTCAGAAGTAGATAGGGTGGGGTGACTAACGAACCAATAGGGGGATGCCACGTGTTGGCGGGCCCGGTGAATCAATAGGAACGGAGGGTTACAGAAGGTCAGGTTCTCCACCGTCAGATTTGATGAGATCAATGGTAGGCGCCATGTCGCCTTAGCGAGGCTGCAAGATTTTTACCATGGTGACATCACGCCCGATTGACACATGTCGATGGGGTCAGGTCTCGTCGGATGCATCATTGAGGTGGCGCCAATTCGGATGGGGCCCAGTCACAGGAAAGAGAGTTCACGGCGAATTAGAAACAACCACGTGTGCCAAGTCAGAACACAGATATGTTGAGGGGCCAAATTTCCTGATACAATCAATGCATTAAGGGGTGGATTCTCCACCATCAGATTTGTAGGAATCTAGGGTTGGCGCTATCTCGCCATGGAGGAATTGCGCGGATTTTACAATAGCGAGTTAGCGCTCGGAAGACACGTGTCCTCGCGTTTCAATTTTTGATGTGGCAATTAGCTGACGGCCAGCGGTTAGGTGATAAGGTGGCACGGTTAGTTCGATGAAGGCGGTCAATTGCAGAAGGACTCTCCAAGTGGCAAAACAAAGGATTACGATTGGTCCGCGTGGCCCAGTTGGCATATAAGAAATTGGGTCGGCTAATAGGCCAGTTTGATTCATGAATCAAGATGCAGAGGCGATCGACGTATCTTGCGATCTGATCTTCGCGATCATTTCTGACCTACCAGGAATGAATGCAGGACATAAGGACACTCCACCCATCCGGTCGATCCATCTACCATGTCAGGGAATGTTGTGGCGCCGTTTCTATCTTCTCCAGGCTCTTCTCAGAAGAAATGAGATTTCTCAGTATGCAAGCCAGGATTTCAATCCAGATCCCCGATTGGATTCTCAAGATAGGAAGTTAATGCCAGTAGGTAAGAAGTGAATGTAACGCGAAAATCTTCAATTGTGCCTGATCTATAAAGGCAGTTTCATGATCTATTCTGAGGGTCGATTCTTCTTGATTTTCTCTGCTACTGCTTGCAGACTTGTAGTGTAAAACCCCTTTATCTCTGAGCTATGTAATAGCCTGTATCATCTCTTTCAGCCATCAGTGTGAATGTGCATCACTTTGCCTCCCATTGGTGTATTGTTGAGATCAACAATCTGCATACTGTATCTATCTTTGGCCTATCGAATAATACATAAGTGAAATCTCCTTTTCCTAGTGTCATTCGGTTGGTTTCTTCTGATCCGTATGTGATTATTGATCGATATAAGTCTGGATGTGTATGACTTTTGCATGTTATTCTAGTTTTGTAGCATATATATGGGCAGGAATGAGTCTGAACACTCTGTTTTGGTGCATCACCACCTTAGATTAGACTAGGTAGATTTTCTTTGACGCTCTCTTTCTCCCTTTCCCTTCTAAGAATAGATAGGTGCGCCTTGACAGTAAGAGGAAGCCAGCCTTCTCCGGAGACTTAACCTCATAGTTCAAGTCCCACAGCTTGGAGGTTGTTTCCATGTTTCACTAGGTTGTCCTCACGCATAGGCCTTGGACAAGGGTGCAAACCTAAGTGACAACAATTTTTGGCACGCCCGGTGGGACCTATATCAGAAGATTTCATGTCTACTGGTGTCAAAAGAAGAAAGAGTTTCTGAGATTAATGCTGAAGAAGTAGTGCTGGCTTCAGTATTCAAGCCTTCAAGAGGCTGATTCATCAAGTACTTGGCGACTCTGAGCATCAAAAAATCTGGTTTCAGGCCAAAGTTGCAGAAATTCATGCCCAGAGCTGAAACAAGGGCATCTTCTAGAGGTAATTTTCAATATCAAGAACTCTCACTTTCAAGTCCTAGAAGGAGGGCTAGAGCTTCATTATCACTAGCTAGAGGTGGAGTAACAATCAATATACCTGTGAGATCTATCTCTACTCCTCCTACTGTCCAAACTTAGCCTAGATTGCCATCAACACTCATCAATAGAACACTTGTTTATATGGCACAACCAAGAGTTCATCCTTTTGCCACCTTTAATGGTGGAAGTCCTCTGTTGTTAGCCCAAAGACATGATATACCAGTAGTTGCACTAAAAAGCATACCTGATTTTACTGGTGAAACTTCTATTTCCCCCCTAGAGCATATCCAAGAGGTAGCGAATGTCTGCAATATTCATGGTATTACGGAAGATGATGTTGCTGTCAGACTTCTAGCCTCATCTTTAAAAGGAAAAGCATTACAGTGGTATAGAGGCTTAGCTCATGGTTCCATAACCGATTGGGATGGCCTAGGAGCAGGATTATGCAAACATTTTGAGGATAAGAGTGACCATTTGTCACTATTAGAGCAGCTGACTACAATAAAAAGAGCCACCCATGAATGTATGACTTATTTTAATTACAGATTCCAAAAGACATGGGATAGAATACCTACTATAGTGAAACCTACCCCTGGTAATGCCTTCTTGCATTACCTTAGAGCTTTTAACGGTGATATTGCCACTACAATCCAAACTATGGGAGGAGATATATTACCTAATGCTTATGAGACGGCCATAAAAGTTGAGAACATTCTAAGACAAGGAGGAAAGTTGGCCCCAAGGCCTCCTATGCCTTTCTTTCTTGATGTTCCCAACCACCAACCAGCAATAGCCCCTCTCCCTAAAATCTCTACATCGCAAGCCCTTACTCTAGTTCCCCAAGCTTCCACATCCTCAAACGGAATAGATGAACTCAAGGAAATGCTCCAAGGTCTAGTATTGAATGCAGATAAAAGAGAAAAGACCCTAGATAAAAAATTACAAGAGCAGGGGAGGGAGTTGAAGGACCAAGGGAAGAGACTAGAGGATAGTTTTTCTCTAATACAAAAGATGAGTAACAAGGTGGTGGCCTTAGAAAGACAGCAGGCTCAGGGTGGCAAGCCTCCCCAATTGCAATATCAGGCTCCAAGCAGTGGTAGGCCTCCTAATCAGTGGAATAGCTCTTTTGATCAGAATAGGAAGAATAGTCATGCTTCTTCTTCAAGCTCAAATCAAAATAGAGCTATAGTCCCTCAAAATAACTTGGCCCAAGACCAAGATTTTTGTCCCTCATGTAACTATTCTTATACCTACTGCTTATTTCAGAAAGCAGAATCTTATTTGGCCCTAACTGTCCAGGAGTCCACAGTAAAGCAATCACACGAAGAAGATCATCCCAAGGAGGCCCCATGTGTTCAGAGGCAGGGTGATTGCTCTTTTATGAATCACCAAATGGAGGAACATTGTAATGTAAACCAGGACTCCGTTGCTCATAACACAAGAAGCAAGAAGAGAGCTATGGAACATGCTGCTCCTCCTTCTCCTAAGCAGGCCTCAACTTCAAGTGTTATACCTAACACACAAATAGCAAATGAGCAGACAAACACTTCACAACAGCAAAAGCAAGGTCCAATAAATGAGGATGCAAGTGATCCTTTTGTTGCCCCATCTCAACCTCTTATAAGTGCAGCCCCCAAAGTTTCTACCAAAATTCCTAGTGCACCATTGAGTGTGGTAGAGCAAATGAAGAAGACCAATGTAAACATTTCCATGTGGGATGCTGTTGCTACCATACCAATGCAGAGGAAGATGCTGCAACAAGAATTGGAAAGGATCGAGCCCAAGGATCAGTCATCTACCATGGAGAGTGCCACCAGTTTAGTACAACCAGCAGGAGATGTGGAGGCAAATAAAAAGGTTAGACCTCCTCCATTTTATGTTTCTCTGATTATAGGGGGCAAATTAGTCCATAATTGCATGATAGATTCGGGGGCTAGCAGCTCAGTAATGCCTAGGTGTGTTGCTGATGCTTTAGGGATGAAATATGAGCCCATTGTTAGGGATGTGTTACAACTAGATGGGAGTATTGTCAAAACCATAGGCATCCTTAGAAGTGTGGAAATGGCCCTACATGCATGCCCTGGTTGTACTATGATTCAAGACATATCTGTTGCCGAGGTTAAGCCCTATTTTGCCATCTGTCTTTCGAGAGACTTCATTGCTCAAATTGGTGGATTCATATCTACTGATTGGTCTTACATGTCATTTAAGACTAGATATGGGGCCAATGCTTCAATAAGAGCAGAACCTCAAGCCCTTCACCACACTGAACCCTACACTCCCAACTTCATCAATATGAATTGCCCTATCCTAGAGGTGAATGAAAATAACGTAGTAAATGAGCCTATCACTTCCATAGCAGGGATTCCTGATTTCTTCTTGGATGAGTGGGCAAATACATGTCAGTTTGAACCTATGTCGAAAACCCTTGAGATAGGCCTTAGTACATATTGCATAATAGAGAAGGAGGTTCAAGTTCCTAACCTTGTTAGGACTAATGACAACATAAATGGAGTATGGAGAATGCACTTTGATGGCTCAAGGAATAGAAATGGATTAGGGGCTGGTGTTATGTTGATCTCTCCTACACAAATAAGATACTGCTTCTCTTTCAGGTTCCAATTTAGTTGCACCAATAATGTGGCCGAGTATGAATCCTTGATCCAAGGTCTCCTACTTGCCCAAAAGAGGGGAATTCAAGCCTTGAAAGTATATGGGGACAGCGAGTTGGTAGTGAACCAAGTGAGAAATCAGAATATCACCAAAAATGGCCTGCTCAAGTCTTATAAACATAGAGTCTAGGATTTGCTTGAGGGTTTCAATGCATTTAACATTCAGAGCATTCCTAGGAAAGAAAATAAACATGCTGACAGACTTGCAGCAGTGGGTGCATCTTATGATGTGCCAGGGAATCTTGAGGAAGAAAAGAAACAACAAATAAGGGTAGTGGTGAGGCCTGCTGTTCCTGATAATAATACTCACTGGCAAGTGTTCGAGTCTGATGAGCAAATTGTGAGCTTCTTGTAGAATGAAGCAGAATTTTTAGAGAGAAGTCAGCTAAGACTACAAGATCAATATGGTGATCAGATCATTCATCTCAGTTCCAACAAGCTGCCCAAGGGTCTCATTACCTTGGAGAGTGTCTTTAATCCTGATGATCAAACAAGAGGCAAAGGGATGAATCTAGCTGCAGAAAAGGATGACCATGCCCCAGTAACTATGGCTGATGGAAAATCCCTTAACATGGGGAAGGTATGTTCTAAAGCTGAGCAAGAAGATTTCATTCATCTATGTCAAGAATTTAGTGATGTATTTTCTTGGACATATGATGATTTAAAAGGGTTTGACCCTAGTTTGTTTCAGCATACCATAGATTTAGTTGATAGGCTCAAACTAGTAAGGAAAAAATAGAGGCCAATGAATCCCAAGATTGAACCTTTAATGAGGAAAGAACTATCCAAACTGATTGAGGCTAACATAATTTTTCCTATCAAACACTCATCATGGGTAGCTAACCTTGTCCCTGTGAGGAAGAAGAATGGAGAAATCAGATTGTGTGTGGACTTTAGGGATCTCAATCAGGCTTCCCTTAAAGATCACCATCCTCTCCCTTCTATGGAGCAAATTCTGTCCAAGGTCAGTGGGTCAAGGAGATTCTCTTTTCTTGATGGGTTTTCAGGTTATAACCAAGTACTAGTTAAAGAGTCTGATATATACAAGACAACATTTACTACTAAATGGGGCACCTATGCTTATTGCAAAATGCCATTTGGATTAACAAATGCAGGTGCCACATTCCAAAAGGCAATGGAGGTAGCTTTCAAAAGATTAATTGGAAAGTTTGTCTTAGTATACCTTGATGATATAACTGTGTATTCCAAGAATGTGGAGAATCACCGTGATCATTTGAGACAGGTATTTCTAAGATGTAGAGAGTTTGGGGTATCTCTCAACCCAGCCAAACGTGTCTTTGCTACAAACCAGGGAAAACTATTGGGACACATTGTATCTAAGGATGGATTGACCGTTGATCTAGAAAGGACAAAAGCGATACTTGCCCTTCCTCTCCCTAAACACAAGAAAGGGCTACAAAGTTTCCTTGGTAGGATAAATTTTGTAAGAAGGTTTATTCCTAATCTTGCCACCATGGTGAAACCCCTTACAGCCATGCTCAAGAAAGATATGGTCTTCTCATGGACCAAGGAGGGGAAGGAGAGTTTTGAAAAGATCAAGGCAGCCATAGCATCGGCCCCTACCCTCATGAACCCAAAATTTGAGAAAGATTTCATCCTCTACACTTTAGGTGGTAAGTCAAGTATCTCTGCTGTCTTGACCCAAACAAATGACAGGAATGAGGAGCAGCCCATAGCCTTCTTTAGTGAAGGGCTTAAGGAATATGAAGATAAGTATAGCTTCATTGAGAAGCAAGCCCTTGCAGTCATTAGAGCCTTGAAGAAGTTCAGGCACCTCTTATCCCATAATAGGATCCATTTGTTGGTACCCCATGCAAGTGTAAAAGACTTCCTGTTAAACAAAGATGTTAGTGAGAAGAGAGCTGGATGGATCACTAGGGTAATGGAATATGATGTTGACATTCAGATTACCAAATTGGTAAGAGGAAGAGGATTATGTAAAGAAATGTTATCAGATCAGAACTCAGATGAAGAAGTTGCCATGGTGATAGCAGAACAACAGGAGGAAAGGTATGCTGATGGTCCAAGGAGCTGGATAAATGACATGAAGAATTTCTTATTAGGGAATGGATACCCTCAGGGATTGGATAGAACTAAAAGAAGACAATATAGACTACAATCCATTCCCTATGTTGTGATTGACAATATCCTATTCAGGAGGGATTTTAATGGGACCCTATTGAGGTGTGTTGAAGTGAATCAGGCTGAAAGGGTGATTAGAGAACTCCATGATGGCCCTAATGGCGGCCACTTCTCTGCCAGAACAACTGCTATGAAGATCATGAGGGCTGGATATTATTGGCCATCTTTGTTCCATGATTGTTACAGGTATGTGAGGAAATGTGAGAAATGTGCTTTTTTCTCAGGCAAACAGAGAATTGCAGCTCTTCCTCTTCATCCTATTCAGGTGGATCAGCCCTTCACTCAGTGGGGGTTGGATTTTATAGGCCCCATTAATCCTCCATCTAGTGCAGGTCATAAATGGATCTTGGTTGCTACTAATTATTTCACTAGGTGGACAGAGGCAGTTTCCTTGAAGGATGCCACAGAGCCATCGGTTGTTGAATTCCTTGATGGAATTGTATCTAGATTTGGTGCTCCTTCTACTATTATCTCAGAAAATGCCAAGTCTTTCGTTGGAACCCAAATTTGTGCATGGGCCATGAATCACAATATCTACCTGAGCACATCATCGAACTACTATCCTCAGGGTAATGGTTTGGCTGAATCTTCCAACAAGAATCTGATCAGAATTATGAAGAGGACAATAGAAGACAATCAGAGGACCTGGCACAAGAAATTAAGGACTGCTTTATGGGCTGATAGGATAACACCCAAGAGATCTATTGGGAATTCACCTTTTGTGCTAGTATATGGTAGGGAAGCTAGACTCCCAATCTCATTGGAGTTCCCATCCTTGGAGTTGGCTCATCAGCTGGAACTTGTTGAAGATGATGCCATGATAGTAAGAATGGTAGAACTAATGGAGTTGGAAGAAAAGAGAAACAAAGCCATGAAAACTCTAGAGATTCACCAGCAATAGATGAAGAGGAATTTTGAAAAGAAGGCAAGGGCTAGAATCTTCAGAGAGGGGGATTTAGTTCTCAAGTGGGACTCAGACAGAGCAAAACCAGGAAGGCACTCCAAATTTGACCCATTATGGAGTGGCCCTTATCTGATTTCCAGTTGCAAACAGGCCAATGCATTCCAACTAAGTAGGCCAAGTGGTGAAGTTCTACCCATTCCAGTCAATGGGATCTATCTGAAGCCCTATTTTTGAAGGGTTGTGAATCTATGTACATAGTTAATCTAGTTGCTTCCTGCTTGTTTCTATTTTGCAATAAGTGCACGAGCACATGGCTCTCTTCATGAGTCATCTTTGACATATCTCACGCTACTGAGGAGGTCCCATTTTTGTTTTTTTTGTTTCCAATCATAGAAGCAGAGTTAGAACCTTAAGGGTTTTTAATGTTTTGATTTCCTCTTTAAGGGTTAGGGTTCTTGCAGCTCTCAACTTGTGCCTCCTGGTCCTCTTTCCAACTCCATAGCCCAACGGATCATTCTTAGGCATTGGTCATGCATTGAGCAGGCTCATGCTCCCTGCAAGTCGCCAGAAGTGTTACCTCTGGTTTTACCGCTAAAAGATTTAAATTCAAATCCGCGGCCTGTTCAACGGTTAGCCAAAAAATTGTTATTTTAATGCCCCAACTCGCCAAGGTTCTGTGACCGTCAAATTTTAGATGGATCGACGGTAGGCGTGATCTCGTCACCGAAAGATGCACGAGAGATAGTATCGGTGACATTGCGCCCGAACGACATGTGTTTGGTGGGCCCTGCAGGTGGGTCACAACGGAGGGCGGTCGAAAAGTTTTCCGGTGCCGCAGGTGCTATGGCGCTATCACACGCAAACCAAAAAATCTCCATGGTGACATAGCACCTGGCAGAGATGCTCACGACGGTGGGCGGGTCACGTTGCCGAAAAAATGTTGCGACGATCGGGTAAAGTTTGGCGGGCTAGAGAAAATAAACGGCGAGAACTTCAGACAAATATTGGGCCCCATTGCGTACCTCATCTGCCCAGTTGGCAGAGCCCGTGTCACGGTAGCGAATCAAAAAGAACCATGCACAGATAGGGACACATCATCGGTTGGGCACTATGGCACTATGGAAATTTAACCTCGATTTTCCCATAGCGACATGGCGCCTGGTCGACACGTGGTCACCCTGTGAGGCCAAGTCGCAAGATTGCCCAGTGGTGTTCCGATGGGCCAGTGAGGAACCGCCACATGCAACCAGGCTGGAGTCTCTATTAGTACGGTTGGCATAGTCAAGGTTTGTGATCTCCACCGTCAGATTTGATTGCATCAACAGATGGCACCATCTCGCTATGGTGGAGATGCGCAGATATTATCATGGCGACATAGCACCCATCCGCCGCGTGACCATTCTATGGATCAAGTCTCGGGTTCACCGACCAGATGATGCCATGCGTATGTGTCAGGACACTACAACCACGGGCCTAGTAGTTTTCAGGAGGGATGACGAGTGAAGTACGAGGTCGCTCTGATCGTCAGATCTGCAAGATCTACGACTGGCGCTATCTCACCATCAGGAGCTGCCCGAACTTTAGCATCAGCGACATAGCGCCTGTGCGCCACATGTCCTGGCAGGGCTGCATTTCATGCCGTCAGAAGTAGATAGGGTGGGGTGACTGACGAACCAATAGGGGGATGCCACGTGTTGGCAGGCCCAGAAAATCAATAGGAATAGAGGGTTACAGAAGGTCAGGTTCTCCACCGTCAGATTTGATGGGATCAACGGTAGGTGCCATGTCACCTTAGCGAGGCTACAAGATTTTTACCATGGTGACATCGCGCCTGATTGACATGTGTCGGTGGGGTCAGGTCTCACCGGATGCATCATTGAGGTGGCACCGATTTGGATGGGGCCCAGTCACAGGAAAGAGAGTTCACGGTGAATCAGAAACAACCATGTGTGTCAAGTCAGAACACATATATGTTGAGGGGCCAAATTTCCTGATACAATCAACGCATTAAGGGGTGGATTCTCCACCATCAGATTTGCAGGAATCTAGGGTCGGTGCTATCTCGCCATGGAGGAACTGCGTAGATTTTACAATAGCAAGTTAGTGCTCAGAAGACACGTGTCCTCACATTTCGGTTTTTGACGTGGCAATTAGCTGACGGCTAGCGGTTAGGTGATAAGGTGGCATGGTTAGTTCGATGAAGGCGGTCAACTGCAGAAGGACTCTCCAAGTGGAAAAACAAAGGATTACGATTGGCCCGCGTGGCCCAGTCGGCATATAAGAAATTGGGTCGGCTAATAGGCCAGTTTGATTCATGAATCAAGATGCAGAGGCAATCGACGTATCTTGCGATCTGATCTTCGCGATCATTTCCGACCTACCAGGAATGAATGCAGGACATAAGGACACTCCACCCATCCGGTCGATCCATCTACCATGTTAGGGAATGTTGTGGCACCGTTTCTATCTTCTCCAAGCTCTTCTCAGAAGAAATGAGATTTCTTGGTATGTAGGCCAGGATTTCAATCCAAATCCCCGATTGGATTCTCAAGACAAGAAGTTAATGCCAGTAGGTAAGAAGTGAATGTAACGCGGAAATCTTCAATTGTGCCTGATCTATAAAGGCAGTTTCGTGATCTGTTTTGAGGGTCAATTCTTCCTGATTTTCTCTGCTACTACTTGCAGACTTGCAGTGTAAAACCCCTTTATCTCTGAGCTATGTAATAGCCTGTATCATCTCTTTCAACCATCAGTGTGAATGTGCATCACTTTGCCTCCCATTGGTGTATTATTGAGATCAACGATCTGCATACTGTATCTATCTTTGGCCTATCGAATAATACATAAGTGAAATCTCCTTTTCCTAGTGTCATTCGATTGGTTTCTTCTGATCCGTATGTGATTATTGATCGATATAAGTCTGGATGTGTATGACTTTTGCATGTTATTCTAGTTTTGTAGCATATATATGGGCAGGAATGAGTCTGAACACTCTGTTTTGGTGCATCACTGCCTTAGATTAGACTAGGTAGATTTTTGACGCTCTCTTTCTCCCTTTCCCTTCTGAGAATAGATAGGTGTGCCCTGACAGTAAGAGGAAGCCGGCCTTCTCTGGAGACTCAACCTCGTAGTTCAACTCCCACAGCTTGGAGGTTGTTTCCATGTTTCACTAGGTTGTCCTCGCGCATAGGCCTTGGAAAAGGGTGCAAACCTAAGTGACAAAAATAATCAGATAGGGGCCACTCACAATGCATCAAAATTTGAGTGTATTCTTGGTTTTGCCCCATCTGCATCCCATTTCAGAACCAAATCTCCCTTCCTAAAATTTTTTTCCCTAGCCTTCCTATCAAAACTCTTTTTTACTTGTTGTTGGTGTGTCTCTAGGGTTTGCATGGCTTTATTTCTCTCCTCTTCTAGCTCCATCAGCTCTACCATTCATACTATCATGGCATCATACTTAATCAACTCTAGTTGATTAGCTAGCTCTAGGTATGGGAACTCCGATGAAATGGGAAGCCTTGCTTCCCTGCCATAAACTAACACAAATGGTGAATTCCCTACTGACCTCTTAGGTGTTATTCTGTCAGCCCACAGTGCAGTCTTAAGTTTTTTATGCCAACACCTCTGGTTATCTTCTATTTTCCTTTTCATGATCCTGATTAGGTTCTTGTTGGAGGACTCAGCCAAACTATTACCCTGAGGATAGTAATTTGAGGATGTTCTCAAATAGATATTATGATCCACTGCCCATGCACAAATCTGAGCTCCATCAAAAGATTTTGCATTATCTGAAATAATGGTTGAAGGGGCACCAAACATGGTCACAATTCCATCAAGGAACTCAACAACTAAAGATTCAGTGGCATCCTTCAATGCAACTACCTCTGTCCATCTAGTGAAGTAATCTGTAGTAGCTAAAATCCATTTGTGACCTAAATTGGAAGGAGGATTGATAGGGCCTATGAAATCCAATCCCCACTGAGCAAAAGGTTGGTCCACCTGAATAGGATGAAGGGGAAGAGCTGCAAGTCTTTGTTTTCCAGAGAAGAAGGCACATTTTTCACACTTCCTCACATACTTATGACAATCATGAAACATAGATGGCCAGTAATAACCAGCCCTCATGATCTTCATTGAAGTTGTCCTTGCTGAGAAGTGGCCACCATCAGGACCATCATGAAGTTCTTTGATCATTCTTTTAGCCTGGTCTGTATCAAGGCATCTTAATAGGGCTCCATTAAAATCTTTACTAAAAAGGACACCATCAACTATGACATAAGGAATTGATTATAATCTATACTGTCTCCTTTTAGTTCTATCTAATCCTTGAGGGTATCCATTGCCTAATAAAAAATTTATCATATCATGCATCCAACTCCTTGGGTCACTATTTCTTACCTCTTGTTGCTCTGTCAATATCATAGCAGCTTCCTCATCAGGTTCCTGAGATGATAGCATCTGTTTACACAACCCCCTCCCTCTTACCAGCTTGGTAATCTGAATGTCAATATCATATTCCATCACTTTAGTAATCCAACCAGCTCTTTTCTCACTAATATTTTTGCTCAAAAGGAAATCCTTCACACTGGCATGGGGTACTAACAAATGAATCTTATTATGAGAGAGGAGGTGTTTGAATTTCTTTAAAGCTCTGATGATTGCAAGGGCTTGCTTCTCTACATAGCTATATTTATCTTCATACTCTTTAAGCCCTTCACTAAAGAAAGATATGGGCTGCTTGTCACTTTTATCATTTGTTTGAGTCAAGATAGCAGAAATGCTTGAATCACCACCTCGGGTATAAAGGATGAAATATTTCTCAAAATTTGGATTCATGAGAGTAGGGGCTGAGGCTATGGCTACCTTGATCTCTTCAAAACTTTCCTTCCCTTCCTTGGTCCATGCAAAGACCATACCTTTTTTGAGCATAGTTGTAAGAGCTTTCACCATGGTAGCAAGATTAGGGATAAATCTTCTCACAAAATTCCCTTTCTTGTGTTTAGGAAGAGGGAGGGCAAGTTTTGCTTTTGTTCTCTCTAGATAAATGGTTAAGCCATCCTTAGATACAATATGTCCTAATAATTTTCCTTGGTTAGTAGCAAAGACACACTTGCTTGGATTAAGGGAAACCCCAAACTCTCTACATCTTAGGAATAACTATCTTAGATGATCAAAATGATCTTCTACATCCTTTGAATACACAGTGATATCATCAAGGTAAACTAAGACAAAATTTTCTATCAATCCTTTGAAGGCCATCTCCATTGCCTTCTGAAATGTAGCACCTGCATTGGTTAACCCAAATGACATCTTACAATAAGAATAGGTACCCCATTAGTGGTGAATGCAGTCTTGTACCTATCAGGCTCTTTAACCAGCACTTGATTGTAGCTAGAAAATCCATCAGGAAATGAAAATCTCTTTGACCCACTGACTTTGGAAAAAATCCACTCCATAGAAGGGAGAGGATGGTGATCTTTAAGGGAAGCTTGGTTAAGGTCCCTAAAGTCCACACACAATCTAATTTCTCCATTCTTTTTCCTAATAGGGACAAGGTTTGCTACCCATGGTGAGTGTTTGATGGGAAAAATTATATTGGCTTCAATCAATTTGGATAGCTCCTTTCTCATTAAGGGTTCAATTTTAGGATTCACTGGTCTCTATTTTTGTCTTACTGGTTTTACCTCATTAATTAAATCTATGGTATGCTAAAACAACCTTGGGTCAAAGCCCTTTAATTCATCATATGTCCAAGCAAATACATCATTAAATCCTTGACATAGATGAATAAATTTTCTTGTTCAATTTCAGAACATACCTTCCCCATGTTTAAGGGCTTTCCATCAGCAACCATGACTGGAATATGATCATCCTCATCTGCAGCTAGGTTCATGACTCTACCTCTTGCTTGATCATCAGGATTGAAAAAATTTTCTAAGGTAATGCGACCATTAGGAAATTTTTTAGAACTAAGATGAATGATCTGATCGCCATACTGATCCTGCAGTCTTGACTAATTTCTCTCTGAAAATTCTGCCTCATTCTGCAAGAAGTTGACAATTTTCTCATCAGACTCAAAAACTTGCCAATGGATGTTGTTATCAGGGATGGCATGCCTTACTACCACTTTGATTTGTTTCTTTTTCTCCTCCTTAAGATTCCCTGGTACATCGTAAGATGCACCTATTGCTGCAAGTCTATCAGCATATCTGTTTTCCTTTCTAGGGATGCTTTAAATATTAAATGCATTTAAAATTTCAAGCAAATCCCATACCCTATTTTTATAAGACTTGAGCAAACCATTCTTGGTGGTATTCTGATTTCTCACTTGATTAACCACCAACTCACTATCTCCATACACCCTTAAGGCTTGAATTCCTCTTTTTTGAGCAAGTAGGAGACCTTGAATCAAGGATTCTTACTCGACCACATTATTAGTGAAACTAAATTGGAGCCTAAAGGATAAATAGTACCTTACTTGTGGAGGAGAAATCAACATCACACTAGCCCCTAATCCATTTTTATTCCTTGATCCATCAAATTACATACTCCATATCCTACTCATATCTTCTTTAGTTTGCACAAGATTGGGAACTAGAGAATCTTTCTCCAATATACAATATGTACTAAGACTTATCTCAAGGGTTTCTAACATAGGGTCAAATTGATACGCATTAGCCCACTCATCCAAGAAAAAATCAGGTATCTCTACTAGGGGAGTGGTGAGCTCATTCATTATGTCACTCTCATCTATCTCTAGGATAGGGCAATTCATGTTGATGGGGTTGGGGTGTAAGATTTAGTATGATGGAGGGCTTGAGGCTCTTCTCTGATTGAAGCATTGGCTCCATATCTCATTTTAAAAGACATATATGACCATGATAAGATATGAAACCACCTATTTGGGCAGTGAAGTCTCTTGACAGATAGATGGCAAAATATAGCTTGAATTTAGCAATAGAGATATCTTTGGTTATAGTACAACCAGGGCATACATGTAAGGCCATCTCCACATTCCTAAGGATCCCTATAGTCATGGCAGTACTACCATCCAACTATAATACATCCCTAACAATGGGCTCATATTTCATTCCCAAAGCATCAGCAACACACCTAGGCATTACTGAACTGCTAGCCCTTGAATAAATCATGCAATTATGGACTAGTTTGCCCCCTATAATTAGAGAAACATAGAATGGAGGAGGTCTAACCTTTTTACTTGTTTCTACCTCCCTTGATGGTTGTACTAGGCTTGTGGCACTTTTTGTGTTGAGTGTTTGATCTTTTGGTTCAATTCTTTCCAATTCTTGCTGCAACAACCTCTTTTGCATGGGTATAGTAGCAATAACATCCCACACGGAGATATTCACATTTGTCTTCTTCATTTTCTCTACCACACTGAATGGCATAGCAGGTGTTTTGGTAGAACCCTTGGGAGTTGCAATTGTATGAGGTTGAGATGGAATAACCTGAGGATCACTTGTATCTTTTATGCCATGATTTTTCCTTTGCTACTGAAAGGCACTTGATTGATTATTTACCTCTTGCTCATGAGATATTGCATTTGAAGTTGAAGCTTGCTTGGGAGGAGGGATAGCATCTTCCATAGCTCTTCTTTTTCTTCTAGTGTTATGAGCAATGGAATCCTGGTTTATATTACAATGCTCCTCCATCTGATGATTCATAAAAGAGCAATCACCCTGTCTTTGCATATCTAAAGCATCTTTAAATTGGTCCTCCTTGTATGATTGTTTTGCTGCAAGTTCTTGGATTGTCAAAGCCATAAAAGATTTAGCCTTCTGACACATACAATAGGCATAAGAGAAGTTACACGAGGGACAAAAATCTTGATCTTGAGCCATATTGTTTTGAGGGACTATGGCCCTACTTTGGTTTACATTTGAGGTTGAAGCATGGCCACCCTGCCTACTCTGATCAAAAGAATTGTTCCAATGATTAGGATTTGGAGGTCTACCACTGCTTGGAGTTTGGTATTGCAATTGATGAGGCTTACTACCTTGAGCTTGCCATCTTTCTAAAGTCACCACCTTGTTGCTTACTTTTTGCATCATAGAGGAGTTATCTTCCAGCTTCTTCCCATAATCTTGCAATCTTTTCTCTAGGTTCTTTTATCTTTTATCCATGTTCTGCATCAGAGATTGCATCATCTCTTTAATTTCATCTATCCCATTTGAGGATGTGGAACCTTGAGGGACTGAGACAAGGGATTGTGATGTAGAAGTTGTGGGAAGGGGAGCCATTGTTGGTTGATAATTTGGAACATCAGGGAAGAAAGACATAGGAGGCCTTGGAGCTAGCTTACCCCCTTGTATTAGGATGTTCTCTAATTTTATTGCTATGTCATAAGCATTAGGCAAGGTATCTCCTCCCATAGTTTGGATTGTAGTGGCAATATCACTATTAAAAGCTCTAAGGTAATGCAAGAAGGCATTACCACGGGTAGGCTTTACTGAAGTAGGTATTCTATACCATGTCTTTTGAAATCTATAATTAAAATCAGTCATACATTCATGGGGGGCTCTTTTTATAGTAGTTAATTGCTCTAAAAGTGACAAATAATCACTTTTATCCTCAAAATGTTTGCACAATCTTGCTCCTAATCCATCCCAATCTATGATAGAACCATGAGCTAAACCTCTATACCATTGTAGTGCTTTTTATTTCAAGGATGAGGCTAGGAGCCTAACTACAACATCATTCTTTGTAATACCATGGATATTGCAGACATTTGCAACCTCTTGAATGTGTTCTGAGGGGGAGATAGAAGTTTCACCAGTAAACTCTAGTATACTCTTGAGGGAAGCTACTGGTATGTCATGTCTTTGGGCTAATAAGAGAGGGCTCCCACCATTAAAGGTGGCAAAAGTATGAGCACTAGGAAATGCCATATAGACAAGTGATCTATTGATATGTATTGATGGCAGTCTAGGTTAAGATCTAATAGTAGGAGGAGTAGAGATAGATCTTGTAGGTGTATTTGTTACTATTGTACTCCTAATTTGTGATAAAGATATTCTAGTCTTCCTTCTTCTAGGGTTTGAAAATGAAAGCTCTTGATACTGAAACTTACCTCTAGAAGATGCCCTTGTTTCAGCTTTGGGCATGAATCACTGCAACTTTGGTCTAGAACCAGATATGTATTTGAAGCTCAGAGTCACCAAGTACTTTGAAGAATGAGCCTCTTGAAGGCATAAACACCGAAGCTAGTACCATCTCCTCGATATTGATCTTGAAATCTTCCCTTTTGACAACAGTAGGCTTGAATTTTTTTGAAAATTTGTCCCACTGGGTGTACCAAAAACTATTGTCACTTAGGTTTGCACCCTTTTCCAAAGCCTATGCATGAGGAAAACCTAGTGAAACATGGAAACAAACTCCAAGTTGTGGGACTTGAACTGTGAGGCTGAGTCTCCAGAGAAGGCTAGCTTCCTCTTACTATCAGGATGCACCTAACTACTCTTGGAGAGGATAAGGGAGAAGGAGAGCATGAAACAAAATCTAGCTAATCTAATCTAAAGAGGTGATGCACCAAAATAGATTGTTCAGACCAAACTCTGCCCATATATGCACTATTGAACCAGAATGAAACTAAGGATATACACATTCAGAATTGCTTTAATCTAATAATCACATGTAGATCAGAAGACCAAGATGAATGACACAAGGAAAGAGAGATTCACTTGTATTATCATTCATAGGCCAAGGAGATACAACCATGCAGATCATAGATCTCTACAAAACACCAGTAAGAGGCAAAGAGTTCTTGCACTTTCATACCAACGGTTGAAAGAGATAAGGTAGAAAATCATGTAGTTCAGAGGCACAGGGGAATTTACACTAAGAATCTGTAGAGCAGTAATAGAGAAAATAGAGAAAGGTTGACCTTTACAAAATTTACAAAAATTGCCTCTATAGTTCAGGCATAACTGAGATTTTCCCTCCAAAACTATCCTAAAACCACCACCATCAAGGCTCTACCAAGAAAAATCATGGGGATCTAAAGAAATCTGATCTAAGTATAGCTTCTTGGTACCATGAAATCTGATTTTTAACTAAAATAGGGCCTTGAAAAGATAGAGGCGGTGCTATAATTGTGCTGTGACCAAATACATAGATTAGATCAGGGTGGTAGAGTGTCTCTGCATGCTTCACATTCACTTCTGGTGGTTGGAATTGATCATGAAGATCAAATTCATGTAAAACCTCAATTTCTCATCATTCTTGAGCACCTGAATCAGCAGGGTCAGCAAGTCAACTAAACTCTGCATCCAAAACAGGCTACATGGGCCAATAACCTTGTTTTATCTTGCCACCTCACATGAGTCTTACATGGCTGACCATCTCTTTTCATTACTAATTGTGCCACCTTGCAACCCTGACTGTGACAGTCACATTAACTACTGGTCGCTAATCGTTACTACCTTAATTGGACCCACTGGGACACAGGTCACTGAGGCACTATGTCGCTATGCATATCCTCTAAGAAATTTCCCATAGTGAGATAGTGCCCATCGTGGATCCAGACTGATCTGACGATCGTGAAGACTCACCATATTATTGCACTATCTCCTTAAAACCTCTAGGCCCATGAAATAGTTGACAACCACTTGGCACAAACTGACATCCTCATCTTGGCGAGACCTGGCCCCACTGATCCACATGGAACAACGGTGCTATTTTGCTATGGGTAATATTCTCCCAAATTTCCATAGTGAGATAGTGCCTACCATCAATTTTCTTAGATCTACAGTGATCAACAAAATTGTACAACTGCACACTGAGTTGGCTAAATGGACCAATGAAATATCACCACTATACTATGACCTACCTAAAAACTACCATCGAGGACAAATCATAATATTACTTTGGAGAAGAGCGGGCCCATTACGTCATCTGTGCCATGCATTGCTGAGGTGCTATGTTGCTATGGATAATATCCTCGTAGCTTTCCATAGCGAGATAGCACCCACTATTGATTTTTTGAGATCTGGTGGTGAGTAAGATGGATCTGACCTATCAATATACCAACCAATAGAAATTGGCCACGTGCCAACCTGTTTGATAAATCCTCATCATTGATATCCGATGAGGCATACTTGGGACCCACCTTCCTTCTGATGTTGCCGCAGTATCACTTTCCATCTAGATGCTATGTCGCTAATGGTGAGGAACATAGATTTTCCAATAGCGCCATAGCGCCCACCATTGATCTAGCAAAATTTGACGTCATAAAAATAATGAGGAATGAGAGGACCCACTTGAAACATGGCCAAAAGGCACTATGTTGCTATGGCAAAACAACATGCAACTTCCCATAGCAAGATAGTGCCATCTGTAGATATCTCTTGATTTGACGATGGAGAGTTGCGGGCTCGTAGAAACATTAAAAATTGCAGGGAAAGAAATATAATAAGGTTATCATAAAGTATTTTGTGTCCCTTTTGAATATTTGGATATTTAAAACCTTTGAACTTTACTATGTTGAATTAAAATGTGGTGATTTTGGCGAGAAGGAAAAAATGACCAACAATAAGGAACCTTATAATTGGTAGAAAATGATGTATAGAGCCAATAAGATGAGGTTTTTGGTGACTAAATTGATCACTTTATATTTATTAAGATCATACAAGGTAATTGTGAAAGGGATATTAAGTTGGTGATTAAACTTACCTTTGTGAATTCAAGTTAGTTATTTGAACACATTGAATGATAGTGGAGCTCTAGAAGAATAGGAGTGAATCAAGTTAAATCCTCCTAATGAGACATAGTTTAGGAGTAGAGAGAAACCCTAAGGGGTCCTAGAAATAACCTAGAGTAGAAATAGGAGTATCTCAAGGATAGAGCCTCCCTATCATTCTTCTGTCTACCATAGTTGTCTCCATCAAACTTTGAGCTCTCCTTCATGTATGCCATCCTAGATCTCCTTAATATTTTAAACTTCCTTCTCAAAGAGGACCTAATTTTGTAATGCCAATTGTTAATAAGAAAGGTCCACACCCAAATATTGACCATGGGGTGTGGTGAATCATTTGTAAATAATTACTATGAAACGTGAACTTATAAAAATATTCACCAACTAACAAGATAACAATGCATAATATAAAGAAAGCCAACACCATAACATAATGATTTTTTGTTTTTGAGGAGACCCATTGGTTAGAAGGAAAAACCCTAGCAGGTATAATACCCAATAGATCTTGTACTAATATATAAATTCTATGTTAAAGGATCTAACCTTGTTAGGATTTAATACTATGTATTTAGTATAATTATCCCTATTAAAGGACCAATTCCTGTTAAATCACTTGAACCCTACTAAAAGGTTCCCAACCCTATTAGGATTTGATGATAAAAAATGGCTCAATTCTCGAGTACACTGCACAAAGTATGAAGGTTAAATACCTTGTGGATCTTCAAATCTAATAAGCTTTAACTAACTAAATAATAACACATTTTCCTTGATGGTTTCTTTTAAGTCCACTTGAAATTATAGATTCCACTCATAGCTTTTCTCAAAGCATCTAACAACATTTCAACTCTACTATGATATTCCAACATCAAGGCTACAATTATTCCATACATTGCACACACTACAAATGAAGGAAATAAATTTTCTTCATACTAACCATAAATAAGCAATTAGGTGAGCATGCTAGAAATTTCCCAATGCACAATTAAATAAATATGAGCACACTGAGGCATACATTCCTTCTTAGATATTTATACAATAATTAAATATGTTAATCCACATGCTAGGATCACTATTAATGCTTTCAATTAAGTATCAACAGGCTACATCATCTAGTCAATTGCCATTATAATATGTTGCATGCTGCACACTAGTGAACATTCCAAAATTAACCAAATGATCCAAAAATATGAAGATACATGCACAAAATAGTATTATAACATCTTCTATGCTCACAAACCTCAAGTCAAACTCACCAAAAAGTTACATCCAAAATAGTGTAACTACCTCGAGCATAATTCCCTATCCACTAGCTTGCAACTAGTCTTCACTGAATCAATTGAAACTAATGCAATACACCACACTAAATATTGTGACCATAGTCAAAATGTATACACTCAAATTTAAACACAAAATCATTCTCACATACATATAACTACCAAATACAACCCATACTATACCAATGAATAACATGCAACATACGACATCTAAGTCTATCTACAACTGTAAAACATATATTGACATCAATGATAAAACTTGTCATCAAAAATTTGCCCAACATATAAAAAATATCCCATATTGCTAAAACCAACCTTTAATTTCTAAAGGTTGCACATATGATCATCACTTTGGACCCCATTTATAGGCATATACTTTTAACCCAAAAATATCTTCATTAGTTAATAATTATACTTTGTGAAATTTTTGTTGTTTAGCTTCTTTTTCCTAACATTATTATTGGTAAAATTAATTACTTATTTTTTTTATGAACTTGATTAACAATTCATGAGTCATTGGCTTATTTTTTTAATATTCCTTTATTTATTTTTGTCTATATTTACCAACTTATAGTAGATGGGTTAATTTTACATACATTTTCAAATGAAAATTTATTGATTTCAATTGGCCACATGGAGAACTAGGAAATGAGTTCCTAGGGAAAGACACAACAATTTCCAACCCATTTTTTTCCCAAAATAGGTTTAGCATTCTTTCACAAGGGGACAATAAAGGAGTAGATGATTAAAATCATCTACTATTAAATATTTCACACATTTTTTTGTCACTATGTGGCTTAAGCATTTCAAAAGATTTTCATGTTAGTTTTGATATGCCATTGTCAATGATACATTCTCCATAGTTTCACACCTTTCTCCCCCATACTCTAAAGATATCTTGTCTTATGTCATCCAAATTTATTTTTGTCTTAAGAGGTTCATGGGATTCTTGCAGTTCTATCTAGAAGGTAGAAATTTGAGAATTCTAACTTCCTAAGTAATATATTGATATTATGTATCTTCAATCCAATATGCAGTTCCAATAATTGAGCCCCTTGAGGGATTTTTGATTGTGAGAATCTATGTTGCCTCAACTTTGTCTAAATAATTATTCCTCATGATTTTAACCAACTTATATTTTCCTTTGGTGTATATATTCAAAAAAAGATTTGTAGCCACATTCAAAGCCATGATGTTTAATTGTTTGAGGTCTTCCCCACTTGAATCTTATGGTTAGAAAATTTCACCCCATGAGATTTGTGATAATTTTTGATGTTCCACTCAAGAATAATTTCCTTATGATTTGTATTAACATGGAATCTATCTCTTTTAATATTTTCATACATAATACAAGGTATATTGAAATAATTGATAGCATCAATTTTAGTATCATGATTTTTCTAGGTAATGTGGGTCATTTTCCCCTCCATAATTCAACTTATTTTTGTAGCAATTAATTAGGCCTTGTCCAATAGATTTTCTTATTTATTCTAGAGAATACAAATGTTACAAAAAATCCTCTTAGAAAGTCTACCACCTTGACGTCTAAAATTTAGAATAAATCTACTTGTAAGATATGTTTAGTACTAAAAAAGACTTCTAATTTTCTTTGATTGATTTTTTTCCCTAATTCCTTACACTAGTTGTCTAATATGGAGCATATGTTTTTTCCTTCTATCCTGCTAGTTGTATAATAGAAAATATAGGTTTTGGGAGCATAGAGTTTTGGCTTATTTATTCTTGAGAATAAAGATGTTACAAAAAATCCTCTTAGAAATTCTACTACCTTGAGGTCCAAAATTTAGAGTAAATCTAGTTGTAATATATGTTTAGTACTAAAAAAAGGACTTCTGCATTTCTTCGATTGATTTTTCTCCCTAATTCCTTACACTAGTTGTATAATAGGGAGCATATGGTTTTGTCTTATATCCTACTAGTTTTATAATATAAAATGATGAGAAACTTAGAAGCTACTAGACATTAAATCTCAATACATTAGGAATACAAAACCCTTGATAAAGGGAATTGATTTGCTCAAATAAGATAGGAAGGGTGCCAATGTGAGATCTAGAATCTAGGGTTTTTGTGTAATCCTAAATGGGTGTGATACATGATAATATATAAAATCTAATCTATTAAATTATATGCAAGGAAAAATGAAAGAATATGTGTACCTTAAAACAAGATGATTAGATTTGACCTTTGTAACCAAATTTTATTATAACCAAAATATTAGAATCTATTGTAACTCCATACTTTGGTTTCTAAGACCTGGAACTTTCTACTCTTCAATTTTCAGCCAAAAAGTGCAAGGAAAAGTCATATTTCTCGATATAATTTAACAAGTCAAGTTTTTTCTGATTGCTCCAAATTTGATTTTTTTTTTTTGGGTTTTTGCAACTATTCTGGTTCTTCCTAGATTTAAATCTTCAATTTTGTAGCTTTTTCTACATATATAAAGAAGGGCAAAACATTGTGGAAAAGGGCTTTTCCTTAGGAAAAATCTTGTTTAGGGACTAACATTGAAATTTCTTAAAGGAAAGTAATGGAAGAGGAAAGTAAATTATTGATTCACCTTAAATAAAACCCTCATGAACAAGTGTAGTAGTCACTTAAATTCATGAAGATTCTTGAAATATGTTTAGATTCCAAAGAGTTGATGTTGGAATGATATATAGAATCGACTATCACTAGTAAATTTGGACCCAAATCTTGACCAATTTTGGTCAAATTTTGAAAAAGGTTCGTCACTATTTTTCTCATCAAAATTTTGACCAAATTGTAGGTTGGTCAAAATTTTGACAAATATATTCGTTGAAATTTCGACCAACCTACAATTTGGTCAAAATTTTGACAAGAAAAATAGCGACGAACCTTGGTCAAAAATTGGGTCCAAATGTACTAGTGTATGCCTCACAAATGCATGGATCTATGATTTCTACTTCTTGATCTTGAATGTTGATATGTTTGGTAAGCACACGAAGAAGGAGAGAGAGACAAATGAATGCACAAATATTCTATATTTATTAATTCCTCTACTTGGAAATCATGGCAGAGGAACTTGCATCAAGTAAAGAAGATTTCCTTTACTTGAATGAATCTAGAAGAAATTGATACACACATATCTTGAATTGGATCGTTTCCTTTAATTCTTAAATTTGAATCCTTATTGCACAACTTGAATGCTCCCTTTTTTGAATTATTGAGAATAATAGCTTGCACAAGAACGGATATAGAGTTTAATTTAATACTATCTCAAAATGAGAGGTAAAGGTCTCCTTTAATAATTATTGTGTATTTGAATTAAATCTATGTTCACCAAAAATCTAGACCTTGGAAGAAAAACCCAACATCAAGACCTTGGCCAAATCTAGGCTCATACTATTAGGAAAAAAAATACACTACAAAAAACTTGGGGAGGGGCTACATTGGGTGGGAAGGGAGGTGGGGTAGGGTGGCTAAATCAATTTTGACTAAATCAAAACCTTAAACTAGCCACAAATTATCATATTTGAAAACTTAAAGGAAATAGAAATAAAATAACACCATAATATATAGCACCAATATTATGTTCTGAAGGAAAACCTCATTAAGGGAAAAAATATAGTGCAAATTAAATCCATAAGATTATGTACTAGCACATATAAAAGATTGTTAAAGGTAAAATGTGGGATACACATGCATTCAAGAACTTACTCATAGCTTACCAATCTATCACAATAAGGGAAAAAAACTTGCTTGGGCAACAATAACCAATTACAACAACCCAAAGAGTTAACAAAAAATCCTTGCGGATAAAAATCTATTGAAATGAATTGAATGAAAGAATCAACTATGACAATTTAGTTCCTCTAAAGCACAACATTAGATTCAACTCATACCTCTTCTCAATCAACTATGATATATTATTTGATCCAAAATTGCATCAACACATTCACATCCTTTCACCCTCTCATCAATAGATATACACATACTGAACTCACTAATGAATTCACTTAATTATACAAGTCTCAAAAACATATTAAGTCCACTTATATAAGACCCAATAAATAAATAAATTACATAAACCATTTCAATTTCATAAGTGTCATCTATAATACATAAAAAATGCATTACAATAATAGTTAACATACTATCACCCAATACATTATCAAAGTTTCCTAACTAAATCAGACATAAAATAAATTCCCTTTCAATATCCAATGAGAATATCAAATTTTAAACCAATAATCCTCAAGAAAATATGTAGATATACTTCAAGCTAAATCTTCATGAAGTATCTTGAATTGCATACCAAAATTTTGTTCCATCGTAAGTCATCATATAGAAATTTGAACCATTGTTTGAAAGAGTCCCCAGTAAAAAATTGACAATAAATAGTCTTTAGAAAATCTTCTATAACTTCTCTGAATCAAATCATAAATGCATGTGATGGAAAACATAGCATGTAGACTGACCAAAAAACATCCCAAAACATTCACACACTAGGTTCATCAAACTGTATCTTTGCAAAACTTATCTCTACACTGATTATCAACATGCACACTATCTAATAAATAAAGATGTCCACATCAATGAAAAAATATTAATGTCAAATATAACTAGCAAAAATTTCACTCCTAAACAATATCTCTAATTGTGAATATACCAACATCTTCCCCTTTGGGATTAATGACAACATATAATATGAAAATTAAAAAAATGCATAAGATAATAAGTCTAATATCTCTCTCTCCCATTACTCTCTTTGATTACATATTTTTTCACACGAATCTCTCTTCCTACTTGACATAAATGGTAAAGGTCCACAAAACCATTTGTATAGCTCAATAATATGCTCAACTAAATAAGTAGACAAATACTCCCCCTTAGGAGAAGCTCCCAAAATATCAACCTCAGATATAGAATAAGTCAATTAAGACCACTCAACAAATACCATTATGCATGAATCAGTTCTAAAAATGAGAGGCCCTCACACAAAGTATGCTTTTGAGATATTCAAAGTCATCATGTTGATCTCCAAGTCATGTTGACTATTAATTTCAAAGACTTAGTCATTTTATAGGTAGATTTGGTTGGTCATCACTGCAACCAAGCCACTTGATGAAGGCTGAATTATTATGGACTTGCTCACATTTTAGTTTGAGCTGAGCAATTCTTAGGTTATTGAGCACCCCAGTATGGATCAAGTGCCAGTTTATACCAAGTAAAGAAAGGAGACACCAAGAAATAAGAGTTATTTCATGTTGAGTTTCATAGATAGTGTTGTGTATACAAAGGATGAGGGACAACATACATACTACTTGTGACTGAGGGTCTATGTATTCAAGTGTCGAGTAAACTAGTTTTGTTATATGTGTTTGGAATAGCACAAAAACTTGTTTAAACCAATTTGGCCAACTTCTAAAAATAATTTAATGATTGTAGGGATAGCTAAGGAGTTTTTTGTGTATTTTTTTAGAGATCATTGATCCCTAAGAAAGGTGATCAACTTATCATAAAAATGGAAGGAATAAGCAATAAAAGGGGGAAATCTAGATCATTGATCATGATATAGAAACTTCTCTACATGTTTATTTTAGGAGGGTACAAACCCTAAATCATATGTATGTACATGAGAGACACAAGGAGAGACAAAGAGATAGTGAAGGAGGTTATGTTTGATAGTCAAAAGCAAAGATTAGACAAAGCAACCTAGCATGAAGGAAAAAATTGAGTATATCCGATAAGGATATCATATTAGAACTGAAAAGAGAAGATCGACCATGTTCTAGCATTAGAGTGCTAACTGAATGATCAGGTATTGATACATTCTAGAAAGTGAATAAGAATAAATCTCTTAACAAATTGGTTCTGACAGGCCTATTGTGAGGCCTCACCCTGGCCCATCATAGCATAGATATTTTTACTTGCATTTTGATTTTCAAGACTTTGATATTTTGACATTTATTTGAGACTTAGATGGATAGTGGTTTTTTTAATCTATTGATTTTGATATTACAGTAGTGTTTTGCATTTATGATATGTACTAAGAACCTAATATTGTGAATGGGATGATCAAACAAATATGAATGCAGCTTTACACATGACAGGATAGAAATTAAATTATGATGTGATGTAAAATGTTAATTTGATTATGATGATTTATGATTAAATGTGATGTGCAAATTTTGATACTTTAATGTTTCGAATGTTTAATTGAAATAATTAAGTAAAGGAATTCCATTGAATTATGTTAATATGGATTTTGTAAAATTTAAATTCATATGCATTTATGATATGTGTTTTATATGAACTCCTTGGAATATTGATGCTTGAGTTTAGTGTGCAAGAAGTGGAACCATGAAAATTTTTGGAGGGAAACAAGGTCCAAATCTATGTGAACATAGTTTAGCCAAGGCAAATCTTTGAAAGATTCAAAAGCCTCGTTATAATGTAATTTATTTCTTAAATTTCAGTGAAGGTTTTTTTGACATAAGCATGACATCATCCTACATCAACACCCCTGCTAGCACTCTAGGTCCTTTTTTGACCTACTCGCAATTTTTTGGCCATATCTTGAGCATACAGAGGTCTTTTTCCGATCTGAAAAAAACACTAGAAAGCTAGTTCTGAGATGGAGATAGTGATGTAGGAGTTTTTTGGTTTTGATGTAGTTTGGTTGCTTTCTTTGGTAGTCAAAGCTAGATGTTCTATTTTGCACTCCAGGAGGCATATCTTGAGCATCCAATCTCTATTTTGGGACTTCTTTATATCGTTGGAAAGCTCTTTCTGTGCTCTTTTCAGCGATGCTGGTTGTTGTTCCAAATTTTTCTCTAGGTACATTTTATTCAGCCTTTTACATTTTTGCATGTTGGTGGATATCCTAGTTGTTTCAGGTCCGGGGATCAATTTTGTTGCTTCAGATGCTTCATTTTGGCTTGTACTTTCTGTTGTACTAGCCTTATATTTTTTTTGATCATTGTTGATATTCATTGTAAGCATCTTTATGTAAACACATTGTGATAAAGTGCCACTCTTATGTTTTAGGATCCTTTTCATCATTGTGATTTGTTGTACTCACACTATTTTATAAAGTGCCATGGGGGGGGATAGTTGTTTGCCAGTTTTGTGCCCTATTCCTCTTTTGCCTCATGCTGTGTCAATGACACATGCCTTTATAGGTGTCTATACCTCGCTCTTGATGTGTTTAGTTCCTATTTTGTAGGAGATTTTTGGCCCATCTTTTCAGTTGCCTATCACTTCACCCCATCTACATTAAGGGGGGGTTATATTGTTGGTTCTAATGCTTCCTTGGTTTGATGGTTCATTAGTGTGAGCTATGTATTTAGTAGCTGATCCTACATACTAGGAAGTTGTAGTGGTTGGCTACCTATGCATTTCAATGAGATGGATCATCTATCATATAGAGACGCTCGATTCGTGCCTTCTATTTTTGTGGAGGTTCTACAGATCAACACCTTTTGACAGAGTTTTGCAACTTTCCATGCTTCAGTGGTTCTCTTCATGATGTCTCTTTGTTCCTTCTTCTGGAACATTCTTTGCTATCTCTTTTTGGAGTAGGATTTTTCCCATGTGGTTTTCTCTATTTCTCCAGTTTATAGAGATTTCCTTGTATTGGGTACTTGATCAGGCCTTGTTGCCAGGACCCACTTTTCTGCTTTCATAGTTGTGCTAGGTTAGCTTACCTCCTGAGCTTCACTTAAGGGGGGGTGTTAGAGTAATTAGTTGTTTTCACTTATTAATTAAATCACTTTGATTTAATTAAATAAGTTACCTATTACTCTAGTTTTCTTAAGCTATCTTGTAGGTGCATATAATTAATATTTTATTAATTATATTGTGCAACCTAGCTTTTTTAGGCTTTAGGTTACCCTTTTCGAGTTTTGATCTCCTTTTATAAGGATTGATCTCTTTTTATTTCTCATTATGAAGATCCATTGAATAATATATTCTTCATTTGAGTTTTTCAAATTAAACCCTTGCTACTTCTTGTCTTTTTCTTCTTTGTGACAGTTTTTCTGCATGCAGGTTTTCTTGGCCTTCATGGATTTGTTGTGCACTTGTGCTCAAATCTTACAAAAATTTTATTCATAAAGATATATTAGGGAATGTCATGATGATGTGTAATGTACTTTTATGTGTCAATTGAAACTTGTGGATTTTTTGTGTTAATGACATGTCATCTAGGGTTTTGGTCATGGTGGCATTTTACCCTAAAACTAATTACCTTGTTAATGATTAAGTAAACCCACTTGATAAGGGCTAAGATGGGTCATTATAAAAAGGAAATTCGAATTTTGACTTGACTAGGGTTTTGAAGGTTCATTAGGTAGCCCCAAAGTGTCTTTTGTGTGAAAATAAGCTACCCATATGATAGTATAACATTTTAGGGACCTAACTTTGACCATGATAGTGCCTAGATAGCCTAGGGGCCCCCTCTACCAATGCCTTCTTCCATCAATTCGAAAATGGAGTTGTCACATGAGATCTTTCCCATGTTTCCATTAAGTCAAAAATAACAAACTTAGGGGGAGACAAGTTTGTAAGAGGAAGTGGCTTGGTGTTTTTGTTAAAATAGCTAGTGGGAAGGCCTTTTTAGGAAGTCTTGGACAAACTAGTGGGGTGTTCACCCACTCTGTAAGTTTAGAGATAGATAGGATTTTGGAGGGAGGCTAAGGGAGCTCTTCATCAACTAGCATTTCCTTTAGCTTGGACCAAGGTTGGTGCTCAAACCATGACCATTTTGTTTTAGCATTGCATAATGAATCTGCAAATAGGGAATATTGTCATGGGATCATGTATTGCTATTGTAATCTTGTATTGTGTTGTGATTTTGCATTGTGTTTCATGCATTTTCTTGGTTTTCTTCCTTGAGCTACTTCTTTTGTTTGAATGTTGAATTAGTTAATGGGTGTGAATGCTTCACTCACCCTTGGGTGGGAAAATAAGTCTTGGGTGAAGGGGTTAGTTGATCTCAACAATGAAGTAGAGAGATTCTTCTCTTGGAGGGAAGGGCGGGAAATTTCATAGAGTATGGGCTCCATTAAATCCATTGTCTTGATATTATGATTTGGGTGTGATAAGTGGAAATTGTGAATCTAGGGGTGATAAGTGGAAATTATGAAGAGAAGCATGTATGATGCAAGCCTTTTAGAGGCATGGTGAAATTTAATGTTTTTGAATTGTATTGACATGGAAAATCTCCTCTTTGAAGAGCCAAACTTCACCCAATGTATTTATGATTCAAATGGTGAATACATGTGCAAGCCATGTAAGGGGTTGTTAGGTGTTGTGTTGTGTGTTTTTCATGCATTAACAAATTTTGTGTGTGTGTAAACCATTTGGGCTTTATTTCCCCTACTCGGTGGGTGGTTTCATAGAAGCCTAGGATGGGAGGTGAGCCTCCGTGGTTCCAAGTTTTGTGTTGGTTTGCAGGTTTTGAAAAGATGGATCCTATGAAGATATTAGGGTTTCACTCTTGGTAATGTTGAAAGTCAAGTGTGTGGAGAGAGTAATCTTTCCCATTTCATCTCCTAATGTATTGTGATGTTAAGATTCCTTTGTTGCTCATTGTAATGCAAAAAGGGATTTACTTCTTATTGTATAATTATTGTAATTGTGTGGAGTGGAGTTTTGAGAAAATTGTATATAGTTGTCTTTTCAAGGAAATATTCATTCTGAGGAAAGGCATGTTAAAATTAGATGATCAAGCTTTTGCCCATATGAATATTTATGCATTTAGTTTAAAGCTAAATCTTATGGGGTCTTCACATAGGATAATCCTTGTAACAATTACGCAAGGTAGATTGAGTAAAATTATTGCAAGTTCACATTATGAGATTTGATGTAATATGGAGAAGTTATGTAAATGAGATACTCCTTATGCTGATCTATAAATCAATTAGTAGAAATATCTCATAGTTGTTGTGTGGGAGATCGTTATTTATCTAGTTGACTAAATTTGAAACATAAGTGATTTACCTAAAAATTCATATGTTATATATTTGATATAGTGGAAATAAAGTTATTATATTTTGTTAGTTCATTGTATATGCATGGAAATTGGTTCATTTGTTTTCAAGTTTTAATAGATCCTTAGATGAGATAGATGCTATAGTGATATCAAACTTGTAGATTAAAAATTAGTAAGGAAGTCAAAATCAGATCATTGATAACTCATAAACATGGTCTCTAAAATGAGAAAGGAGAGAAATGCATTAAACTTGTAGTGAGAATCCTCTTGTAGCTACACTTTTTATTTTTTGGAATTTGTATGAGGATAATAAATTAAAGTCTCTCCTAATAAAGACCAATATAATATTTAGAAGGAATATACCTAGGATCTTCATTATAGAGCACTAGTAAAATAATCACTCCCATCTAAGAGACAAGAATCAGATTAAAATAAACAACTACCTAGGGGGTAAAATTATGCCTACTCACCTTGGAATGCAAAAAAAAAACCCTTCCCTTGAAGATAGACCCATGAGATTAAAGTGTCTTTTCACCTAACATAGATCAAACAAAAGATTTTTTTTAATTAAAAATAAATTTTGAATACTTATAAACAATGGGGGCGGGGGGGTGACCTATGTGTCCATCCTTCAAAGGCTTAAAAAAAAGACTATAACTTAAATATGGGGAAAGGAAAGTGGTCCCCACCCTTCTAAGCATATCATACTCCCTTTTAAAATAACCAAGCATATGTGGCATTATTTGATGTTGACCCTTTCTTGGACATAATTCAGAGACTTATCCCCAGTCACCTCCACTCTTGGAATAAGGGAAAAGACACCCATCCTTGGGCCTGGCACTGGTCATGGTGTAGCCTCCTAGGGATGGGAAAGGGTAGGCATTAGAGAGTACAGTTAGTAGGCAATCATGTTTGTTAATTATTTTATTTTGTTATTTTAGCCTTGGAAAACTTGTAAGGAGAAGTGGGTAGAGGGAGAAAGGGTAGGATGGGTAGGTTAGCCTTTAGAATAATTTGATAGGTTTAAATAAAGTTAGTTGTTAGTTAAATGCTAAGAAGATTTAGTAAAGGGATTAGGTATAGTTAAATATTAAGGGGGTTGTTAGCTTGTATATAGTCAGGATAAAAAAGAATTACTAAGCCAAATATGTATGTTTGTTCTTATTTTATCATTTTAGGTAAGTCTTGGAAAGTGGTAAGGTAGGAAGTAAGGGAGTGAGTTAGGGGATGTAATAATTAAATTTGTAGTTAAATTTTGTAATAATTAAATTTTTAGTCAAATTTAATAATAATTAAAATTGTATTTAATATTGTAGTTGATTTAGTAAAGTATAATAATATAGTTGAGCGAGAAATTGGTCAATGGGGTAAGTATAGACTAGTTAGTTGTTAAGTCTAATAATGACCCTTAGTTGGTATATAAACTTAATCAATTTATCTTTGTATTAGAAATAATCCAATGTAGATGTTAATCAATGCTAAATAGTTGATAACTAATAATAAGGTTTTAGAGAAAGTAAAATTAAAACAAATGGTATATATATACTTTTTCAATAGTCAAAATAATAGTATAGGATTAATTAGAAATTTAGTGAAATGACAATGTGCAAGAACTCATTAAAATTTGTATAGCTAAATAAAAGAAAAGAAAAGAAAAGAAAATAATAAAATAAAATGGAATGAGTTTGGCCTGAAACGTGATGAGTCAAGAACACTTTATAAGTGTAAATTATATATATACACACTTACCCACTCTCAAAAATTATTAAGATGTTGAAAATTATATGGATGAAGGATTGGTGTTCACATTTTCATTCACAAATGATTGAACTATTTCAACTTCATTGCCACAAAATTTGCAGTTCATATTTATGTACATAAGATCTTACCACAAGGATAGGATGTGTAATAAAAAAGATAATATTGTCTAATTTTTACGTTATAACTTAGACTTCCAACAAATGTTATAAAATTAATTGGGCTCCCTTGAAAACTTGAAATACAATATTTGGACATCTACTAAAGTTAATTATCTCCAACTCAATGATCAATTTAAAGTAACATTCCAATATTCTTGAAGGGTATGAGTTGTTATACTCCAAACACCCCATAGTTCGATAGAATATTCATAAAAGAATATAAGTATATGTTTATGCAATATCCTTTAGTTCACCTTTCAAAAATAAATAAATAAATAAATAAATTTGTTGGTTGTGTTTTGCCTTGTAAATTTTGGGCATATGACACCTATTCAAATATCCTAACATAGTACTTACATAGTTGTAAGTTGAAATCCTTTAATCAAGGTAGATTAAATAAGTCTTGTAAGCTCTAAGTAGGGCATACCCCTTATAGGTTAGATAATCATAAGTGATCAAATATTTTAGATTAAATAAGTCTTGTAAGATCTAAGTAGGGCATACCCCTTATAGGTTAGATAATCATAAGTGATCAAATATTGTAGCCTTAACAAGGACACTCTATTGCTACAGTAGTGAAGATTTGTGGGTGTCATCCCCACCATAATTTTACCTTCACATTGGAGGGTTTCTAGGTAACCAATCTTTGTGTTATGTGTTTATATTTACTTTCATGTTTATGTATGTGATGCATAGTTAGATATGTTTTATTTTATGGTTATATGATTCATGCTAATAATATGATATGGGTTAATGGTGAATGCATTTGATTTGATTCAAAGAGTTAAACATTTTATAGATCTAGACTCACCCCCCTCTCAATATCTCACTTTCACAATAGACATAAAATAATTGGTATCAGAGCCTTGTTCTCTTAGAGAATTCTAACAACTTGAGAGTTGAGATCTTCAAGATGAAAACTTAAAAATTGGGAAAAATAATTGAAAACTAGCAACTTCACATCCATATCATACTACAATAGCTTGAAAGAAAGGAGTTAAGGAGATCCTTGAAGAAAATAAAAGATTTGGTTATTAAAAAAAATGACACACTTTACCAAAGAGAAGACACTAAAGGAGTACTTGACAATGAAAATTCCAATGAAAATGATACAAATATAGCAGACCTATTGGAGAAGAACAACATTTTGAATGAAGAAATCAGAGGACTAAAAAGTGAACGTGAAATCTAGTTAGTGAGATTGTATGAAGTGACTAAACAAAAAAAGAAAGTTGAAGAAAAAATTATGGTAGAAGAAGATAAGAGACAAATAGCTACTAGACTTGATGAAAGGACATCTGATGTACAAAAGCTCACAAAAAATTAGTTATACATGGTGAATCAATTGCTACTTATAAATCAAGAACTAAATATGAAGGACATAGAGATTGCAAATTTGAGATCACAAAATAATAAAATGAGGAATGAGTTAAGATCTGAAAAGGAACTTAATAAAAGGATGAACAAACCCAATGAGGCTATAAGATACTTTGAAGAACTAATGAGATCACCAAGAATACCTAAAAACACCTATGGAATAGGATATACAAAGCACCTATCATCCATTGAAGAATGGGAATCAATAAAGAATGGAGAACAAAAGAATGCACAACCAAAGCATAAAAAACCTACATGTCATCATTGTGGGAAAATTGGACATAAAAAAACTATCTACAAAAGAAAGAATGGTAAGAAGGATCCTAAACCTAAATTTAATGGACACTATTTTAATTAAAAGAAGAAAGGAACCAAACACATGAATGTAGGTCAAAGACTATAAATACACTAGTTGCACCTAGATTTGAAGGTCATTGCTACAATTGTCAAAAATATGGACATAGAGATCAAGAATACAGATCCAAGAAAAAATCCAATTGGATAACCAAAAGGCAAACAAATGCACCCAAACAAGGTGACTCCTATAATTGAGATTGTAACACATGGTATAGTTTTCATTATTGTGATGAATATAGAAATATTGCATAAAATTGTATTTAGACACATTTTAGAGGAAAATCCAAGAGTTGGATGAATAGAAGTCTAGTTTGTTTTAGTTTCTATAAGATTGGACATGTAAGAAATAACTACAAGACCCCAGCACTAACACCTGGCAATGAACACAACAAAGGAAAAAAAATTGATGGAAAGAAAAAAAAAGAAATGAGATGAATCAAACCTAAAGAAAGAAGGAAGAAGCTAATAGTAGTGGAGCCAATGAAGTTGAGGTCACCCAATCCAATGGATCAGATGATCACACTACTTCTAACTAAGAATACAAGTATGTAAGGAAATATATATTTGAATTCAAAAATTATACACAAGTTCCTAACATAAGATATGTTAAAAGTCCATATCTACATAAATCAAGATGCATCAAGACAGATTTGAGGCAAGAACTAAGCAAAGAATTTATATGCACAATTGATATCAAGTATTAGTATTGTTGACTATACTGACCGAGTATCCCAAGAAGATGTGTTAACTGAGCTAAGTGTGAAAAAGTAATGAAAACCAAGTTATGGTCTCAATTGAGTGATGGAAAGAAGATATTGTGTAAACTGAGTTTTTATGTTGAGGTTGATAATAATTGTATTGCACCCACCATAGTACAAAGAATTTATTGAAGATTAATTTGACATTTTGAAACTATATAGTGAATTTTGGAGATCATTTTTACTCACCAAGTGATCAAAGAACATATAGGGAGATTCAAAGGCAATAGAAAGAGTGACTCGTCTGAAAGTTTATTTGATTTTACAATGTGTCATCAATGAATTATGAAGAAAAGTAAGTAAATTTTGTGAACCAAGTTCTACTGTGAAGTTCTTATATTGATTTTGAAAGTCTAGTTAAAAATGGCATCACCTACATCTAGTAGTGGAAGGGAATCTTTGAAAGACAATAGTGCACATATTGTGAAGAACGATCAATGCCTCCCACCAAAATTTAGGGCATATCTAAAGATTACCATTACTAGTGATGCATTTGGTGCTTTGTCATAGATTCCCTTAAGAGGTATCATGGTGCATGATGTGTGGTCATGCTATATGTGAAAGATAGGGGATATTGGAGATTTTGAACTCATAAGTGCCTATGAAAATTTGTGTGAGAATGGAGTACTAAAAGTGGAGGATAAAATAGTTGTTGAGAAAGGGCTTACCTATGCCCTAGCTTTTCCTAAGGTTTTAAAAATTGAGTGGAAAAATATTTATTTGAGAAGGGTACATGACATAAAAATGTGGCTAGAGAATGGGTCAATAAAAATAAACAAGGAAATAATTAATTGAGTGACCGAGTACCCTAACCCTAGATCGAGTAAAACACATTTCATGCTTAGCTAGAAATATTATCGAAGAATAGATAAATGCTAAACGGAATAGATGAGGAACGTTTATAGATGATATCATTGATTCTATTATTGAATTAATAGTACATATCATTGTGCAAAATTATATTGATCAATCCAACTAAATAATGTGCCATGCATTGTAGTAGACTTGGGGTACAAGATTGTGAAGAAGGACCACCATTATGACCCTGCTAAACTACAACTCATCTAGTTAGCTAAGAATCTTGGAGCCATTAAGAAGACTAAAAATAATTCATATTTGTTTGGATCACTCCTAAAGTGTATATTATTCTATGTGTAACATTCACTCCCTACTATTGGAGAAGTTGTGTGGGATAAGACCAAACCAGTAATTGAGAAAATCAACAATCTCATTGTTTGAAACTATTTTGGATGGATAGTTTGATGAGTTTAAAGGTAAAATGAAGAAAATATTGAGGATCCCTAAGTTAGTTGTTGATCATTATTATGATAACATTTGTTTCATTGTGGATACTAAAAATACCTACACCCAAGCTATATTACTAAGAGTTGCATGGTTAAGACCTATGCAATATGTAGTATACATTGATGAGATATCTGCAATAGTGACAACTTTTCTATCATGAGAAATAGATTAGTATCCAAAGCATTGAATACCTATCAGTAAGCCAAAGTCAAGATGATTATGCAAACCAAAGTGCCCAAGATGGATAGGAAAAGGAAAAATATAGTTGTAGATAAGGAAACTAATGAAGATTTACTATATGAATAAAAAGGAAAAGAGTTAGTGGTTACTAAGCCTAAGGTAAAAAAATAGAAATAGTTTGTAATTGTAGATCCTAAGGTAAAGAGGAATTTGAAGAAAGGGGTTACACCTCCCTCCTCTATGCCATATAAAAGAATTAAAAGACACAGATCTAAGATAACATCTCTTGTAGCTGCCAAGCCAAAGAAAGGGACATCAAATATAACTAAGCTAGTTAAGGGAAAGTCCCCACCAAAGAGGAAACAAGTAACAAATGGGACCAAATAGGGTTAGAAGAAGAAGTTGAGGAGGAAATTTGTAGTTATGCCTAATGATGAAGAAGATGAAAGAGAAAGAGCTAAATCAGATGATATGAGCAAGTTTCAAGTTATTCCTAGGAAACCTCCTCAAGATATTGATCATGTATGTGACAATATTAGAAATTTAGTAGGAATTTCAGGTTTCAAACATTTTAAATATGATTCTTTAGAGAGGATTGATAAAGAAAGGTTGAGAAAGAAGTGCTAGATATAGTGAAAATTTTTAAGTACAATCCTATAGAGTTAGGAAAGACAATCCCTAAATAATTATAAAAAATGGATACAAAGTAGAAATGGGCATTGTCTACTAAAAGGTAAATAGGAGAAACCACATTAACCCAGACTATGCCAAATTTAGGGAAGATACACATGTATATAGCCTTAAGGGATTTTTACGAGAAGGTTAAGCTCAAGACAAAGGGTTATAAAATTTTGAAAAATAAAATAGAAGATTTAGTGCAAGAAAGCATCTTAGTTTGGATGAAGGCATTTGGGTTGTTAGCCTTAACATCAACTGAAGAAAAGGAGGAAGAAGAAGTTGAACTGGACAATAAATTAGAATAAAATAAGATAGATAATATTGAGGAAGAAATAAGGAGAAAGGTAGAGGAGAGTGAGCAACAAGATGTTGTAACTATTGAAAACATCCCTAAAGATATGTAATAAAATGTTAATGTCTTGACTGAGGAAGAACTCATAAATGAAACCTCATACAGTCCTCTAAAACACATCAATTTAGTATTGGTACAAATTCATGATTACCCAAGGATTGAGAATGAACCACCCATTCATTCACTATTTATAGTTGAGGAGAAGGGTCAGCAATATGTAAGTGCTGAGAGATAGGGCAAGGCAATGATTACACTTCAATATCCAATGCCAATGACCAATCTTGTCATTAAAAAAGAAGAAGGAGAAGATGAAGAGAAATCATATAAATATACAACTAGTGCCTCAAGATCTCACATTGAGGGATAAAAGGAGGTTGTTCCAAAAAAGAATCAGGAGTCTCAAAAACCAAAATAACAAGAGGCAATCCAAGCATTAGTGCAATTGCCAAGTTGTCATGCCCTAAATTTAACAAGGCAAAACACAACCAACTAATTTTTTTTAAAGGTAAATTGAAGGGTAATATTTATATAGACCTATACTTCATTATGAATACCTTATAAAACTATGAGGTTTTTGGAATATAAGAATACATGTTTCCTCAAGAATCCTAGAATTTTCTTATTCGATCATTAGGTTTGGAGATATTAAATTTTAGTTGATGTGGAAGATTTGTCTCCATTCAAAATTTTGTATTCCAAGCTTCCATTAGAAGCCAATTTATCTTCTAACATTCTTAGGGGTTCTAGTTTGTAACATAAAATCTAGATGATATGGTTTCATTACGAATCCACATCCAAACTGAGAACTAAGACTTTATATCTAGGGATGTTAAGTACCCATTGCATATCAATGTAGTTGCAATAATTCTATTGTTTTCAAATGTGCCTATGTATACAAAAGTCCTAGATGTTCCAACTTTAAGTTGTATGACCTTACTCATTATGTTCTATATACAATACTATTATGGTTCAATTATTACTATTTTAATGAGATACTTACATTTCATCCTTTATTAGTTTACAACTAAATTAATGTTTTCTGCCTAGATATTTTAAATCAATTCTTAATTATTTATTCACCAAATTTCTCTAACATGTTACCATCTAATAACTCATTTTTAATTAATAAATTTTAATAATTCCCTAATAATCTATAGCTAAAGATACCCCAACCATTCCTATGTTCAAACCAAGAGTCATCTTCCATTTATATATATCTTTGTAAGAATTTGCCTAAGGGAAAGATTCATCTAGGAACTAAGAACTCAAACATAAGCACAACTGTAGACCAAAAATGGATATGATCAATTAATCAAAGTATGCTCAAATACATTGCTCTGTTCAGAATGTGATGTTCAAACACACTAGGAGTGCCTATATATAAAAGCCTCTCAGGAAGCACCTAGAATGTCTCTAGAAACAACTAGGAGATGAGACAACTAAGCACCTCATCCAACATTCTAGATGAATGGATAAGAATGACAAAGTGTCATATGTGTGTAGAAGATTCCTATGTGTTAGACAACATGTGCTTAAAAGAGGTGCAGACTCCTATGATGTCATCATGACAACTCACAAGAGTGCACAAACTCCTAAGTGTCTCACAAATAAAATAATGCAAAATAATAAAATAATGCATTAACCTAGGTAAACTTAAGTAAGTGTAAATAGTCAATATGTATTTACACCAACACCCCCCCTTAAGTGTAACTTAGGGGAATGCACTTAAGTTCACAAAACTAGGATGAAATGCAAGATGGGTCCTGACTACTAGGCCATGTTAGGTACCTAGTTACATAATAAAAATGCAAATCTCTCATAAAATGGGGAAAGAGGGAAAACCTCATGGGAAAAACCCTCCCACAAAAAGAGAGATGAAAGAGGATGCATGGATGGATGGAGTAATAAAGACCCCCCCATTATGACATACATCTAGTATATACAAGAAAGAAATGTGAGAAGGACAAAACTCCATAAGAGGAAAAAGTCCCCCTCAAAAAGGAGAAGAAGGAGACAAGGTAGTCCCCTCCCAAAAAAGAATGTGTGCCAATCAGTGAGAAATGCTCTAATGTAGAAGCTGATCCATGAATTTTGAATGATGTTCCTCCCCTTTGGAAAAAACAATAGCAAGGGTACCCATGAGATGTGTCCCGTGTATAGAGAAGGAATCTCAATAATGACCAGTGTCTTTGAAACTTGTCCAAAAGTCCCTATGTTGATATTGATGATGGCTTCCTCCAATAATGTTGAAGAGAAGTGCAGATCAAACACAGAGTGTGGTAGAAACTTCTTCAGGAAACTAACAGTCTTCATGAAAGTCTCCCATATCTGCTGTGTGTGATTCCAAGAACAGAGCTAAAATGTCTGGCAAGAAATAATCACCTAGAAGACCATGAGTACCCTGCAGTGCTGAAGCACATGAATCTATCACTATGGAAAAGGATGAAATATTTTCCTCAAAAAGAAGATGTATGTTATTAATAATGTCTCCCACATCTTCAATGTGAGACTCTACGAACAACTGTGCAATGTCTGAAAGGAAGTCTTTGCATGAAGGTAGAGTAGGAAGACATAAATGGTCCTACTGCACTAAATCTAAAGCATCTGTGGCTTGAACAAAATTAGTAGGAGCAACAGGAGCTGGAGGTGTGATCTCATCTAAAGAGGAGTTAGTTGCAACTAAAGGTATGAGATCTTTTGGGAATGGAGGAATGTTTGGATCTCCATAGGTCTCCTAAAGATACATCCAATGAACATATGTATTAGTTTCCTTAAGGTCAATAAGTGAATCTAGAATTTCCATATCCATATATAGAAAGAGAACATGAGTAATGAAGTCAAAAGTCTCAATATCATAGTCAAGTCCTCTCATATATGGTAGTGCATTGTGCTGACTGAGATATTTGATAGCTATTTGACTCCATTCTTGATAGTTGTCTAGGTGCAAATAGATCAAATCATCCTCTTCCATGATGTACTAATTAATGAAACCTCCAAAGAATTAAAAAAAATCAAAGAAAACCCCCTAATGTATGATTTAGTACTTGGTAGCCACTTACCAATTTAGGGCCTATTTTTGAAAGTAGTATTTCTATCCATAGAACCTATAATGTGATTGTAGATCTGGAAAGTAGACAAAAAAAATGCACTTTCAAAAAAAATGGAACCTAATTTGGAGTCCAGATCAGCCCGTACTATGTATTTTAAGTGGAAAAATTTGAGATTTTGGAGTTGTAGAAAAATTCAAAAATAGAGATCTCAAACCACTTGCACCAATGTGTAGATCACAAAATCCTACCCCAAAACAAAAAAAAAATGCTCGCAAAAAGGAGTCTGTATGAGGAAGATATCATTGTTTGAAAATCATTGCAGCTATTATTTTTTCTAAATCACCGCTGCACCTCCAAAAATCAAATGGCTCTAGATTTTTCCTTAGATGTCTAATTTGGATGAAACAAAATCCAATTTGGGGGTTTTTGGACCTATTGAATGTGATGCAAACATTAGATTTGCACCAACAAGCTTCAATCTTCACCTGCAAAAAATCTCTCCTATGGCACTATGGCCAAATTTTTTTTGGAAAATAATGCAGATCCAAAAAAATAGTAGAGATGTAGATGAAAAAAAAATGTAGATCTGAAAATTAAATGTACAGATCTGAAATGATCGTACCAATTCTGCAAATCAGTCCTTTGGGTGCCGGTTTGCAAAAAAATTGCGTCAATTTTGACTATGCCTAGGGTAGGTGAAATTATAATCAAAATTCACCGAGTTAGTGTTCCAGACATAATGGTGAGGTCAAATCTAATGCAATGTAAGAATTTTCCTAAGGAAAAGATTCACCCAGGAACTAAGAACTCAAACACAAGCACAACTATAGACCAAAAATGGATATGATTGATTAATCAAAGTATGTCTGAATACATTGCTCTATTCAAAATGTGATATTCAAACACACTAGGAGTGCCTATATATAAAGGCCTCTCAGGAAGCACCTAGAATGTCTCTAGAAAAAACCAGGAGGTAAGAAAACTAAGCACCTTATCCAACATTCTAGATGAATGGATAAGAATTACAAAGTGTCATATGTGTGTAGAAGATTCCTGTGTTGCAGACAACATGTGCTTAAAAGAGGTGCAGACCCCTATGATGTCATCATGATAACTCAAAAAAGTGCACAAAATCCTAAGTGTCTCATAAATAAAATAATGAAAAATAATTAAATAATGCATTAACCTAACTAAACTTAAGTAAGTGTAAATGGTGAATACGTATTTACACCAACAATCTTTATACTTGTCCTCAAGGTGATGTACATATTTACTAATATTTTTACATGTATTACTAATGTATTATTTCTTAACATTAATTAAAAATCTAGGTTATGACATAATAGCTAGGTGATGTTATCATATTGGATTTGCATTCTATCTTGGAGGTGAGAAATTACGTATGTAATTGTGAAACACAATTTCTGCATCGATGTTGTTATAATGGTTCCATAGTTGCTTTTGTGAAGATGTTTTATAATTTACCTAGGTACATGACTAATTAAATTCTATGTTCCATTTGATCCTAAACTATTATAGTAGGACTACTTCGATGAAAATCTTGCACTATATCCTTTAATAGCTTCAACCAACTAGATGTTTTACAACTAGATATTTTAAATCATTTATCATTTATTCATTATCCAAATTTTATGATGTAGTACTATTTATCAATCCCTTATCATTATTATTTAATGAAATTAAGAAAATATAAAAGTCCGATTAAGAATTACAATTCTATTTCTTACATTATCAACTTTGAACCATTACTTTTAACTAGGATTCTTAGTTTTTACCTCCAAATAATAAATTTATGTTCTAACTAGGAATATTATCGGATAACCAACTACTTTAATTACTACCATTACATATGCTTACTTAACCATAAATTTAAGAGTTGTTTTCTAACTAAACAAATCTTACAATTTCATGACTATTTCATAACCACTAGAAAATCTATCAATCTTATAATTAGTTTAAATAACCTAAGTACCAACTTAATTGTCCATACTAATCACCTTATTCATAGCATAATTAATTATTACTAAAGAAAAAAAACCAATTTCCCTAAATTTTAACCTATTCCTAACTTGCTAGCCTCCTTTTCTACTAACTACCAACATATAATTTTACACCACAAACATTTTTAAAAAAAGAACTATTCAATGAAAATACATTCTTGCCACTACACATAAACATGAAATAACAAAAAATAAAAATGCTTTAATATCATTACTATTACCTACTACCCTACCCATCTCCCTAACACTTGTCTACACACGTAAAGTTTTTGTACCCCCTAGGCAACATAACTAAGTCATGGGACACTTACCAAAGTGGGGTGCCCTTCCATGTATCCTAGGCACCAATAGAGAAGGAAGTCTAACATTAAGTTAGAACCAAGAAATATCACATCTCCTTTTTATGTGCAAAAGGGCCCTTAATGGATTTTGAGGTGCCAATTATATGGTTTTCTGACCATGTCAACTTTAGTCCTTTTCCATGGGTGCTCAAATATTGCTTGGGGATATGGGGACCACCCAAGTTTGAAGGTCACCACTTTTCTCTTTTAAAAAGATGATGCCTAAGGTGTATTTGGTTTATATATGTTTTTCATTTCATTTTATTTTTTTGTTGTTTATTTATCTTACTAATGCTATGATGTGATTTAGGATATATTTGTGCCCACTAGGGATCACGTGAAACTTTGAGGGAACTTAGGAGATTGTTTTTGGTCAACTTATATTATCACTCCTATATTTATAGGTTCTTACTAAGAGCATCAAGTAAATTCTCTTATTATTTTATTGGTCTGTAATAGGGATGGATTTATTTGTCCATCCCATACAAATTCCAAAGACTAAAATGTGTAACTATAGGAAGGTAAAATTTGGTGTCAAAAGTTTATTTTTTCCATATTTCTTTTAGGAGACCAACTTCATGAAGTGCCAATGATTTGATTCAACTTCCCTACAAATTTTTAATTTGAAAATGGATGTTACTATAACATTCATCTCATCTAAGGAGTTATTAGAACATTGGAATACAAATGATTCATTTTTATATACATGAACTGAACTATCAAATATGATATCTTTCTTCCATTATATTGAATGCATAACATATATATATATATATATATATTTACAATACAATTATTTATGTGTTGAATTAAATCAACTATATCAAGAAGAATGTAAACACTATGAAATATTTATACTAATTGGATTATAAGAAAAAATGTTTCATTTACATGATTCTCGATATTACATCAATCACATAATGTAAAGACTTACAATGAAGATTTCCTTACAAGCAAAATATATACAATTTCTCAATCTTTCCTTTCACAATTTCACACAGTAAACCATGATAAGAAAATCTATTTTATAATACAATGAAATAACAATGGAGACTTGATATCACAACACATTTGAGATGACATGGAACATTGGTATCTCTTTGCACACTTTTTTTTTTTCAACTTTGTCAATGGGTGAAACCCTCATATCTTCAATGAAACCATCTTCACAAAACCTGCATACACACACAAACTAGGAACCATGGAGGCTCACCTCCCATCCTATTCTTCTATGAAGCCACCCACTGAGTAGGGGAAATGAGTCCAAATGGGATACACGCACAACACTTGCCAATGCTTAAAACATATCACATACCACAAAACAATCCCTCACATGGGTTACACATTGATTCACCAATGGAACCATTGAACATAGGGTGAAGGTGTGCTTTTAAAAAAAGGAGACCTGCCATATCATCACCTATCTATAACAAATAATTTTCATGCCCTTTCAGAGCTTTCATAAATCAAAAAATTCATGCCCTTGCGGGGCTTTCAGAAATATCCTCCAACATACTACTATTAACTATAGCATCCTTGAACACCCATACTCCATAATCTTCCTTTCTACACCATCATTTCCCTTATCACCCCCAAAGCAAGATATGAATGAATATGAAATACAATTGAGCCCATACTCCAAGGTTCTTAACTATATTTCAAGCCCAACTAAGCCCTTCATTGTGGACTTCTCTTCCCTTCCCAAAGGGTGAGTGAAGCCCTCACACCCATATCCACACTTGACATGAAAATTCAAACAAGGAGATTCAAGAAAGAAAATCAAGAAATTTCATGAAAACACAATGCATAATCACACTATCACAACACAACACCAAAATCTTCAATCCAAATACTCACAACACAATGTATGATTCCATGACACATACTCCATGCATGCAAATTAATTATGCAAAACCAAAAGAAGGAAGATGAACATGCTTCGAAACACCAACCTTGGTCCAACCTAAAGGCAATGATAGTTATAGTAGAGCTCCTTTAATCTCCCTCCAAACCCTAACTATCTCTAAACTTAGAGAGTGGGTGAACACCCTACTAGTTTGTCCAAGACTCTTTAATTAGGACTTCTCACTAACTATTTTAGCAAAGACACTAAGTCACTTCCCCTTACAAACTTGTCTCTCTCTAAATTTGCTATATTTGATTTATTTGAAACATGGAAGAAAACACATGTGACAACTCAAATTTCGAATTGATGAGACAATACATGGGTAAAGGGGCCCCTGTAGGCTATCTAGTCACTATCATGGTCAAAATTAGGTCCCTAACATGTTATACTATCATATGGGTAGCTCATTTCCACATAAAAGACATTTTGGGACCACCTAATGACACCTCAAAACCCTAGCCAAGCCCAAATTCGAATTTCCTTTGATTGTGACCCATCTTACCCCTTGTCAAGTGGGTCTACTTACTCATTAACAAGATAATTAGTTTTAAGGTAAAATTACACCATGACCCAAAACCCTAAATGACATGTCATTACACACAAAATTTGCAAGTGTCAGGTGACACATAAAAGCACATTCTACATCACCATGACATGTTCCTAATGCATCTTTATGATTAAATTTTTCCACATGCAAGAAAACTTACATTTATGAAATAAAATACATCACAATGAGGCTTTTGAATCTTCCAAAGATTCACCTTGGTTTAATTGTATTCACATTATTTTGGATCTTGTTTCCCCAAAAATTTCCATGGTTCCACTTCCTGCACATTAAACTCGAGCATCAGTAGTCCAAAGAGCTCATATAAATATATATATCATAAATGTATATAATTTCAAATGTTACAAAATCTTATTAACATAATTCAATTAAATTTCCTTTCCTAATCATTTCGAATAAATCATTCAAAATGTTAAAATATCAAGGTTTGCATATCATAAACCATCATAATCAAATCAACATTTATTTGCATATCACATTAAATCATAAAACATCATAATCAAATTAAAATTTATTTGCATATTACATTAAATCATAAATCATCATAGTCATCATATCATAATCTAATTCTATCATGTCATAAAGTTGCATCCACCTATGTTCGATCATTCCATTCACAATATCAGATTCATAGTACATATCATAGATGCAGAACACTATTGTAAATGTCAACATCAATAGATAAATAAAGCCATTGTCCTACTAAGTCTTGAATAATGTCAAAATATCCAAATCCAAAATATCAAAAAGCAAGTAACATACCCCCACTTGAACATTACATTATAGGCATTTCTGCAATTCAGCTTCTATCTAAGCAATTGAAAAAGGTTAGTACATGAACGAAATCATTAATTATATCATTTAGGTCTTAATGTGCTGACATAAGTGCAGATCATCAAAATGCAGATATTAAAATAACATAACCCTATAGTCTTGAAAGTATATCAAAACATCAAATTAGAAGTATCATAATGCAAATATGTCATCTATACTATGACAGATTAGGTGAGGCCTCACACAAGTGTTGTGCCCGCATCAACTGAAACATAAACTTCTACACCTAAACAAAAGGTGTTATCTAATTAGAAGGAGAGAGAATAAATAGGCCAAGAGATGCCAAGTTGAGTGCTAAAGTGACACCATTGTAGATCACGTTGCTAAGCGCAAGCACACCAAGGTTAAATAAAATAAAGAAGGTCAATTTACTTGGAAAGCTAGTGATACTAGATGAGGTCATCATAATTCCTAAGTATGACCCTGAGATATAAAATTTGGCCAAATGAAAATATTTCAAGAACTATTGAAGAGGAAGACAAAGAAGAGGAACCAAGAAGAGATTATCAACAAAGGAAGGTATTGCATGAAATAAAATACATTTTTGTTGATGCATTTGAGATTCATAATGAAAATGAGAAGACACCTATCATTGATAAATTAGTTTATATTGTTGAGAAGGTGAACAATGATGATATTGAGACAAATGAAAAGATCATGAAGCGGTCTAAAATAAATTTGAGAAAAAGTTATGGAGAAATTTTTAATAGAAATTGCTACTGAATAGGTTGAACTTTCCACCTTTGTACATAATTTAGAGAAAGTTATACAAAAATTTCATTCCTTGTATAAGAATACTTGTGAAATTGAGTTACTCACCAAGGAGAATCAACTCTCTTTTGATAAGATTTAGTTAGATTTGAAGTCAACTGAACATTCTTTGAGCATGGATACAAATTCAAGATCCGTTCATTTCAACAGATTCCCTTTTGCACAAGGGAAATTAATCAAGTTAAAGGCTAAAGATTACAACATTAGAGAAAAATTAATCTCTATGCAATCTATGTTGATTCCTCATTTGGAGGTGACATAGAAATAACTAACAACTGCAAAGGATTTAATCTAGAGAGATTCACATCTCTCCACAATAAAAAATTTAATGGATCTTGCTACTCAGCTAGAGATCAAGATACAAGTTTTGGAATCTATCAGATCTAGTTAAGATCATGCATTGGGTATGATTTTATAGATTCGTAACCTATTTTGGACAAGTATAATTTGACCCAAACAAACCCAAAGCCATTAGTGAAAAAAATAAGGGGGAAATAATCATCATGTCATCTATTCAAGGGGGAAATAAGAAGAAGGAAGGAAACATGAATAGATGAAGCTTAAAGATCAAATGTATGACAATGTAATATTACTCATTTTTGGAGACATGTATAAATGGTGTATATAGATTGAGTCACAAACTTAGGGGAAGTGCTACTTTGGATTTTGAATGTAATGATAAATCATGAAAAAGTGTTTTTTCCACTAATCTCAAAGGGGGAGATTGTTGATCTCCAATTAATGTTGACTATCAGTGTTAAACACTTAGTCATTTTCTAGGTAGAGTTGGTTAGTTACCATTGCAACCAAGCCACCCAATAGAGGCTGAATGATTATGGACTTGTTCATATTTCAATTTGAGCCAAGAAATTATTAGGTTACCAAGTACCCTAGTATGTACTGAGTGCTAGTTTATGTCAAGTAAATAAAGGAGATGCCGAGAAAAGTTGAGTTAGTTCATGGAAAGTTTTATAGATAGTTTTGAGCATACAAAAGCTAAGGGACAACATAAGTATTATTTGTGACCAATCATCAAGGTATTCAAGTGCCAAGTAAACCAATTTTTTTATATGTGTTTGGAATGACACAAACACTTATGTAAACAATTTTGGCCAACTTCTAAATATGATTTAATGATTATAGAGACAAATAAGGAGTTGTTAATGCATTTTTTTAGAGATCATTGATCCCTATGTAAGGTGATCAACCAATCAAAAAAATGGAAGGACTAAGGAGCAAAAGGGTGAAATCTAGATTGTTAATCATAATCTAGAACCTTCTCTAGATATTTATTTAAGGAGGGTCCAAACCCAAAATAATATTTATGTGCATGAGAGATGTGAGGAGAGATGAAGAGATAGTGAAGGAGGCTATGTTTGATAGTCAAAAGAAAAGATCAGATAGTGAAACCTAGTAGTGAAGGAAAAAATAGAGTATATCAAATAAGGAGATCAGATCAAAACTAAAAAGAGAAGATCTATAATCTAGCATCAAGGACCTATTCACATCTCATAATAGAGTACTTACTTAATTGTAAGTTTAAATCCTTTGATCAAGGTAGACTGAATAAATCTTGTAAGCTCTTAGCAGGGCAAACCCCTCATAGGGTAGATCATCAAAAGTGATCAAATATTGTAGCCTTAACATGCACATTTTATTGCTATAGTAGTAAATATTTTTTTGTGTCATCTCCACCCCAATTTTACCTTCACCTTGGAGGGTTTTTGGGTAACCAATCTTTATGTTATGTGTTTACATTTACTTTCATGTTTATGGATGTGATGCATAGTCATATCGATTTCATTTTATGGTCATATGATTAATGATGTTGATACGAGATGGGTTAATTGTGAATGTATTTGATTTGTTTCAAAGAGTTAAAATTTTTATAGATCCTAATTCACCACCCTCTTAGTATCTCACTTTCCTAATAGACTTCCAACAATCCTTCAACAAGGACTTTGTAAAGATGACAATAATTTGTTTCTTAGTATCCACATAATCCAACTTTATTTCTTTCTCATTCACCTTCTCTCTCAAGAGATGATACTTGATTGAAATATGTGTTTTCCTTAAATGTAACACATGGTTATTTAAAATATTAATGAAACTTGAATTATTATAATGAATAGAGTTCATCATAGACAACTTTGATATCTTTCAACATTGTCCTTATCCAAAAAATGTTTCTAGAATTAATAACAATAACAATAACAATATATTCATCTTTGACAATAGATTTTGAAATACAATCTTTCTTTTTACTTAACCATAAAACCATTATTCTTCCCAATTATAATTCTCCTCCACTAGTGTTCTTCTTATCATGAATATTATCTTCCTGAATATGCATCACTATATAAAGGAAGTGTAAAATCATTAGCTCTATCCATTGTCCCTTTCAGATATATGAATACTATTTTAATAAAATTTACATGTGTTTCATTCAGATCAACTTGATATCTAGAAACAATTCCAAATATGTTAGATAAGTCAGGTCTTGTATGAGCTAGATTTTATAATTCACCAATAATAGATCTGTACTTGATCTAATAAGTAATCTTATATTCATCATCCTTTTTCAACTTACATTCTATAATCATTGGTATTCCAACTATCTTTGAATGTTCCATACCAAATTTATTCAATTTTCCATACCAAGAAAGAACTTCATCTCATCTATCATAGACATCTCAAATTCCTTCTACATCTTACTAGAAAAATATGAACTCATCTTATCATCACCACCAAAAATGATATCATCTACAAAGCCTTTAACAGTCAAAATGTTTTCAAAATTAACCTTGAAGTGTAAATTATTGTCTCCATACCATGATCATGATGGGCAGATCCACAATAATGGGTTACACTTTTTTTCCTAAACTGACACTAAACTGTGAATTTTCAAGAAAACTTTCACTTCCTAATGCAAATTGCCATTTAATGGTTAGGAATTTGTAGATGAAGTAAATTAGAGTCTTTTAGGATTTTCTGTGTAGATTCTATATATATATATATATATATATATATATATTTGAATTAATTTGATTGAATTATTTTTCTCCCACAAAAATTGGTATGTTATAAAAAACATGATTTTTAAAGAGGCACTATTTTGGACACAACTTTTTTTTTCTACAATAGATATCAATGTAATTCTTTTGAATTTAGTTTGTTAACATCGATACCAAAACCATGGAAATGGTCTGATGTCTTTATCCTTAGTATTTCATATTTTATCGGTGTTTAAAGTTGACCTAACTCAAATTTGGACATACATGGCTTTTAAAACATGTAACCTAATTATTATATACTTTCCAGATTTCAAAATTTCTTTTTTTGATTGAAAGAGGACTTAAATATAGAGGCCATAATTATTTTAAAAAAAAATTATTCTCTTAGTTACTATTTATCCATGTGTGTCTAATATAGAGGTATATTTTTATAATTAACCTCTATTCAATTCACGTCAAAAAATGTATACCTAAAAAAATCAAAATATATCAAATCCATAGTTATTAGAAAGCTTGTTTCGATTAATTGTGTCAGGAAAAATGACATGTCTTTAGTGCTCCATCTGAACATAACAATTGTGCCTAGAATCCATGAAAACAACTAAAAATCTTATAGCCTTTGTAGGAGACATCTACTTTTCTAGTTTCTCTATATTGAATCCAAGCTTCAATAAATATCTATCTAACCTTTCATGCAAGGCTTTAGGGAATTTATTTAATCCATGTAAAGCTTTATTTGATTGGTAAATCACACCCTTCTAATTATAAAAAAAATCCATTCGGTTGCTCAAAAAATTTTATTCCTCAATATTTCCATTTAGAAATACCAATTTAACATCCATCTAATATACCTTGATTTTTTTTGTGAGCAACACGATCAAAAAGATATTAAAAAAATTCAAATATAGTAGCATGTGCAAATATCAAATTAAAATATATAGCTTTGCAAACCAATCTATCTTTGTTTCTAATAACTTCACCATTTTCATTTAGCTAATTCTAGAAAACCCATTTAGTTCCCATATTTTTTTTAAATCTTTAGGTCTAAGAACTAAATTCTATTTTTACAATCTAATCTTATTATTCTTTCATTAATACTTTTAGGATCAACTTGTGTAATTAAAAAAATTCCATCTCTGGTAATCTTTCCTCTAGTCATAGCTCCTTGCTTATTGTGACCAATAATATGATCATAGTATGATTAGGGTTTACATACCTTAGAGTCTTTGAACCATGCAATTTGTAAACTTCAATTCCATTGTCAATATCTTTAACTCAACCTTCTTTATCTCTATTTTGATTCTAAGTTTTCTCGCTTATGATATGTAATAGATTATCCTCATCATCATTTGATTCATTACTATAAAATCTCTCTTATATTTGAAATCTCTCAACTTTCACATTAGCACTCTCAAAAACTTTCTTTAATATCTTGTTGTAGAATAATAAAGACTTAAAAAAAAAATATTAGATTAAATATTCCATCATCATTTCTAGGATCAAACTTTCCTATGTGATAATCTCTCTTAATGTAAAAGTTTCTTCCAAAAATTCTAACATGTTTAACTATAGGCATATGTCCATTAGCAAAGTTAATAAATTGTCTTACTAGTACCATGCCTTATCTAAAACTCTATTCAATATGTAAATAATAGTAGCAATAAAAAGTTCTCTCCAATATATCTTTAGTACTTTTCCTTCCAATATCATAATCATTACAACATCAAGAATTGGCTTGTTTGTTCACTCTGATAACCTTTTTTGCTAAGGGGTTCTAGGAAAACACACTTGTTTCTTTATTCCATGTTCTTCACAATATGTATTGAATTATATTGAATTAAACTCTCCATTGTGATTTTCTCTCAAAATATTCCAAGTGCAATCAAGTCTAAGTCTCGACTTTTTCTTTATACCTTAAATTTAGCAAAGGCTTCCAATATTTTCTTAAATAAATGTAACCCACATTGTTCTTGAATAATCATCAATGAATAGAATGAAGTATCTTTCACCGTACCATGTACTTGTATTAGTCAGAACACATAGATATGTGTGGAGTACCAAATATAAAAATTTAGTAGCAGCGATTGACTTGTCCTTGGAAGTAATTCTTATTTGTTTTGTCATAGTGCATTCCTTGCATAAAGTTCTAGTAGACTTTATCAAATTCAGTAAATCTCCCATAATATTGGTAGCATTGATATTCATAATTTTATCAAAATTCACATGAAAAAATTCCTTATGCCATAACCAATTATCATCAATCTTTGCAACCAAACATCTATTCTATGTTAAATTTAAATGAAATACATTACCTATAGTATTTATTCCATATGCAATCTCAATTAATGAATCACTTGTAATAGTGCATATTCCATAATTATATTTTATATTGTAACCTTTTTCAACTAGTTTTCCAACACTCAAAATAATATGCTTTAGTCCATCAACAAAAAAATCATCAAGATTATTCTTACAATCAAGAGTCATTGAATCTGTTTCTTTGATGAAAGAAGGAGTATTATCACTGAATCTAACAATAACCATAATACTTATAAAGCTCCATAAATTTATTCACATTACCTATCATATAGTGTGAACATCGACTATCTTTTATCCATTCATCCTTTTTCTCTATCTGAGTAACAAGGATTTTCTCTTCAATAATTGGGGTTTTGTATTTAATAGAAATAAAGACAAATTCTTCCTCAAATTTTTAAGATTCTCATTATTAGCATCATCACTATTAGAATAATAAAATTTCTTTTGATATCTAGGCTTAAAACTCCCCGATTTATGTTTAGGAAGTCTCTCTAGACATCTAGATGTAAAATGACCAATCTTATTACATGCAAAATATTTCAAAGGAAAATTTCCTTCATACTTACCTTCATCTAACTATAACCTTCTTGCAACCATGGTTTCCAATTCTTCTTACATCATTCTTCCCCAATGTATTCCCATTCCTTAGTATATCTATCAAATATTGGATCACTAGTAGAACTTGTAGAAATATCACAATTAACCTTAAACTTTCCTTTATAAATGATAGCTTTAAATGTCAATTCTACCTTAGGTAAAATATCTATGAGTTTATTATAGTATAACATGGCTAGTGACTTTATTTTTGATTCTAGGGTTGTTGGGACTTCTTTGCCTTTAGGAGCTTCACTTTCTAGTATATGGGTGGCTAGTTCTTAGTTATCTCCTCAAGTTTTATCATATGATGTGAGGGATTCTAATGGATATAGTATTGAAGCTCTTACGTATGGTTTTTCTTTGGTTGGGGTTTTGTCTCCTACCATTTTTGATCTCAGATTGGTTTTGACAAGTGAATGTCAACATGCTTAAGCCATTTACTTAGTTCATGCCGAACTAGTAATACATGTTGATTACATGTAAATATTAGACCAAGCCAAGTTGCAATGAGTGTCGAGTCACTCATGTTCTAAATCTCTCAAGTGCCAAGAAGATAGACCATGTTGAGTGATTCAGGAGCTGAGTAAATAGTGGATGTCGAGTGATGCATGTTCCAAGTCACAGTATATAGAATAGTTTATGCAAAGCATCAGAGACTTCATATGTCAAGTGGCACAATTTTGACATATTTTTTTGTAATAGCACAAACAACTATGTAAACTATTTATGAGTCAACTTAAGATTATGTTTTGATATTTTGGAGATAAAGACAAATCTCATTTAGATTCCCTATGCAACTACATGAAACCAATCAAAAAATGGGAAGGATTAGGCAAAATGGATGAATCTCAGCTGTAGATTCATACCTAACCCTTAGCCACCTAGGTCTTCTTAAGGAGGACGAAGCCCTAAATTTTTAATGGTGGAGAGATTATGGAATGTTTTAAGGAATTGAAGGAGTGAACAAGATAGTTTGCATGCAGAGCATTCAAGGTGACTTAGAAGTTATGTTGAAAGAGTAAATTCCAAAATCAATTAGAGAAGAACAAAGGATAGAGAAAAGGATATAGCATTGAGACATCTAATCATGAAGGATCAATAAGACATTATTTATAGGTGATCTGTCATCAGGCAAGCAAGTGCCAACTGTAGTATCTATGCTAAGACATTTTAATAAGTGATTTCAATTAAATCTCTTAACAAAGTAGTCCTAATAGGCTATATGAAATCCTTTAATAGGGTTCTTAATTGTAAGTTGAAGTCCTTTAATAAGGCACACTTCTAATAGGGTGTTGAAATCCTCTAACAAAGTGAGACCTAATAGTCTTTGTAAGCCTTTAATAGGGCATGCCTTTCACAAGGTAGATCATGTTTCATGGTAAAAACATTGTAACCTTCATTGGATACACTTTATTACTATGGTAGTGAAGATTTGTGGGTGTCATACCCACCCAAGTTTTACCTTCTCACTTGGAGGGTTTCTGGGTAATCATATTTGGTGTTATGTGTGTACATGATTATGTGATTTAGATTCATATGCTTTACATGTTACTTCAGCTTACTTATTAATGCATGTGATGAATGAATGGTAAAATTTTTTTGGGTCCAAGTTTGAACTATTGATTCACACACCCCCCCCAGAAGTTTAGCTTTCCTCTTGTAATTCGAACAATTGGTATCAGAGACTTGTTCTCTAAAAGAGAAGCTTTGTAGCTTTGAGTAAAGATTTTGAAATGGAAATCTACAAGTTGGGAAAGACTATTGAAAAGTAGGAGATTGAAATACATCTCATACTACATTGATTGAATGAGGCAAGATACCAACTAAAGAAATCCTTAAAGAGAAGGAAAGAGATTGCTATTGTGGAGAATGACACACTATAAAAAGAGATAGATATTACCAAGCTATTTGTAGATGGTGACTCCAATGAATTTGATGTAGCAGTTGTAGATCTAATGGAAAAGAATAGAGTTCAAGCTGAAAAAATCAAAAATCTCAAGATAGAACAAGAATCACAAGCTATACTACTATGTGAGATGACTAAACAAAAGAATAAAGCTATAGAAGACAAAGCCATGATTGAAGAAGACAAAAGAATTCTGGCCAACATATTGGAAGAGAAGTCAATAAAGCTAATCAAGATTTTCAACATGAAATTGGATACTCTAAGTCAAATGATGAATGCCAACTATGAATTGAATGTCAAGGACATTGAGATAACTACATTGAAGTTGCAAAATGAACAATTGCAAAGTGACCTAAAGAGAGAAAAGGAATTTTCTAAAAGTTTTAACAAGCCAAATAAAGCCATCAAATACTTTGAACAATTATTGAGACTCCCTAAATCCAACAATGATACATTAGGACTGGGCTACACAAGCACTGAAGAAGGAGAATCATCCAAAGTTGTAGAAGAAAGGAACATCAAAGGTAAGATCTCCAAACCTACTTTTCATAATTGTGGTAAGAAGGGACATACTACTAATGTATGCAGGAGCAAGAATACAAATCAAAATTTCAAGCCTAAGAACATGATTCATTGTCATAAGTGTAACAAGCAAGGTCATCAGGCACACAAATGTAGAACTAGGACCATGCATACATAAAGATGTGAAGGATATTGCTACAATTGTCAGAAGTATGGACATAGATCTTTTGAATGCAAATCCAAATCCATGTGGTCATCAAACAAGAAAATGAAGGTAAGGAACAATGACAACTCTTATAATTGGGATTATAACACAAGATATAGCAATCATTATTGTCAAGAATATGGACATATTCCTAAGAATTGTATTAGGACACACTTTAGTGGTAATTACAAAAGATGGTTAAGTCAAACTACATGTTTTATCTATTTGAAGACTAGTCACATCAGTAAATATTGTCTAACTAGGTCAAAGGCACCAAGTTGTGAATTTGATAAAGGTAAAGGCAAGGTATATGTTGAACACATCAGAGATGAGATGAATAAAACATGGAAAAAGAAAGATGTTTGCAGCACATCAAATGGAGAAAGGGTCACTTCATCTAATAGATCAGGTGATCACACTTGATCAAACTAGGAAAACAAGAGGTATGTGGGACTGATATTTAAAGGTTATATCATGCATCAGTTCCAAAAGGAGATAGTACCAAAAATAATTCATTAGCATGAATAAAGATGCAAGATGTTATTAGAAACTGAAGACACATATTTAAGTTTTTCATGTTTTTGCCAAGTATGAAGAGTTTCCTATATGTGCCAAGTGGAATATTAGTTGATGCCAAGCTGTCAAACTAGTTAGTTGATGTTGAGCTCATAGTAGCTACCAAGTGATGGAAATATCAATGGATGCCGAATGAACTTGAAATTGGTTATTGCTGAGATTACAACCATGTAAGCACTTAGCATTAAATGCAAGGTTTTCAAAGGGTATATGATTGATTCCAGCTCATTTTTTCATCATTTAAAAATTGAGAAAGAGCGAGAAGAGCTAGAAGCAACCTGGAAATTTGTTAGAAGCAATTGCAAAAGATTTGTGTAGTGATTCATTGCTAGTTCATCAAATTTTCTAAGGTATTTATCAAGAGTTGAGCTATGCAGTTTAAATTTTCTTAAAACCTATCTTGTCACAATGGCATCAAGTTCAAAAAATGTTGAAGGAAAGGAAGTTTTAAATGTTTAGCTAGTTAGTAATGAAGTTAAGTAGCCTATATTTAAAGCCATTCCTGACATTTCTTATAAACAAGACCCTTCTGGTGCATTGTCTATGATTCTACCAAATGTGATAATGGTGCAAGATGTGAGTAAATGATACAATTGCAAGATAGGAAGCATTGGTGACATGGAAATAAGAGGTGCATACAACAAGTTGTGTGAAAATGGTTTTTTGAAGGAGGAATTCAAAATTGTTGAGAAAAAGGGTTTAACATGAGCGCTATATTTTCCAAATGTATTCAAAACTGAGTGGATACAAACTATATTGAGCCAAATTCATGATGGTTCATTGTGGCTGGAAGGAGGACCAATCAAAATAACTGAGAGAATAATTCATAGGGTTATTGGCTACCCAACCCTAGATCGACCAAAGACACTCAAAAGTGATTCCAAGAAAATGATTAAGAAGAATACTGGAGCAGTTTGGAATAAGAGAGGTATGACTATAGATACAATAGTAGATCCTCTTATCAATTTTGCTATAAAGGTAATCTCACATAAATTCTATCAATACAATAGATTTAATAGTGCACCCTGCATAGCTATAGATGTTGGTTATAAGATTGTTAAGAAAGATCATACATATGATCTAGTAGAACTTCAATTACAACAACTTATGGAGAACCTTAGAGCAATAAGAAAAACTAAGAGTGCACAATGCAAGCCTGCTTCTATACTAGTTTGCATATTATTTTATGTATATAACACATTTCCCTCATTTGGAACAGTAGGATGGAAGGCTAACAGATCGATTGTTATACAAATTAGGAAGTACATTGAGCAACTAGGAGAAAAATTTGAATCCATAATTACTAGTTACTTTGAAGACTTCAAAAAGTCAATGAAACAGAGACTTAGAATACTAGTTTCTTTAGTTGAGAAACATTATAAGATGTATGTTTTCTTGTTGATGCTGACTACATGTTTGCAGAAGCTATCACATCAAGGGTAAGATGGTTAAGACCCTTAGGTTATGAGGTCAATGCCAATGAAGCCTTAGTAGCCATAATAGCTCTACTTGTAGAAGAAGTAGACAAGACTGCAAAAGTTTTTTGAAATTATGAAATGGTGAAATTGAAGATTGCCATGGAACTAAAAATTTCCTCTACAATCAAGAAGAAGGAGAAGCTAGTAAAGAAGTTAAAAGAAAAATTTGGAGAGGATGCCAAAGTGGAAGAAGAAGAAGAAGAAGAGGATGAAAAGGAAGAATAAACACAAGCTCAAGAACCTCTAGCTTTAACTCAAGGCATGGGAGAAGACAAAGAAGAGGAAGAGATTGTAGGTGCCAAGGGAGAAGAAGTCAAGGAAGCACCTACTCCTACCAAGTCAAAGAAGAGGGAAGCAAAGGCACAACCAGTGGGAAGGGAAAAGAAAATTGTAAAACCTAGTTAGCCAAAGCCTACTGCACCTACTACAATGGCCACCACATGTGCAACTACCCAAAAGGCCAAATTAAATACCAAGCAGATAGAGCAAGGAGGATAGGAAAATAAAAGATAGAGAAGGAAGTATGTGGCTCAACTAGATTCCAATGAACAAAAGATAGAATTAGATGATAACAACCAATTCAAGGTGGTAAGTCACAATCCTCTCTCAGATCTTGAGAAGTTATGTGAAAATGTCAAGAGCAATGTAGACTTACTAGGTTTTAATCATATTGATTTTGATAAATTGGGGAAAGAAGAGAAAAACCAAGTGGAAGAGGCATTATATTCCATGATGTCAAAGTTCAAGAACACACCACTAGAATTTTCCAACTCAATACCTAAAAGCCTATATGATATTGTTGGGCAAAAATGGCATTATTGTCTAAATTTGGAAAGACAAATCAAGAAAACCACACTAGCCAAAGTAATGCCAAAGTTGACAAAGGGAAAAATTGCTAAGGTAGTCAAGAAATATGCAGTTAGGTTCAGACCTAAATATAGAGGCTTTAGCATTCTTCAAAATAATATTGAAGATGTTGTCAAGAAATCAACAAAAATATGGAAACTCATTTATGGGTTAACCACTATCAAGAAAGGAGAAGCTGACCCTTCAGAGGTAAAAGATGATGATAAAGATGATGACAAGGAAGATGATGATAATGAAGATGATGAAAAAATAATATAGTTGGAGGAGAGATAGAAAACTAGGATGATGACAAGGCAACAACTAAGCAATAGCAAGAAGAACCGAGTGTCAGTCCTCCTCATTGTTAGAGTAAATTATTATTATTTGTGCTTTACTTAAGTTTACTTAGGATAAATGCATTTATTTATTAGTTTTCATCTAGGAGTTATTGACAACATGGGAGTTTGTACCTACCTAGTCATACTTATCTTCTCACCTACATGGAGGATAATCCATCTTTTGTGGACATATGCTTAGTTGTCAACCTTATCTCCTAGCACTTTCTAGCTTTTTCTAGAAGCTTCCTAGAGGCCTTTATAAACATGCTCTCCTAAAGTAATTTCATATCATATTGTATAGCAATTCATTTTTCATTATTGCAATATTTTTTCTCTTAGTCTGTTGAGTTTCTCCAAGCCTTACCTTTCCTTCTTCAGTTTCTCTTTAGTAGGTTATTTGCATGCAGGTGATCTTGGCAAGCTGTGAAGTTGGCTTTCATCAACTTCTACATGGTATCAAAGCCTCCTTGTTGCTTCCTAGTTTGAAGGATTTTGTTTGTGATTTTTTCCTCAATTGAGAGGAAGAGCATTTTGTTGGGGCACTTTGGGCCGAAACAAATTTTTCCATTATGCTCAGAAGGCCCATTACAGTCAGAATTCATATAAAATTGTTGATTTTTTTCCAGTAATGTCAGGCAAAAAACTTTTTTGCCTCGTGAAGGCCATATAAAAGCATTTATTGCCAAAAAAATATATTTTAAAAAAATTGCAGTGCTGTCGCACCACCGCAGACCGCCACCATGCAACTAGTATGTAGCTTAGGAGCTACTACCATGGGTAGTGCAATTGTTGTTCCACAGCCACTATTGCCCGACCAACCCACCACCCTCCGCAGTGGCGCTACCAGAGCTCACCGCCCTTCTAGCCTCCTTGCCACCTGATGAACTCCAAGCCATCAATTTTAGGCTAGTGAAATGCTAATGTCAGTACTAAATTAGCCTTCCTACAAGCTTCATAGGTCCTTTTTGACCTACTCTTGGTTTTTTGGCCATAACTTGAGCATACAAAGGTCTTTTTCCAATTCAAAAGAAGTTTCAAAAAGTTGGTTCCAAGAAGAAGACATTGGTGTAGGTATTTTTTTTATTTTGATACAATTTTGTTGCCTATTTTTGTAGTCAAAGTCAGATGTTCTATTTTTCACTCTGGTGAGCATATCTTGTGTGTCTCATCTCCATTTTTTAAAAATGTTATATTTTTGGAAAGCTAGTTTTGTCTACTTTTCAAAAATGTAGTAACTTCCTTTAGATTTTGGCCATGCTCTTTTTATCATGTTTTTTTCTTTTCTTTAATATGGTGGATATCTTGGGTGTTCTAGTTTCGAGGATCATTTTCATAGCATGGGATCTTTTCTTTTGGGCTGTACTATCTATTATATCAACTTTTTTCCCTTTCAAATCATTATTGATATCATTTGTAAGCATCTTTATGCAAAAACACTGAGATAAAGTGCCACTCTTGCATTTTGGGATCCTAAACATTGTTTTGAGATAGTTGTACTCACACTATATTATAAAGTGCCATGGGGGGGGGTTAGTTTTTGCTGATTTTGTGTCCTCTTCCTTTGTCAAGTGAGTGTCCCTTCCATGACATTAGCCCCATGATGTGTCAATGACACGTGCCTTTATAGGTGTTTATATCTCTCTCTCTCACATTGTTCTTGGTTCTTTCTACAAAGGATTTTGGCTCACTTTCTTAGTTGCCTATCCCCTCACCCTATTTGCATTAAGGGGGGGGGGGGTTGGGTTATTTTGTTGTTTCTAATGCTTCCTTGGTTTGATAATTTGATGGAGTAAGCTATGCATCCAATATTTGATCCTATATACTAGGCAATTGCAGTGGTTGGCTACCTATTCATTTCGGTGAGATGGATCATCTACCATATAGATACTCTTCTTGTTTGTAGCCTTCTATTTTAGAGGAGGTTCTTCAAATAAATAGTTTTTTTTTGACAAATTTTGTGGCTTCTTCATGCTTTAGTGATGCTCTTCATGATCTTCTCTTTGTTCCTATTTTTTGGGACATTCCTCTAGTTGGAGGATTCTTCAGTCCATCACTAGGTTTTTAGCTCTCTTTTTGGAGAGGGGTTTATCCCACTGGGTTTTCTCTTTTTTCTCCAATTTATAAATTTTGCACTGCATTTCTTTTCATTTATACTTGGGTACCTAACATGGCCTTGTTGCTAGGACCCAGTTTGCATTTCATCTTAGCTTTTGTAAGCTTAAGTGCATTCGCCTAATTTGCACTTAAGGGGGGGTGTTAGAGTAAATAATTATTATTTATGTTTTACTTAAGTTTACTTAGAATAAATGCATTTATTTATTAGTTGTCATCTAGGAGTTGTTGACAACATGGGACTTTGTTCATACCTAGTCATACTTATCTTCTCACCTACATGGAGGATAATCCACCTTTTGTTGACATATGCTTAGTTGTCAACCTTATCTCCTAGCACTTTCTAGCTTTTTCTAGAAGCTTCTTAGAGGCCTTTATAAATAGGCTCTCCTAATGTAATTTCATATCATATTGTATAGAAATTTATTTTTCATTATTACAATATTTTTTCTCTTAGTCTGTTGAGTTTCTCCAAGCCCTACCTTTCCTTCTTTGATTTCTCTTTAGAAGGTTATTTGCATGTAGGTGATCTTGGTGAGCTGTGAAGTTGGCTTTCATCAACTTCTACACTCATGACACAACAAAAACCACTAAAACTATAACTATTAAGGATGTCTCTGATCCATCAGTTTAGAACATCAATCCTCTTACTGTAGAAGGTTTAAAGAAGATTTTAGATCAATCTACCTTGCAAGCCAAACTATGTGGCAATCTTGTTTTGGTTAGTGTAGAAGAACTGCACAAGGTAGTAATTGATGTTACAAGGGAAAAGATGAATCCACAAGAACCACCTTCCATCATCCCTTTAGTTACTCATGTCCAACCTTTGATCCAAATGATAGTAGATCCATCTACTAAGGTTGATAAAATTGAGAAGAAAGCAGAAGAACAAGACACAACTAGAGGACAACAAAAGGAAACAAGATAGATAGATTCATCTATACCTACAACACAAGAACAAGGTGCAAGCCAAGTCATAGTGATAGACCAGGGCAAGCATGAAGGGACAGAATCAAAGGTGAAGGAATAAGTGGGTAGAAGCAAGGAGTTGGGTCTCAATTCCATGGAAGGCTGTAGATTGAGATCATGCTTTTTTAGAAATGGGTACCAGTTTTAGGCTTGGGCACCTGATCCAAATTTTAAAAATGGGCACCCGTTTTTCAAAAAAAGTGTACCTATTTTTTATTTTTTTAAAAAATGGGTATCAATTTTTGAAAACATAAAAAATTGTATTTTTAAGAAACGGGTACCCGTTTTTTTCAAAAATGAGTACCCATTTTTAACTTTTAAAAAATGGGTACCCGTTTCTAAAAATAAAAAATTTTGTTTTTTGGGGGGGGATTTTATATGCCGATTTGACTTTTTCAAAATAGGTACCCATTTTTTGAATTTCAAATAATGGGTACCCATTTCTTACAACATGGGGTGGGATTTTTTTCTCCCACCTCAGATTTTGGTTTGGGATAGGCTTAGTGAGACCAAGCCTATGCCTCGACCTCTCAAGATTTGGCTAAGGCATTGAACTAACAAATTCACGCCTTGCCATAATTTTTAGAGGGTCTTCCCAATCAATTTTTTTTATGAAACAAAAACCCATTAGAGCTCTCACTGTCCTGATTTTAGAAATATAAATTTTACAGTGCTATTATTTTATTTACTATTTTTGCTTTATTTTTTAATGAAATGTGGCACCTAAATGTAAAATAGTGAAGTTCACTAAAAATTTAATGAATTTTTTATTTTATAATTTTTCTTAGATTAATTTATATATCATCAATCTACATACAATTCTTTTGAGGTTGAAAAAAGAATTTTTGAAAAAAGTGAAATTTTGATCAAATTATGGCATCCATACATGAGAGGTTTTAAAATTTACCTTTATAGCCAATTAATGATTAATAATAAAAAAATTATTCAATAAAAAATTAAGGAAAAATATTGTCATCAATCTTAGGTGTATTAGGTAACTCCCTTTAAAAGGATTTACAAAAATTCATTTATTTGTGTCAAATTATGGTGTTTGTACATGAGTGTGGTATGGTCCTGAAATAGGCATTTTGAAAAAGTGGTTTTTAAAGATCGATACCAAAAAAAAAATCTATCATATGAGTACACAAATAAATTGTATATTCAAAAACTAGATTTTGAACACTAAAAATTTTATTCTTGAAGTTTTTTTATATTCAACATCTAAATGCCTCAAATTTTGACATCAATTGACAAGAAATTTCAAAAATAAGAAAAAAAATTCCATTTTTGCCCAAAAGTGAGACCCAACTTCTTGCACTCCTTCTACACAAACTCTTCAAAAGCTAAGCACAGATGCTACTCCATTACAGATCTCTGTGCCAAGTCCAAGCTCATCAAAGGTAGAAAAGGTAATACATTATGGAGACATAAGCCTTGATGAAGAAATTGTTATCCAAAGTATGACTATGATATTATGACATTGGAACAAATAGGCATTTTACAACAAGCCTTAGAATGGAAAAAGCATCAAGAAATTCTTAGGAGAGAACACAGGCAGAAGCAAGCACTTCAAGATATCAAGGACATCTTTTTAGATGCATTCAGTCTGCCAACTCTTGAAGAAACCAAGCCACTAATAAAACAAGTGATAGATATAGTGGAGAAGGTCACTAATGAAGACCTTGATAGAAATGCAAAACTATTGGAATGGTCTAAAAAGAAGTTTCAAGGCAAGGAAAATGAGAAAATATCTAATGAGATAGCACTACAACAAGTTGCATTGGCAACCAATGTTGAGGATGTGAAGAAGGTACTTGAGAATATATTCTCATTGTACAAAAAACTATGCAATCCTACACTCTTCACCCAAGAGACCAGAAGTCACATTTTGAGCCTAGAAAGCCAAATATCTACATCAGGTGCAAGACTACCTATAAATCTAGCTCAGAGTGAGAAGCATTTTGAGACATTGCTTCAGACACAAAGTTAGTTAGTTGTTCTAGCAACAGATGAGGCTAATATTAGAGCCAAAAAGACAATTATTCAAGCTACCCTCACCTGACATATGGAGATAATGCACAAGGAGCTAGGCTATACTGAAACTCTATTGAAGATAGACCCCAATCTTTCTACTTTAGATGGTCTAGTACACCTTGTTGCCGAGCTTACAATCCAAATTAAGCCATTGGATATTGCATGTGATAACTGGGATGCAACTGTAAGGATAATAATGGATGTCCACAAATCTTTTCTGGACAAACACACCATAGCTGTATAACCCATTTAACATAAGTATCCATAAGGGGAAGAAATATAACATGGGGGAAATATAATATGGGGGAGTATGAACAAAATGGAGAGAAATAAGAAAGGGGGAGCACCACTGCAAAAATATATCATTGGAATGATATACATTTTTTGAAAAAAAAAAAGAAGCAGCAAAAAGGGACATATATCAGCTAAGGGAGAGCACATCAAATGAAAGAGTATTAGTAACATAGCACATTGAAGTCAAAGTATTAGTAGAGACACATTTAATAAAAAAGGCGCATATATTTTGGATACAATACAAACATATTAACTTAGGGGGAATTATCAATTTTTGAGGCATACAAGTTAGTGCAACATTTTTGAAATATTGAAGTTTTGTATATAAGCTAAGTCATGGATATGTTATGCTCAAAAAATTAAGGATAATATTCTATATTCAAGTGCTTTTGACACTCATGTCAAAGGGGAGATTGTTGATCTCAGATTGATTTTGAGAAGTGAGTGTCAACACACTTAAGCCATTTACTTAGTTCATGCCAAACTAATACATTCCAAGCACATCATGTAAATATTAGACCATGTCGAGTTGCAATGAGTGTTGAGTCACTCAAGTGCCAAGAAGATAGACCATGTTGAGTGATTCAAGAGCTGAGTAAATAGTGGATGTCGAGTGATGCAGGTGCTGAGTCATAGTATACAGAATAGTGCATGCTGAGCATTAAAGACTTCATATGCTAAGTGACATAGTTTTGACATATTTGTTTGTAATGCACAAACAACTATGAAAACTATTTTTGAGTTGACTTAAGATTATATTTTGATATTTTGGAGATAAGGACAAATCTCTATTTGGACTCCCTATGCAACTACATGCAACCAATCCAAAAATGAGAAGGATTAAGTGGCAAAATTGATGAATCTTAGCCATAGATTCATAACTAACCCTAAGCCACCCAAGTCTTCTTAAGGAGGAAGCCCTAAACTTTTAATGGATGGAGACATTATGGAATTTTTAAGGAATTGAAGGAGTGAACAAGATAGTTTGCATTTAGAGCATTCAAGGTGACTTGGAAGTTATGTTGAAAGAGTGAATTGTATAATTAGTTAGAGAAGAACAGAGGATAGAGAAAATGATACAACATTAAGACATTTGATCATGAAGGATCAATAAGACATTGTTTAGAGGTGATCTATCATCTAGCAAGCAAGTGCCAACCACAAGATCTATGCTAAGACATTTTAATAGGTGATTTCAATTAAATCTCTTAACAAATTAGTCCTAATAGGCTGTATGAAATCCTTTAACAAGGTTCTTATTTAATTGTAAGTTGAAGTCATCTAACAAGACACACTTCTAACAGAGTGTTGAAATCCTCTAACAAGGTGAGACCTAACAGTATTTGTAAGTCTTTAACAGGGCAGACCTTTCATAGGGTAGATCATGTTTCATTGTCAAAACATTGTAACCTTCATTGGATACACTTTATTAATACAGTATTTAAGATTTGTGGGTGTCATCCCCACCTCATTTTTACCTTCTCACTTGGAGGGTTTATGGGTAATCATATATGGTGTTATGTGTATACATGATTATGTGATTTAGATGCATATGCTTTACACATTATTTTAGCTTACTTATTAATGCATGTGATGAATGAATGGTGAAAGTAACTACTAATTCACACCCCCCCGCCTCCCCCATCAAAAGTTTACCTTTCCTCTTATAATTCCAACAACCATGGTTTCATAATCCTCTATGTTTCCTTCCTCAAAGGGGGATTTACTCCCTAAAGGGGCTTTGACTTCTTCTTTTAAGTTGGCTTCCTCTAAATCTAGTTTTATTTATGTAGCTAGTGTTGTTGTGGGTGGTTCAACTAGTTTTGTAGTTTTAGGTGGGGTTTCTCTATCTGTTAGGGCTTTGTTTTCTATTGTGATTGTCCCTTTTTTTTTTGGGATTTTCCATCTGCTGGGTTTTTTCTATCTACTAGGGCCTCAATGTCTACTGGGGTTTCATTGCCTATTGAGGTTCTTTCATCTTCTAGGGCTTCATTATTTTCTTGGGTTTTGTTGTCTTTTGGGTTTTTTTTGTCTTCTATGATTTCTCTGGGTGAGGGAGTTGTTCCATTTTGTACTCAAAATTACCTTAATCTTTCTATGGAGGCTAAGAAGGAGCTCACAAAAAATACTTCTATGTTTCCTACTCATGTTTTTATTTGAAGATTCAAAGGTTTGTGGTCAAGACATCCTTAGTTACATGAGTGAATTTACCAAAATTGGGAACCAATAATTTAAAATATGGTTTACATCTTTCCAATGATGAAGGGCTACTTCATTTATAAACTTGAGATTGTGGAAGATAGAACTAATATTCAATGGGATCACTTCTTTAATTGGGATGAGAAACATATATTGATGATTGAACCCCAACATTCTAATTTCAATCAATTGTCTAAACAATTAAGTAAGATTCATGTATGGGTGATGCTTCCCAAGCTCCCTCTTCATATATGGGAAGATTCTATACTTGAGGAATTTGGTGATCTCTTGGGGACTTTTTGACGATTGATGATAAATCTTTTGATAGTAATAACTCAACATATGCTCATATTTTGGTTAATTTGGATATTTCTAAAGGTAAAGATTTAATATTCTTTAGGATCTTGGATTCAACCAATTGATTATGAGGGAACCCATTTAAGATGCAATAGATATTTCAAGAACGATCATGTTTTAACACAATGCGAGATGGAAAAAATAAAAAATCTATTTCTTGTTGCAAAAGGGTTTCTTCAGAGAATTACAAAGTTTGGAAGAAATCCTTTAGCTAGGTGGTTTTCTGTGAGGCCTTGCCTTGATCCATCATAGCACATTTGATACATTTTTATTTTGATACATAATGACTTGATATGCTAAGATACTGTCCGATGGACTGGATATTATTATGTTATTTTATGTCATGTGATGCCTTACTTTAAAATTCTTAATCATATTATTTAATATTTTATAAGCATGCATAATGATGGTGTAGTACAGTAAATAAATTTAGGATTAGGAATATGATTAATACTTTAATTATACAATTTTTAGTGATCAAATATGTGTGCAGAAATGAGGAAAAAGTTATTTAAATGAAAGATTGATGTTTTGATTAATGTGATTATTTAGATGAGTTTTAAATATATACATGTGATTTTTCTTGAACTAATGATGTGCGAATTGAGTGTACATGATTATTATCCAGGAAATCTAATAGAGAATTGGTAATTGACCCTATGTACAATCTATGAAACCTAGGGTTGAGTCTATGAAAGATGCAGACCCTATTATTTTGTATTTTATTTGTATCTTAATATGAATGTGTGTATCATTCTATAATCATCAAGTGTTTAATGTTATGTAACAGTGAATCTTATGGTGTCACTTGACACTCATAATTTGTATATATGTATAATATGTTAATTAGGGTTAGAAGAGCAACCCAATAATCTGAGATTGATTTTAGTTAGTAACCTAAGACTAATTAGTTGGTAACCTAGTTTAATTATACTAATTAGGGTTTAGTGGTAAGTTTTCTTTCCTAAGGTTTTTAGAAAGTTAAAATATTTCAAGCCAAATTAATAGGTCCTAAAATGATTCTAGAGGCCAAAATTAATGCAAACCAAGTGCCTAGGGGGTATGTGTATGGATTGGGCGCATTTTTCACCCCTCTAGACCCTTTTGTTCAATTTTAAGACCTCATAAATATCTCAATTTTTCTTTAGTGTGAAAATTAAACTTCTCCATGAGTTTGCCAAGTTTACACTTCACCAAAAAGGTTGTCTTAATGGTAGGATCAAGTTGGAAGATCCTAGAAGGGCTTAGTCAAGTTTGGAGTTATTGCAATTTTAGGTGGGTGAGTTTAGAAGCTTATATTTATTTTCCAATTTTTGGGTTGAAGGGTGTTCACCCATTGTATACATTTAGAGAGAGTAAAGCCAAGATTGAAGGAGGAAGAAGGATTAGCTCTTCTCAAAATTTTAGTTGCCATAACCATTTGTGAAGGTAGTAATCCTTCGTGATCTTGTTCTTCATGCTATTTTTTCATTTGCTTAAATAGACCAACTGAATGTGTGTGTATTTGTATGTATGATGAAACATGTGTGGGATGGGTTATTATGAGCTTCTTAATTGTTTTTCCTTTCATGTTTTACATTTTTGTTTTGTGATGCAAACTGTAAGGGTTGTGTTGACATTAATCACCCTCGAATAGGCTAGAAGTGGCCATGTACGGGAGGAGGACCTTAGTTGGACTCTGGGTCAGTGAAAAATCTCTAGGAGAGGGACAAAAGTAGGGTATTATGGACCAATACAAACCATTTTGTGTTGGGGAGATAAGGAGTAAAATAACAGAAGTTCTTGTGATTATTAGTTGTGGAAGAGGCATCTATTTTGGTGTTGTGATTGACTTCTCCTACCCTGAAAAAATCTACCTTCTCCCTAGTCTTGATTCAATAAGGAACTTGTTGTGCAAACCTAGGATGGGAGTAATTGGTTGAATGTATTTATGTGTTGAATATAATTGTCACCCAGTTAGTTTTGGTTCTCCATGGTTACCTTGATGTAAATTTGTAGATTATGTAGTTGATACCTTGATATGGAGCCAAACTAGATTCAAAATTTTGGTGTTCTTGTTTCAAATGTTATGGACTTCTACTTGGGATAATGATCCTGATGTGAAATTCATTGTTAACCTTATTATTGAAATGACTATGATATCAGGTTTTCTTCCCAGATTCTTTCTTGATTAAGTCCTTGAATCAGGTTTTGAATAAAATAAATATGAAGTGGCTAGCCCACATATGTTTAAAAAAAAGAGCAATTCCTTTCTTGTGGCATTCTTTATAATTCATTTCATATGCATATGATCAATTATGATTAGATATAATGACATTACACAAAGTTATGTAATTTGAATATGATTAGGTGTTAGAGAAAAAATGATTTATATGGATGTTATTTCATTTTGCATTGTAGTGACTATTGAAAAAAAATACTCCTACTTTAATGCATAAATATAACATCAAAAGACTATCTTATAATTCATCCTAGAAAATGAACAAAAAAAAATTCCCCTTATGCCATTTAAACAAAATTGTATATGAAAACTCAACACTTGGTAAAGAAAAATGATCCTTTAGAAATTCATCCTTTTAGAGCAAAAGTTTTCCTCTTTGATAATAGAGAATATTCTTGAAAAATATTCCTTTTCAAAATTTTGAACAACATTTTAAAAATAATTATGTAATTTAAAATTAATTAAATAAAATAAATAAATAAATTTGAATACTTTTACCTTATCCCTCCCCACCTATAAAACTTTAAAACTTTACTTTTTACTCTAACTCCTATGTCACCCACTAAACTTTACCAATAACTCCTAGCTTATACGTTCCTCCAAATGGGTGCTGAAATGACTTCCAAACCAAAAAGAAACCTCCTCATGTGGCCCCATGTTAAACAAGGAAAGTGGAGGATTTGCAAGTCAAGGATAAAGGTCAATGAAATTAATTTTGAAATCTCCTATAAAAGATCAGACTAATCTTATAAACCTTAAACCTCCACCCACAACCTTTTGGGTTTACCAATTAATGGATATAAGATTTGCACCTTGGTAGAGCTTTAGATCATCTGTAGGGACATATAGAAGGTTGGGGACCACCCATGTCAGTTGGGAATAGGTGGCAGCTAGGGAAGTATGAAACTTGAGTTGAAAAAAAAATGGTGATTGCCTCCACACACACACACATTGACCTACACTTCTCCCTTGAGAAGTATGAAATCTGCATGGGGTCATGTGCCCATGTGAAAACTCCCTTGGAATTCATCATGCCTTGGGAAGAAGGGAGAATAGGTGGGTAGGACTAGTTAGGGGTGGAGTTAGTAAGGGCTAGTTAGGAGTTAGTAAGTAGTGTTAGTTAGTTTAGTCAGTTTAATATAGTATAATTTAAGATTAGTGTATGTAATATTTTAAAGTAAATAGAATTAGTATTTTTTAGTTTAATTTAATTTAATTAAAATATATTTATATCATGTAATAATTAAAGGGGTTAGAAGTAGAATGTGATTGGAAAAGTAATGTTATTTTAGATATTAGTTAGTAGTTAATAGTTAGGATAGTGTATATATATAGTCAAAACTTTGTATTTATATTAATATAATCAACTAGTTCAAAAGGGGCTCTTGGAGAAAAAACCATGAAAGAAAACTCCATTCATAACCCATTACAAAAAATTTAGTATACCTAGAGCTACCCAAGAAGAGATTTGGTAGGCCAAACTCAATTACAATATATGTGCCAAGGATGGCATGAGAGAAATAATAAGCACCAAAAACTTTATTTACATGATAATTATACAAAATGCCATGTGATACATGAAATCCCAAAGGGATCATAATAGTAAACAAACTAGTAATTAGCATGTCCAAAAAGAGAATATAGTTGAGAAACACCAAGCCACATATCGAACTGATAGCAGAAGGTGAACCAAACCTTGCATGTTAGGACACAAAAAACCAAACATCATAGAGAAAAAGAAGCAATAGATATAGCAGATCACCCTCCAAGACCAAACTGAGATAGTGGAGAAAAAAATAGCAAGCTCCATAATTGGTCGGCCTACTCCAAGATGGGATGAATAGTAGTAATGAAAGGCATACATCATTCATAGAGGTCTACAAGGGAATTTTAGGATGAGGAGGTTGAAGACAGATACATAGATTAAAAGGGTAAAATTCATTACCGTAGAAAGCCATGCTTAACACACAATGAGAGCTAGAGGGAATTTTTAAGAAGCAAAAGGAATATGGAATGTGATATAAAGGAGGGAGCACATGAGATGGGAAGAAATAATCAGTATAGCAATAAATAGAAAGATATGAAGTGAGCTAAAAAAATCTTCGAAGGACAAGAAGGTACAAGGATAATCTTGTGCAGGAGCAGATTTAAACAACTAGGAGAGAAAGATGACGTAGAAAAAATGTAGTGAAAGATTTAAAATTATTAAGGTTTTAGTTATTCTTACATATATTTAATTAAATTGTAAATGGTTGCTTTATTTTAAATAATCAATTGCTTTGTTTAGAAAGTGAAATGAGTTAGTTAGTGATGTCATAGTAGGGATCAATAATGTATCTTCTCTTTATAATTGGATCATGAACTTAGTAATTAGGTGAAATTAATATTAGTATTAGAAATTTTTATTTACTCCTTTATTTGATTTAATAAAATATTAAAGTTTCCTTGAGTAATAAATCTTTAGGTAAATTATTAAGGTATTGCTAGGGAAACCTATGTCTACATTTCAACATACTTATAGTTTAACTTGTAAAAAAAAAATATAGAATCATGTCAAAACCTAATGTGTCTTAGGTAATTAGTTGAGCTTAAAAATTCAACTATGACCCAGGAACTAAGGAACCTAATGCTTTGCCCAGATTATGATATCACTCTCTAATTGAGATGTCGACTCTACACTATGTTGAATCACAATTGGAATTCATTTCTAATCCCCTCATAACCTTTTTAGGTGACATGTATTAATTTAGTCATGTGTTTTTGGCCCATTATTTTGGGCCTAACATTTTCCAAAGTGACCTATGTGTTGATGCTAGTTTTATTGTCTTTTCCTTGTTCCTAGTGTTGTTGTTATTGTTGATCATACTCCTAATGCTTCCCATGTTTTTTTCCCTATTGGTGTTATCTCTTCTTCTATTTGTGGTGGTGCTATCTCTAATTATACTCTTGATGTTCCTAGTGTTATTATCTCTACATATGTTCCTGGTGCTACCATCTCTTATTCTTCTCTTGATGTTGCTACCTCTCCTATTATTTCTCTCATTCAAAGTGTTATTCCTATTTAGGTGGATGTTGTCTCTTTTCGATCTATTATTTCTGATTACTTCTCCTATTATTTATTCTTTACCTTCTCAGACTCTTCCTAGCCTTACTTATTCCACTGACTCTACTAGATCTATTGAGTTTACATTTTGTTCTTAGATGTCTATGGTCCTTGCTAATGGTAGTCATTTCTTGGGATCTTCTTTTCTTTCCCAAAATAGAAATATATATGTTTTTGGATTCAATTTTTTAACAAAATGTTACCTACTAGAGTGGAAGAGGGTTGACCAATAGTTAAAAGTAAATAAATCTAAGTCTCCTCACACTAGTTCATTTTGGAAAATATGTGATAACATGACTAAAATTTTAATTTTTTTACTCATGTGACTAAAACTGGTCACATTCCCCTATTTCTTAGAATTTATAGATATAGGTGACTAATAAGTGACTAATTTGGTTACTAGGTAAAATCAAAAGATCAACCAAATACAAATCAATAAATAAACTACCAAATAAATGACTAAATAATTAGTCACCTAAGCACAAGTGACTAAATAAAGTACCAAATAAATGACAGAATAAGTGATTGGATAATTAGTCACTCATAATTAGTTAGTTGTAATTTCTCCCTTCACTTTCTCTAAGGTTTATTTATTAAAGGGTTAGGTTAATTTTATTTCCCATAACTCATTCATGGCCCTTCGATCTTCTCTTTCTCATACTAATCATGGTTTCACTTTCCATCTTCCTAGATATATGATGCTTTGTTAAATGGGTTGAGAGATTGTAATCACTACTTTGGGCTCGATCAGTATTGCAAATTGATTTAGTTTTCCTCTAAGAGATATATCAATAAATGAGTGGATTAATAATTTTTTGCTTAATTTAGTTCTCTTCTATTTATATTACTCATTTTGATTCTCAATTGTTTATTCCAATGTTCATAATCAAAAGAATTATTAATTTATAACTAATAGTTAAAATCCCAAATTTCAAATTCTACGTAACACTACCACTAACAAAAAAAAACAAATAAATTTGAAACCAATAACAAGTACAATGAACACAATAATTTTTTTTTAATTCAACTTATTACAAGATCAAGCACAAAGATTGGACCACTCTCAATCTGGAAACCTCAAAATGAAAGATGATATCATCCAAATATGTTTCCATTAATATGCTTATACATAAAGAGTTCAGTACAATAATGAATTACAACATAATTCTTAAACACCTATGTCCAACATAGGGACCCTAAATGTTGTTTCAAAAAGTAACTTCAACAGTCGTCCTTAGCTACTTGCTAAACAACTTGAAGCATCTGGAAAAACACACAGAAATGCAACACAACACAAAAGGGGGCTTAGTAGACATTGAGTTGAAAAGTGCAATCCATTTAAATTACCTCACATTTCCACAAGTTTCCTAAGTCAGAGAAATAGATCTGAACCAATGACAGTTCACAACCCCAAGTGTTTTTCAATAGATATCAACTAAGTGACAATATTACAATCACATCATAACATTCTACAGTTACATGCTAATTAACATTATTTAGATTTCATGCAAACTATTCGATAAAATGCCTCGGCTCTTGACTACTATCATCAGCTCAAAATTTAAGTGAACTCAAAACTGAGGTCGAACCTCTCACACCTTTATCATATAAGAGAGTTTTGATTCATGGGTGCTCACAGAGCTCGATGGAAGTTTTAAAACATAAGTGTTATTACACAATCTGCGAGCATGCTAACTGTCGTGAGCATGTATTTCTCACACAGCTCAACTCTAAGGAATACACAAGTATGTTTATATTTGTATATATAAACCATTTTACCCAAAGACCGAGCTCAAAAAAAACCTATTCTTATTTTAACTGTGTCCCATGTCGTATGCTATGTGTATGACAAAATATCAACAACATACATGGAAACAAAACACACAAAGAACCACAGACTTTTAAAACTGAAAATGGAAACCCGTATATTAAACATTAACTAAACCCAGATGCAAAAAACAAAGCATGCAAATATATGTATTACCCATATCCAAATATGAATATATACAAAATTTGGCAAATCAATTGCCCAATCTTGCATACACCCATACTTGGGTATCGATAAGCATATTTTAACCACAGATTTCTTATTTTCTTCAACAAACTAACACTACAAGAATAGTAAAGGATTTAAGTTAGAAAATTCCCACTACCTTAAATCACAGTAGGCAAAAAACCCCAAATAAACTTGATACAAAAGCCCAAAATGTCCAACTGAAAGCAATCTCCATAGAACTACCACACAAAACTCGCTATCGACCTCCACAATGAAAGATAATAGCAAAAAATAAAACATCAAACAACAAATAACTCCCCCTGAGAAATTTCCTTGCTCGACTTCATAAGCAAGGATTTCTTTCGAACCAAAACCCTTCATGATGTCGATACTCCAATAACAGAACACAAATGTTATGCGTATGCAAAGCAATGAGGCCAAATTATTGGCATTTCTTCCATAGAGCCAATGCTTGAAAAAGTATGGCGATAAAACCTCCAATGCCATTGAAACCTCATTTACTTGCATTTAATCCATCTGTGACACATCACAGACCGAGTACATATGACAAACCCATTACCACCGCCATATTTTGGCTTTCAAAAAAATGAACATATTACCATTAAGCATAGCATTCAACACCCACTTAGGGTTACTTGATAATAAGAGGTAATAAAAAAAAAATTTCAAATAAGAAAATTGAAAAAGGTTTTTGCCAATCTCAATTTAGGCTATTAAAACCCTTTCAAAAACAAGTATATCTATATGCAATGCCAACTATAGTTAGTAATGACAAGTCAATATAAGTCAGATAATCAAAACCCTCTCAGTCACACATATGAAAATACAGTGACAAATTCAAACACATAGAGCATGTGAACACATAATAATATTTGCAATAACAAGTTGAACATACAACTAAAACTTTCTTTCTAATATCTATTCAACTCAGAATGCAATTTACATCAGGTTTGAAACATAATAAACATAATCGATACCCAAACAACATGCAATTATAGTTTCACATCATAACATCCTAAGTAACCTTCAAAACTAAACAATTAGTTCTGAATAGAAAATACGTTCATAATAAGTCTCGAGTTCCAAATGACTCAAAATATAACCAAGTTCTATAATGAAAGACAACATATCTACAAAAATGAACTCTAAATAGAAAGGTCTAAAATGCTGATGAACGGAAGTAGTGGTCAGGCAATACACCCTCCCCCACTAGGATTCGACTTTCTCCTAGAAGTCAACAAACAAGTGCGGATGAGCTACTCTCATCATTTCAGTGTCCTCCCAGGTAGAAAATGTTTCATCATTGGAGTCCCATAGGACCTTTACCTACCTTATTTCTCTTCCTCTTAAACTCATAGTTCTGCTTTGCATGATCTGCACTGGTTCTAGCATGATTTGACCATCCAAAATCTGCAAATTTTTCCAATCAAGTACATGAGCAATATCAGGTATATATTTATGCAAAACTGAAACATGACATACATTATGTATGCGAGAAAGACTCGGTGGCAAGGTAAGTTTGTAGGCAATAGTCCCTATCCATTCCAAAATTTCAAATGGACCAAAAAATCATGGTGCTAACTTGGATCCCTTTCCATAAAGAATTGGACTCTTACATGGTCTTACCTGAAGAAAATTTTTATCTCTAGCCAAGAATTGATGGTCAATTCTATGCTTATCAGCATATTTCTTTTGTCTATCTTGAGCAGTAATAAGGTGCTCTCTGATCCTCTTAACCTGCTACTCCAAATCTTGCAACATATCAGGTAGTAAAAGACTCCTATCCTCCAAATTATAGGCAAATTGTACCAAGTGTATATACTCCTCCCATTTATTCTATCTATCCATAACGTACATCCTAAGCATGTCTTCCAGAATCTGGTTGACACATTCAGTTTGTCCGTCAGTCTCTAGGTGATAAGCTGAACTGAAATTTAGCTGAGTACCTAACTCATGCTACATGGATTTCCAAAGAGAAGAAGAAAACACTAGATCCCTATCAGAAATAATCTTTTTAGGAATTCTGTGTAACTTAACTACCTATTCCATATAAATCTTGGCAACCCTTGCTGCATTATAGGATGATCTAATAGGAATAAAGTGAGCAGCCTTAGAAAATCGATCCACTACAACCATAATAACGTCATGCCTACGAGCTATAATAGGCAATCCAATAATAAAATCTATAGAAATGGTGTCCCATTTCCATTCTGGAATACTATGTGGCTGCAATAAACCTGTAGGGTGCTGATGTTCAGCCTTTACCCGCTAACATTCCAAACATCGAGCCACAAAATTTGCTATGTCTCTCTTCATTCTAGGCCAATAGTAATGCTGCTTAAGGTTAGCATGCATTTTATTGACACCCGGATGAGCCGAATATGTGCTTTGTGGGCCTCTAACAAAATCAGATTTCTCAAATCACCCAACTCAGGAACGTACACACTCCCTCTATACAACAGTAAACCTTCAGGATTCATCAAATATCCCTCAAAATGCCCTTCCAAGACACTACCACTGTCCATAACAGCCTTGACATCCTAGAAGCAATGATCTATGGAAAGGTTTTGTAAAATCTTATCCTTAAGATCCACTGCTAGGATTAGAGAAGATAATTCATGTTGCCTTCTGCTAAGTGCATCAGTAGCCATGTTCTCCTTCCCTTGCACATATCTAATCTCAAAGTCATATTCACACAAGAACTCCATCCATCTTCACTACCTAGCATTGAGGTTTGATTGTGTGAAAAGATACTAAAGGCTTCGGTGATCAGAATGTAACTCAAATCGTTGACCCAGAAGAAAATGCTGCCACTTGGTCGAAGCATGCATAATCACAGTAAGTTCAAGATCATAAGTAGGGTAATTCACCTCATGAATCTTTATTTTTCTGGACTCATAAGCTATAACATGTCCATCTTGCATCAATACTACCCCTATGCCATCCAATGATGCATCAGTGCAAACCACGAACTCTTTAGCAAACAAGTGCAGATGAGTTGCTCTCATCATTTCAATGTCCTCCCAAGTAGTAGATGTTTCATCATTGGAGTCCCATAGGACCTTTACTTGCCTTATTTCTCTTCCTCTTAAACTCATAGTTCTACTTTGCATGATCTGCACTGGTTCCAGCATGATTTGACCATCCAAAATCTACAAATTTTTCCAATCAAGTACGTGAGAAATATCAGGTATATATTTACGCAAAACTAAAACATGAAATACATTATGTATGCGAGAAAGACTCGATGGCATGGAAATTTTGTAGGCAACAGGTCCTATCCATTCCAAAGTTTCAAATAGACCAACAAATCATGGTGCTAACTTGGATCCCTTTCCATAACGAATTGTACTCTTATGTGGTCTTACCTAGAGAAACACTTTATCTCCAACCAAGAATTGACAGTCAATTCTATGCTTATCAGCATATTTCTTTTGTCTATCTTGAGCAGTAATAAGGTGCTCTCTGATCCTCTTAACCTGTTGCTCCAAATCTTGCAACATATCAAGTCCTAAAAGAGTCCTATCCTCCAAATTATCCCAACTGAGAGGTGTCCTACAAGGTCTACCATACAATGCTTGAAATGGTGCCATACCTATGGAACTGTGATATCCATTTTTATAGGAGAATTCTACCAAGTGTAGATACTCCTCCCATTTATTCTGTCTATCCATAACATACATCCTAAGCATGTCTTCCAAAATTTGGTTGACATGTTCAGTTTGTCTGTCAGTCTCTAGGTGATAAGCTGAGCTGAAATTTAGGTAAGTACCTAACTCACGCTGCATGGATTTCCAAAGAGAAGAAGTAAACACTAGATCCCTATCAGAAATAATCTTTTTAGGAATTCCGTGTAACTTAACTACCTATTCCATATAAATCTTGACAACTATTGTTGAATTATAGGATGATCTAATAGGAATAAAGTGAGCAACCTTAGAAAATTGATCCACTACAACCATAATAGTGTCATGCCTACAAGCTGTAATAGGCAATCCAGTAATAAAATCTATAGAAATGGTGTCCCATTTCCATTCTGGAATACTATGTGTCTACAATAAACCCGCAGGGTGCTAATGTTCAGCCTTTACTTGCTGACATTCCAAACATCAAGCTACAAAATCTGCTACATCTCTCTAAATTCTAGGCCAATAGTAATGCTGCTTAAGGTTAGCATGTATTTTCTTGACACCTGGATGAGCCGAATATGGTGTTTTGTGGGCCTCTAACAAAATCAAATTTCTCAAATCACCCAACTCAAGAATGTACACACTCCCTCTATACAATAGTAAATCTTCATGATTCATCGAATATCCCTCAAAATGCCCTTCCAAGACACTGCCACTGTCCATAACATCCTTAGCATCCTAGAACCAATGATTTGCAAAAAGGTTCTATAAAATCTTATCCTTAAGATCCACTGTTAGGATTAGAGAAGATAATTCATGTCGCCCTCTGCTAAGCGCATCAGTAACCACATTCTCCTTCCCTTGCACATATCTAATCTCGAAGTCATATTCACATAGGAACTCCATCCATCTTCGCTACCTAGCGTTGAGGTCTAGTTGTGTGAAAAGATACTAAAGGCTTTGGTGATCAAAATGTAACTCAATTCATTGACCTAGAAGAAAATGCTGCCACTTGGTCAAAGCATGCATAATTGTAGCAAGTTCGAGATCATGAGTAGGGTAATTCACCTAATGACTCTTTAGCTTTCTGGACTCATAAGCTATAACACGTCCATCTTGCATCAATACTTCCCCTATGCCATTCAATGATGCATCAGTGCAAACCACAAACTCTTTAGCTGAATCAGGGACTGCCAGAACTGGTGCACTGGTCAAACATTCCTTAAGTTTCTAAAATGCTACCTCACACTCATCTGTTCATGCAAATTTCTTCCCTTTTCTCTGAAGAGATGTGATAGGATGCACTATTCTAGAGAAGTTTAACACAAATCTATGGTAATAGCTTGCTAAGCCTATGAAACTTCGAACCTCTAACACATTCATAGGTGTTGGCCAATCAACAATAGCCTAAATTTTGGATGGATCTACAAAAATTCCATCCCCTAAAATGATATGTTCTAAGTAACAAATCTCTGATTCAAAGAATTAGCACTTCTCAGGATTGGCATATAGTCTATTCCTATGAAGGCATTCCAAAACCTACTCTAAATGCTACTCATGCTCCTCAATAGAGTTAGAATACACTAAAATATCATCCAAAAATACCACTATGAACTTGTCTAGGTAAGTTCTAAACACACCATTCATTAGGCTCATAAAGATAGAAGGTGCATTTGTTAACCCAAAAGGTACTACTGTGAATTCATAGTGCCCATACCTAGTGTGAAAAGTTGTCTTGTAAATATCAGCTTCCTGGATTCTAAGCTAGTGATACCCGAATTTCAGATCAATCTTTGAAAAGACTCAGGCACCCTTGACATGGTCAAACAAGTCTTCAATTCTAGGCAAAGGATACCTATTCTTAATAGTGACCTTGTTTAATTGTCTATAATCTATGCAAAGTCTTAAGGAGCTATCTTTCTTCTTGACAAAGATTACTGGAGCACCCCATGGCAAAACACTAGGATGAATCAAACCTTTCTCCAAAAGCTCCTCCAACTAAAATTTAAGTTCAACTAGATTTTGAGCTGTCATTCTGTAAGGAGTCTTGGAAATTGGTTCCATTCCTGCCACTAAATCAATTCAAAAATCAATTTCTCTTCTTGAAGGTATTCTAGGAATCTCTTCAACAAAAACATCCGAAAAACTTTGTAAGACTGGATGATCGAGAGAAGATCTCTTAACCATAGAATCTTCTAAATCGTTTACCAAAATGGCAAACAAACTACAACCTTTTTGAGCACACCTTGCCAATTACTTGGTAGAAATTATCCGCAAAGAGATGGGTCTCTTGATTCTTGCAATAACCCTAGCTGATTCAAAATCATCAACACAATTGATTGACTTATCCTTGCAATCCAAAATAGCTTGATTTTGCTGTAACCAATCCATTCCAAAAACTACATCATACGATCCTAAAGGTCTAACCTTAAGGTTTGCTAAAGTAGTAAAAGATTTCATACGAATCTTATAGTCATGAGCAAAAATATCAGCGTTCACCCTAGAACCTGATGTTAACTCCACTTGTCATCTTTTCCTTACCCTAACCACAAGTATTCCACTATATGCAACTAAAGTAGAAGAAATAAATGAGTTTGTAGCTCCAGAATTGAATAAGATAGATATTTTCATACCTTGAGTATTTCCCTAAGCTTCAATAACTGTGTTTTGGTGTTCAGCCTGCTTCTGATCCAAAGTTGCAAAAATATGGTGGTTCTTGGTAGAATCACAAACTGTCACTTCTGACCTAGCTGGCTTAGGTCTAACCTTCAACTTATCCCAGTTAGGGCACTAAGACTGATAATGACCTAACTATCCACAATGAAAACACTCAATAGATTTCCTAAATCCCATGTTCTGACTAGAAGGATTAGGAGATGGTTTATTACTCTACACACTTTGAGGTGTTTGAGATGGTCTAGGATGTTCTGAACCCTTGGAGTCCTTATCAAACTTCTTCTTCTTGAATTTCCTACCTGAAAATCCTAATTTGGCACTACTCTATGGAGGCTTTTGACTCTTATTGACATTCAGAGTAGATGGATTCATGCTGGTTATGTATGAAGCCCCATGATATCTAGACTTAATCTCAATTAGCTTTGCTCACTCCGAAGCTTCCTGCATATTTAAAGGTTGGAAAGTTCTCACTTCCTCCCCAATCTTGGGCATAAGTCCTTTGATGAAGTGCTATATCATGGCCTTATCAATTTCTACCCAACCAAATTTTTTTTTAAGCTCGTAGAACCTATGTTCATAAGCTTCCACTATAGAGCCAGACTGCATAATCTGAAAGAACTCCTCTGCATGGGCCTAACGCCAATATTCAGACATGAACCTCTCTTTGAATCGCTCTACAAAGAGCTCCCAAGTAAAAAGATAAATGTTAATGCCCAGCTTCTCCAACTCCTATTCCCACCACAAGGAACTGAATCCCCTAAAATGCATAACTGTCCATCTTACTTTCATGTTACTCAAGTAACAATGTAAGACAAAGCATCACTCAATATTTAGCAACCAAGCTTCTGCTACTGTACCTTGTTCTGTACCATAAAATAATGACCCTTTCATCTTGGAAAGATCCTTGAGTTGAGCTCTTGCCACTGGATCTTCTTCTACAAGAAGGTTAATACCTTGTACAAGAGGTCTCCTATCATTCGCTCCCCCACCAGGAATCTGGTTGTTAGCCTCAATATTATCGAGATGTTCTATAATCCTCTAAAGAACCATAGCTTGATCTGCCTGGTTATCCTAGTTGTTTCCAACCCCAGCATTCTGATCAAACTGATCATTCCCAGCAAAATTCTGGTGCCTAGGACCTCTACCATGGTCTCTGCCCCTACCTCTACCTCTGCCTCTGCCAGCAAGGTTATCCTCAGGAATGCTGCATCCTTGAGTTCCTCTAGTGATGGGAGGCATGATAGCAACCTAAAAACAACTAACTGTTAATACGCATCGATAAAAAGTTAAACCCTATAACCCAAGAGTCCTGGTTATTCTAACTAGGCTCTAATACCAAATGTAAGACTACCTCTAAAAAAAAAACAAATAAATTTGAAACCAATAACAAGTACAATGAATGCAATAATTTTTTTAAAATTTAATTCAACTTATTACAAGATCAAGTACAAAGATTGAACCACTCTCAATCTAGAAATCTCAAAATGAAAGATGATATCATCCAAATATGTTTCCATTAATATGCTTATACATAAAGAGTTCAGTTCAATAATGAAGTACAACATCATTCTTAAACACCTATGTCCAACATAGGGACCCTAAATGCTATTTCAAAAAGTACTTCAACAGTCATCCTTAGCTACTTGCCAAACAACTTGAAGCACTTGGAAAAAACACACAGAAATGCAACACAACACAAAAGGGGGCTCAGTACACACTGATTTGAAAAGTGTAATCCAATTGCATACACGTTAGAAAAAACATATACATAACCATAATGCAGATATCTGATTCACTTTAACATAGTGCAGTTCCATAATTAATATGCAAGAAGTAAACATTTACTTAACAATGCAAAATTAAACTCGCACTAAGAATAACCCATAAATGAATCATATATATATTGAGGTGTCATCGTTATGGCAATAAGATTCTGCATCCATGTATGGTATGCTCATAGTCAACACATAATAATATTCTCTATTATACTTGTCAATGTCAGAATAGAGATGTGCCTTCTTCTCCGTACTTAACCATATAGGTTTAAGTCATAGGTAAGTCCAATTATCTTTTTAAATCTAATTAACCCACCCAATTCACTTTAAAGTTATCGCTGAATTAATTAACTGAATAAGATATACAAAATTCAGCCACCCTGATATATGTTCATCACAGCTATTCTTAAAATACACATCAAACTAATGTACAAAAGAATGTAGATGCAATAGATATAAAATCAATATACAACATGATACTACATCCTTTAATCCATTCGTAATACATCTTATTCTGCCAATTTCAAAAGTAACCTAGATTACTATAACAATAGGAAAAAAACTTTAATATTAAGATCTCATAAATATAATTAACGGACATATCACCTTAACGATATTCAGCAAATCTTAATACTACACAATTGAACCCAACTATCATAATAAACTAGATTAATCTTCAAAATGACTAAGATAATAGAATTAGAGTAAATATGATATTCTTGTTTTAAATGACTTTCATCAAACAAATATCATAAAACTAACTTTATTTGAAAATAATTTCCAACTCAATAATAGATGAAAAAAAAAAACAAAACTTCATCAGAATAATAAATCCAATTCATATATATATAAATTCCATATGGTTAATATTTCAAACCCATTTAGTTCCAGTATATAATGGTGTTTATTTCAACCTTTGCTGACTTATATTTTACTATTAAAAAAAATCACCTACTGTTCCATATAACAGTTTCCTACAACATTCTAATAAACAACTATTCAATCATTACAAATATTATCATACAAATATAACTTAATCAATAATGCTAAGCTTTTATTTATCTTATTTCAATATCCCTAATTGCAAATTCTATGTACAGTCAGCTTACAGACTTTAACCAATTTTCACTAATACACAAACATGTTCGACATAACTACTGCCTAGTTCCAATTTACCAAACAACATAAGATATCTGGAATCCCAACAACATAAGAAATTCCAAAACATATCATATAAAAATGCCCGATTACACATGGTATCGACTGTTCCCCTGCCAACTCCTTATATGTTGATAACCATAATAACTATGTTGACAAAATAGAAACCCAACTATGTTTTAAATTCCAAACAAATTCTACAATCATAATGTCTAAGACTAGTGTCAGATAATAGCAACCATCTAATTTTCCAAATCTCACATGAACACTATAACAATCGACAAGTCATTCAATCCACGACCTTTGCTCATAAACATCCATTTAAATTACCTCACATTTCCACAAGTTTGCTAAGTCAGAGAAATAGATCCAAACCAATGATAGTTCACAAACCCAAGTGTTTTTCAACAGATATCAACTAAGTGACAATATTACAATCACATCATAACATTATAAATTAACATAATTTAGATTTCATGCTAACTGTTCGATAAAATGCCTTGGCTCTTGACTACTATCATGAGCTCAAAATTTAAGTGAACTTGAAACTGAGGTTGAGCCTCTCACACCTTTATCATATAAGAGAGTTTTAATTCATTGGTGCTCATAGAGCTTGATGGAAGTTTTAAAACATAAGTGTTATTACACAATCTGCGAGCATGCTAACTGTCGTGAACATGTATTTCTCACATAGCTCGACTCTAAGGAATACACAAGTATGTTTATATTTGTATATATAAACCATTTTACCAAAAGATTGAGCTCAAAAAAAACCTATTCTTATTTTAACTGTGTCCCATGTCGTATGCTATGTGTATGACAAAATATCAACAACATTCACGGAAACAAAACAGACAAAGAACCACAGACTTTTAAAACTGAAAATGGAAACCCGTATATTAAACATTAACTAAACCCAGATGCAAACAACAAAGTAGGAAAATATATGTATTACCCATATCCAAATATAAATATATATAGAACTCAGCAAATCAATTGCCCAATCCTGCATACACCCATACTTGGGTATCGATAAGCATATTTTAACCACAGATTTCTTATTTTCTTCAACAAACTAACACTACAAGAATAGTAAAGAATTTAAGTTAGAAAATGCCCCCCTACCTTAAATCACTGTAGGTGGAAAACCCCAAATAAATTTGATACAAAAATCTCGAAATGTCCAACTGAAAGCAATCTCCACAAAGCTACCACACAAAACTCGCAACCAACCTCCACAATGAAAGATAATAGCAAAAAATCAAACATCTAACAGCAAATAACTCCCCTTGAGAAATCTCCTTGCTCAACTTCATAAGCAAGGATTTCTTTCCAACCGAAACCCTTCATGATGCCAATACTCCAGTAACAGAACACAAATGTTATCTCTAAGCAAAGCAATGAGGCCAAATTATTGGCATTGCTTCCACAGAGACAATGCTTGAAAAAGTATGGCGATAAAACCTCCAATGCCATTAAAACCTCATTTACTTGCATTTAATCCATCTGTGACACATCAAAGACCAAGTACATATGACAGACCCATTACCACCACCATATTTTGGCTTTCAAAACAATGAACATATTACCATTAAACATAGCATTCGACACCCACTTAGGGTTACTTGATAATAAGAGGTAATAAAAAAAATTTAAAATAAGAAAATTGAAAAATGTTTTTACTAATCTCAATTTAGGGTATTTAAACCCTTTCAAAAACAAGTATATCTATATGCAATGCCAAATGTAGTTAGTAATGGCAAGTCAATATAAGTTAGATAATCAAAATCAAAGCGATAATTCAAATCCCTCTCAGTCACACATATGAAAATACAGTGACAAATTCAAACACATAGAGCATATGAACACACAATAGTATTTGCAATAACAAGTTGAACATACAACTAAAACTTTCTTTCTAATATCTATTCAACTCAGAATGCAATTTACATCAAGTTTGAAACATAATAAACATAATCAATACCCAAACAACATGCAATTATAGTTTCACATCGTAACATCCTAAGTAACCTTCAAAACTAAACAATTAGTTCTGAACATAAAATATGTTCATCATAAGTCTCGAGTTCCAAATGACTCAAAATATAACCAAGTTCTGTAATGAAAGACAACATATCTATAGAAATGAACTCTAAACAAAAAGGTCTAAAATGTTGATGAACAGATGTAGTGGTCAAGCATGACATAATTAGTCACTCATAATTAGTTAGTTGTAATTTCTCCCTTCACTTTCTCTAAGGTTTATTTATTAAAGGGTTAGGTTAATTTTATTTCCCATAACTCATTCATGGCCCTTTGATCTTCTCTTTCTCATACTAATCATGGTTTCACTTTCCATCTTCCTAGATATATGATGCTTTGTTAAATGGGTTGAGAAATTGTAATACTACTTTAGGTTCTTCGATCAGTATTGCAAGTTGATTTAGTTTTCCTCTAAGAGATATATCAATAAATGAGTGGATTAATAATTTTGTGCTTAATTTAGTTCTCTTCTATTTATATTACTCATTTTGATTCTCAATTGTTTATTCCAATGTTCATAATCAAAAGAATTATTAATTTATAACTAATAGTTAAAAACATGCTAAAAAAAATTGACAATTTATTACTAATTAAAAATATATTTAATAACATGTAAATTCTATTTTTATAAAATATGAGAAGGTGAGTATGCACTTTTAATTGGAGAAAACTGTAATTTTTGGCATAAAAAAGATTGAAGAAATTTTAATCATGCATATGAATAAGTAAATAAAAGATGAGCCAAAAGAGTCTATATAACATACAAATAACACACCCTTTATAATAGAATATCAAAAATTTAAACAATTTGTAACTTCCTCTTTCTATCAACCTGAATATGCAATTTAGAGGTGCTAATATTTGTACCTAAAAGCCTATAAAATAATATCGCAAAGAACCATGGCTTAATCTAATTTTAATTTTCTATGCTAATAACAATATCAAGAAAGCATGTTATAGGACTTCCCTCTTGACAAGATTAATTGAAAATAGTTCAACTTATTGTGAATGATATAACTCCTACTCCAAATCCTATCAACAATCTTCCTGATTAGAATAATAAGCATTATGTAACCAAAATAGATGTGTCAAAGACTAGTGAATTATGTATTAAAAAATTAACACTAAGAGGTCATGAATGACATTGAATTTTATTTGTAAAATATTTGATATGTATTGAATTAAATGAAGAAAACTAATTTGAGTTTTATTTATGGTTATTTTGTTTCCATGAGTAAAATTTGAATTTATGTTACGAGATTGTGTATGTAGAGAGCACTATGACTTTTGCATCACTCACCTTGATATTTGATTTGTTGTAAACTATATTTTAAATTTATGAACAATCCTAAGATCATTTGTTAACTATTACATACATAAATATTTTAAGACTTTTTATAAAGATAAAATTTAAGTTTCATTTTAAATATCTAAATTATAATTTTAATCATCATAAATAAAAATAATTTTTTTAAAGATTGTCTTTTAAGACAAAACATTCATGCATTTTCATTTATGCAAGTGATTAGAGGCAGAAGAAGGAAGAATGAGATTTTTGTGATGAAACATAGAAGAACTTAGAATAAACTTTCACAATATACATTGAACCCATTCGATGGGAATTCACACAACATAGGAAACCTCATCGACTAGTTTGATCTTCTAAAAATCACTTCCATAAACAATCTACAAAGGGATATTTACTCCTCAAATTTAAGAGTGCTCAAAATGGGTGAGTAAGATTATTTTCCTACCCTCATTGATTTTATTTCCCATCATTTTTCACCTTGTATATGTAATCTATAAAAAATGAGATTTATAGCTTAGACCCAAAATATGTATCTCCAATTGGATCTTTGTCCCGGTATCGATATTGATTTGTTGTTGGCCTTAGAATAGTAGGAGATTTTGGCTAGGTAATAGGATCTGGATCTCAACCACAACTTCTATGGAAAGGAAAATAAGGTTAAATAAGAATCTCAAATTATGGCTTCTCACTTACCCCCACTATTGTTCACTCAGTAATGGAACATTTACATGCCATACAAGAACTCCAATTTATTTCTTAGTTGTGACAGTGAGTAGTAAAATAATCAACACTCTACTTTTTTGTGAATGGCATAGACAACTCAAAGTCATTTTTTAGTTTGGGAAGAAATGGTAAATGCTACCCACTACTTTGGGGTATTCACTCTCTAGTCATTTTAGCCATTGGATAATACTCTAGGGCATGTAGTATTTTGTAAGTTGTAGTTGCCTCACAAATTTAGCTAATTTTGGATTAAGTCAATCAAAGTTGAATCATGTCTTTTCTTAAAATATAGCTTTGTTCTTCATTGGTAAAGCATTTGGATTAATTAAGTGTTGAAGTATCTCATTTAAAGATAATCCAAAAGAGTCTACAACCTAAATAAGTGTAAATAAAAGACATGATAAAGAAGTGTATATAAATTGATTTAATTTGAATAATTGTATTATAGACTTATAATATCTCATCAAGAATTTTTATTTCACTAATAATTCTTGTTAGTTGATAGGCTTATTGCGTGGAAAATCTATATATACCTTTCTTGAATTAGAAATATGGCTTTCAAATGATTTAAAAATTGATCAATAAACAACTTTCAAAGCTATAATCAATAGGATTAATAGTTTCCATCAATTTTTTTTTTGGTTGATTAGGAATAGTTTCCATCAAATAAATTTACAACCTATGTTTCCTATCTTGTTAATGACTAAGTAAACCCAGTTGACAAGGTATAGGATGGGTCACAATAAAAGGAAATTCAAAATTGGACTTGACTAGGGTTTTGAAGGGTCACTAGGTGGTCTCAAAGTGCTTTTTTTGTGAAAATAAGCTACCCATATGATAGTATAACATGTTAGGGACTTAATTTTGACCATGATAGTGCCTAGATAGCCTAGGGGGGCCCTTTACCAATGCCTTCTTCCATCAATTCGAAAATGGAGTTGTCACATGACCTCTTTCCCATGCTTCCACTAAGTAAAAAATAACAAACTTAGGGGGAGACAAGTTTGTAAGAGGAAGTGGCTTGGTGTTTTTGGAAAAATAGTAAGTGGGAAGGCCTTTTTAAAGAGTCTTGGAAAAACTAGTGGGGTGTTCACCCAATCTCTAAGTTTAGAGACAATTAGGTTTTGGAGGAGGACTAAGGGAGCTCTTCATCAACTATCATTGCCTTTAGATTGGACCAAGGTTGGTGTTCAAACCATGACCATTTTTCTTTTAGCATTGCATAATGAATCTACAAGCATGGAGTGTTGTTATGGGGTCATGTATTGTTATTGTGAATCTTTGTATTGTGTTGTGGTGGTGTGATTGTGCATTATGCTTCATGTAATTTCTTGATTTTGTGTCTTGATCTCCTTGTTCTTTATTTGAATGTCAAGTGTTAATGGGTGTGAAGGCTTCACTCACCCTTTGAGAAGGGAAGAGAAGTCCAGGGTGAAGGGGTTAGTTGGGCTTGAAATATAGTTGAGAACCTTGGAGTATGGGCTCCATTGTATGACATATTCATTCATATCTTGCTTTGGAGGTGATAAGGGAAATGATGGTGTAGAAAGGAAGTTTATGGAGTATGTGTTTTCAAGGATGCTATAGTTGAGGTAGTATGTTTGGAGGATGCTTATGAAAGCCACAAAAGGGCATGGAATTTGTTGATTTGTGAAAGCCCCGAAAGGGCATGAAAATTATTTATTGCAAATATGGTATGAAATGGAAAGTCTCCTATTTGAAAGCACACCTTCATGTGATAAACCATGTAACTTACCACATAAAAAAATCATATTTTTGTAATGATTTTCAGTATGAAGAAGAAATAAAATAATATCATTGTAAAAAATTAATCATAATAAATTAATAATCATTGTAATTATAAGCTAACTATATTAAAAGAAAAGTTAATCATATATGAAGATTATTCTTTAAAGAATTAAATGTGACATGAAGATGTCAATTATTTGTTGAAATAATGAGTAATTTGAAATTTAGGCCCATCATGAAGATTCTTGGGCTAATAATAATGAATGAGTCAAATGAAAAAAATATTTTAAAGAATCTAATGAGTGCATATGGAAAAGTGGGTTCTAAGTCACACAACAAAGATAGTAATATTGCAAGACATGTACTTACATCAATAATAGTAAGCACAAAAATGAAGAAAGAGTGACTGATTATAAGCACATGAAAAATAATGTAAATAGGTGGAGGTACTCTAATAAGAGCCATGAGAAGGTGAGAAAGAGTGCAAGATCCAACAAAAAATTAGTTATGGACATTTAGCAGTAGACTACCATGGAAAGATAAAGAAACTAATGAAGCTTTCAAATTGTTGATTGGAAATTTTTGGAAGAATAACACATGTTTTTCCTAATCAAAGAGATGTGGTAAGAAGGAAAATTGGTAGTAAAGACCATGATCCACATGCAAAACATTTTTTGGATTTAACTCAGACACAATTCTTTGCAAAATTTAATTGTATGTATGTTAGAAAGTAAATTCCACCAATATAACTGAGAGTGGAGGGGAGGGTGAATTAGTTATCCAACTATTAAAACACTTGTAAAACTTATTAACCCTTAAGCATGTGAAAAATACAATCATAAACCATAACAAGATACCTGTACACAATAACACCAGATATGTTAACTAGGGAAACCCTTGATCAAAGGGAAAACCCCGGTGGGGATGATACCCACAAAATTTTGTACTTATATAAATATTCCTTGTAAGAGGATGGGCTCTATTACGAGCCAATGAAATATATTTAGTATATATCAGTTCTTATTAGGAGATTTTGAATCCTTGTTACAAGAGTCTAACCCTATTAGGACGTGTGCCAACCCTATTAAGAGTTGTACAAGGTAGAAGGACCCATTGTCCAAATAGCTTCAGGGGCAAGACCACCAAACTCACTATCCAACTAGTCTCTATATTATTCCTTGCTAAATAATAGAAATAGAATAACTTCAACTCCTTTATCTTCTTGACCAGACCTATCCTTTTCTTATCTCAATACTAGATCACTAATCTCGCATCCAAATAATCCCTTGGATTACTTACATGCATTTAGCAACTTTGCATATCACTTGCACAATTTTCACTATAAATATTAATCACACACTTCACCATAAGGAAATTAACCTTCCTTTATGTCATATCATCAAAAAAAAATCCTTGAGTCAGCCTTGAGGATTTCTCAATTAATTATAATAAGACCCGATTAAGATATTACAAAACTTTACAACTTTTCATAATTATAAATCACTGTCAGTTCATAGTCTTTACAACTTCTCATGCATGCAACATTAGAACTTGTACACTAGCTGATATTATCAGCATGCTATCTATTATTATAGTTTAATTGCACTCATCATGATTCTATCTTAGTAAAGAGATGTAAACTAATCATCATAAACCACTTATTAGGTACTGTATTTTCTTACTATCTTTTGTAAATCTTGAATATCTTTTGCATGTCTTAAAATTTTGCCATGCACACTTAACCAATACATTAGGTTATAATGTAGAACACATCCTTAACTACACTTGACCTAATCATCAATACTCAGTCTATATAACCTCATTCTCTATTTGTTTCTATGCCAGTCTTCATAGAAACAATACTATATTGACATCAATGACAAACATAGTCATGAATGCAACATGTCAATCATAAACTATCTCTCCAATGTTTAGAATACTCCTCCAAAGAAATAGAATAAAAAATCATGCTAAAAATCTCCCCCTCTTGCATTAATGGAAACATAGATGAAAAACATCTAAGTTCCAAGAATACCAACTCAAAATCTGTTGCTACTACTATTATTTTCTCCTTTTAAAATCATCTTCATTAATCATATCTAAAAATCACTAAAACACTGCTCTATCTTTGCTTTCTCTTTCTCATGATCAACATAAGTTGTTCATACTTCTCCCTCATTGATATAACTCAATGTTTCTTCCCATTGATATCAATCACTCTCATTGGTGCATCTCCCCCATTTTTGTAACCACTCTCCCCCATTATAACATTTCTTCCCCATGCATAGGAGATTTTTTTCATGTATACTTCTCCCCCATTAAAATCAATGACAAAAGGTTTCATTATGTCAACCATCTTCTCAAATTTTTCAATCAACTCAAGTGTCCAAAGATACTGTTCAATATCAACTACCAAGAGTCCTTGATGACTCTACTCATCTTAGACACTCCCCCATATAGAAAGCATCAACATTTAGTCTAGACAAATACTTATGCTCTCTACCACTAGACTGATGCATTCTCTACATCATCTATTCAGAAGTAGGCAGGGGCATAATCCCAAGCATACTTCACCAATACTCAAATATATTTTTAGGCAAGGGCTTCGTAAAGATATTTGTAGTCTTCTCTTTTGTACTTACATACTCTAATCTAATCTCTTTATCTACAAATTTTTCTCTCAAAACATGATACTTAATGGATATATGCTTAGTCTTAGAATGCAATAGAAAATTCTTAGACATACTCACCATTTTTGTGTTATTATAGTGTATTATAACAGGTTCTGAAAGCTCTATCCCAATATCCTTTAGCATTTTCTTCATCCACATGTTTTAATTACAATTATTTGCTGCTGCTATATACTCTGCTTTTGTTGTACTCTATGAAACATAATCTTATTTCTTGCTTAGCCAAGAAACCAATCTTCATCCAAGGAAAAATGCTTCACCACTGGTTGATGAAGGGTGCTCCCCTTAATACCATAAACACATAATAGAAACAAAGAAACAACAACAAATGAGAGAATAAAATATGGACTTATTATTTGTGTTGCAAATGTGGAATTATAGAATTCACAAGTATAATATGCTAACCCACATGGGTGCCTTCATTACAATAATCTACAAGACTAAGTTGCGAACTACCACCTAGAGCTATCTAGGACAATATTCGGGCCATTCTTAAATAGGCAATTTTATGTTTCCCAAGAAGGTTCTAGACATTAAAACTTAATACCTAGGGCTGATAGACTCTAACAATACATATAGAGTCAGCCAAATACATCTTTGACAATTATTTTAGATATTTTGTGTAGCCCAACTTCAAAAGGCCATAACTCTCAACCTGTTGCTCCTATTGTCTATCATAATCACTTTTTTGAAATGCCAGCTATTGATCTATAGGCTCAAAACAAAGCAAACACCCTTCTATTGAGTTTTTGGACCTCATTCAGGTGCTCTAAGGCCTTCAATAGTGAGCTTGGAGATTTTTCTACAAAATTTTCCAACAAAAATCAACAATAACTTCTTTGATACTGAAGTTGGAGCAATGAGATTTTTATGGTATGCTTATATTCTAAAATAAACCTTCACATAGAAAATGAGAACATTCCAAGCTCATATGACAAACTTATAAAAATAGTAATTTCTCATAAATAGTAACCACATTATCTACTACTCCTTATTAAAATAGAAAAGACTAAAAATAAAATATTTTTGGGTGATCCAAGATTGCTCTTACACCCAGGATGCTCTTGCATCAGACACCTGGGATAATTTGAGAAGTGACCCTGTCATGTCTCAAGTGTTCAGGGGAAAACCAAGATGGTTAACCTCCTCCCTTGCTAGCCATGATTAATCATCTACTAGCCTCCCTTTCCATTTGACCAAGTATTTCTCATAAGTTCTAATCATTGTACTTTTGCCAACATGACTATCTAGTATCTCCTCAATCTCCTTTGTAGCTGAACTAGCTGCTAGAATACTTCATGTAAGACCCCTTCCCTAGTACCATATTATAAACCCTAAGTAATATGAATTTGGTCAAAACTGGGAAGCATAAGGAAATGAGATATCATGTCTTTCTCTCTCGTGCAAGGTATGTGAATTATAAACTATTACCATACACCTTATGATAGGATGGTGATAAGAATGTTCCAAGATTTAGGTATGTCATGATTGGCATCCTTCTTATTAATATTGGACCTGAGATCTTATTGTAATGATATATATTGTGGTCATTATTGTCATAAGTATCATATTCAAAATTTTATCAAGGTAGTAAGCTAAGACCCTATGAAATAAAGGCTTGAGATGTTATCACTTAGAAAGCTATGTCGATGGATCCATAGTATGTTATGATCTATTAGGATAGTTTATTTAGGAGGTCATTGTGGAAAGCTGAATTAACACCCACCCTTGTGAGTACTAATAATAATCATAGATAAAAATTGTTATCGATTTAGAAAAGGCTTACTTAGTAGAGCTCAGCTTAATGTAAATATAATAAGTCAATTTTTGTACAAGTAGTATTAGGTGTATAGGCTATAGTGAATGATGATTAAGATGAAAATATAATATATTGACTAATAGACATAATGGGTTTACCTGATGATTGATTTTAAACCTATGTAGAGATGATTACGAAAACATCTTGATTCCCTAACATTAGTGATTTTAGAGACATATGCCTTATCATGTAATATCTCATAATGGTAACAAGATAGTGTTAGTAATCAAACCATATTTAATTGAATCAAGTATACTAGTTGTGATGATTACATTTTGGTAGTTTTGATTCAGAACTAATTTTCATGTTGGTTGATTTAGCAATATCGATTCAACATTTCATCATTATGATAGGAAATGGATTATGATGTGATGTAAAGTGTCAAATTGATTATGATGATTTATGATTAAATGTGATGTGCAAGTGTTGATATTTTAACATTTTGAATGTCTTATTTGAAATGATTAAGAAAAGAAATTTAAGGGAATTATGTTAATATGGATTACATAACATTTTGATTTAATGCATTTATGACATGTATTCTATGTGACCTTCTTGGACTAATGATGCTTGGTTTTAGTGTACAGTAAGTGGACCATGGAAATTTTTGGGGAAACAAGTTCCAAACCCATATGAACATGGTTTAGCCAAGGCAGATCTTTGGAAGATTCAAAAGCCTCATTGTGATATATTTTATATTGTAAATGTAAGCTTGGTTGTGTGCAAAAATTTTTAATCTCAAAGTTGCATTAAGAACATGTCATGATGATGTGGAATTTGTTTTGATGTGTCACTTGACACTTGTGGATTTTTGTGCGTTAATGACATGTCACCTAGGGTTTTGGTCATGGTGGCATTTTACCCTAAAACTAATTACCTTGATAATGATTTAGCAAACCCACTTGACAAAGGATAGGATGGGTTACAATCAAAGGAAATTCGAATTTAGACTTGACTAGGGTTTTTGAAGGGTCATTAAGTGGTCTCAAAGTGTCTTTTATGTGAAAATGATCTACCCATATGATAGTATAACATGTTAGGGACCTAATTTTGACCATGATAATGACTAGACAGCCTAGGGGGCCCTTTACCAATGCCTTCTACCACAAATTCGAAAATGGAGCTGTCATATGTGTTCTTTTCCATGTTTTCACGAAGTCAAATATAGAAAATTTAGGGGGAGAAAAGTTTGTAAGAGGGACTAACTTGGTGTTTTTGCTAAAATAGTTTGTGGGATGACATTTTTAGAGAGTTTGAGAATAACTAGTGGGGTGTTCACCCACTCTCTAAGTTTAGAGACAGTTAGGATTTGGAGAGAGGCTAAGGGAGCTCTACATCAACTATCATTGCCTTTAGCTTGGACAAAGGTTGGTGCTCAATCATGACCATTTTATTTTAGTTTTGCATAATGAATCTACAAGTATGGAATGTTGTCATGGAGTCATGGATTTGTTATTGTAATATTTGGGTGGTGTTGTGAATGTGCACTGAATTTTATATATTGTCTTGGTTTTCTTCCTTGATCTCTTTGTTTTGTTTTCAATGTTGAATTTTTTCATGGGTGTGAAGGCTTCACTCACCCTTGGGAGGGAAGAGAAGCCTTGGGTGAAGGGGTTAGTTGGGCTCAACATTGAAGTTGAGAGATTTTCCTCTTGGAGAGGGTTTTGTTGTTCATGGAGTATGGGCACCATTGAAACCATATTCTTTGTTTGATAGATTTGAAGAGGAATTTGTATTATGGGAGATATAAATGTATTGATGTGATGAAGAGAATTTATTTGATAGCCTTGAAGAGGCACTATTCAATTGCAAATATATATATGTATATGGATATGGCATTCTCTTCTTTGGAGAGCCCACCTTCACCCATTGGTTTATGATTCTAATGGAGAATCATTATGTCAACCTTGGAAAGGAATGTTATGTGTTGTATTTTATAGTTTCATGCATTGCATTTGTGTATCCTAATGGCCTTGTTTCCCCTGCTTGGTGGGTGGCTTCATAGAAGCCTAGGATGGGAGGTGAGCCTCGATTGTTCCAAGTTTGTGTTGTTTTGCAAGTTTTGTGCTTTTGGATCGATGGAAGAAATTAGAGATTTTTCCATTGCATTGGTAAAACAAAAGAGGTGACAATATGTAGTGTATTTGGAAGACCCATTCCTCTTTCAATCCATTATGGATTAAGTGTGATAAAAGACATCCATTGTGGTTTTGTGTAATGTGTTGTAAAGGAAGATGTTCATTTAAATATATATTATTACTAATGTAGTCTTTTGAAAGGAGTGAAGAAATTGGAATATGGACATTTGTAGTTACACTGTAATCCATTTTTATATATTTAGTTTGCATTGGAATAGAGAAAGTTGTCCATCATCATAGTCAAATATACATTTGTAGTTACACTGTAATACAATCCATTGTGATTGTTCATGTAAAGGAGTTTCATATTATAATTAGTTTGATAAGAAATTTTTATTTAAAGTTTCATAATAAGGATTGCAATGGTAGATGTTATAATGGATCTTGCCCAAATGGAAGCTAAAAAAAGAGAGTATCGCATCAAGCATTTAGTATGAACTAAGCCTCTAAGTTCAATTTTATTTACCTATAAATTCAAGTGGCTTCAATGTAACTAAAAATTGGAAATAGTCATTATAAATGTTGGTATTAACTTCAAAATAAAGATCAAGCTAAAGTTCTTTTTGCAATACATGTAAGCAAGGACAATAATCCAGTAGCCAATATAATACAATACACCCACATGCAACAAAATCAGGATATGAGCAAGATTGCTCTTTGGAGTTTGTATGGGGAATCAAGAAAATACCCCACTGTCACAAAATTAGAATACAAATCATTAAAATATTCAAACATAATATTCTTTATAATCTTCTACCTAGAGTCCCCATATAGGTAGAAGTAGACACAAGATCTTATCAATATCAAAATCACTATGTTATATTAAGGGGATGAGTAGAAGTCACAAGATTCACCTGACCCCATCAAAACTAAAAATAAATATATTTAATTATATATACTAATTTAATAGTGCCCATGGAAGGACATGATGTGATAATAGGAAGGGACCATAACCCAAAAAATAAATTTAAAAAAAAAAACTATAAACCTATACTATACTAGGTACTTCCTAGGTGAGCGGCCATGGCAAGCACATATAAAAAATAATAAAAAATTTAATAAAAAAAAAATTTAAAGCAAATGATAACCAGCCCTTAGGATAAGACAGGACATGCGAAAATGTCTTGGGGAGAGGGAAAGTCACATGACTCTCCCTTTTCCCACCTTTTCCTCCTCCCTCGGTGCCTCCAAAAAGCCACCCATAATAGGAGTCAAAAAGTCAAATGCCCCCACACGTGCCTTGGAAAATATAGATTCAAGGAGGGAAGCTTGGGAATTGAGGATGGAAAAAAGTAAGAGGGAGCTAGTGTAGGTTGGTAATTAGTAGGATATGATTGTTTTTTTGCTGTATATAATAAGATGGGCAGCAAGGATATAGAACTTAGTAAGTAGGTATTTATTAGTGACTAATGTTAGTTATTAGGTTTATGCAATATAATTTAGGGGGAAGTGGTTGGTGCAAGTAATTTGTAAATTGGCTTTTAGCTAGCACTGAAGCCAATGTAAGTAGTTTGTAAAGTAGTCAGTGATAAAGTAATTATTAGAGATTATATCATTTTTGGTAGATTCTTATATATATATTTTTGTATTATAGTTGCTTTATTTTATTGGTATATATTTTAATGTTAATTGAGTTATACAATATTGATATATCATAAATATCTTATAATATTTTATGTGTGTACCGAACATATGTTAATATATACAAATTTATTCATTTAATTTATCTTACGTTTAGGAATATAAATTTAGAATAGAATACATAAGAGTAATGTGAAACTAAGAATAGTGGCTCTTGTATTGGAAATTATGTTAACAACTTCTTGATACATATATACACACACCTAGATGAAGTCACCCTGAAGTACATATTACTTTCCAAAATGAATAGATATATGTATAACTTTTATTAACCTTCCTAGTATCTACCTTTAAATACAACTCTATATAGAATTGAAGTGGAATAAGGTATGTATGCTATATAATGAATGGTGATCATAATAACTCAAGGATTCACATATGCTGAGATCCTGCTCTTTCTTAGATGTATAGCATTAGAAATCAATTAATATGTTTTACCATTGTTATTGCCTAGTTAAAGTTTCATGAATATACTTATATCCTTTTATTTCATTATTTAATAATCTTATGTACTTATTGTTCTTCAGATGCAAGCATTTCAAATAAGGTCAACAGGTTATGGATAGGTCCCTACCAAGTTACAATGATCTTGATACTTATTTAGGGTTGCACGCATAACTCAACCAAACAAAGGCATCATAACATCCAAGACTAGTTAATAATCTCAACTCAAACTAGACCTTAGATTATCATTCATGATTAGGTGCAAACACTTTTTGTAATGTTTGAATAGGATCTGACCAAGATTGTGATACTAAGTATGCTAGTGCTACCAATACTATGGCAAGTAAAATATGCATTAGTTTGAAAACTTGATATACTCATTTGACCTAAACCTTAAGGTATTACTTCCAATTTGGTTAAGGAAATTAAGTATGTCAAGATAAACAAGACATTAAACTCATATAGCCTAAGTAGAATTTTTGAATTACTAATAATTGTTCGATGGATTAGTCACAACATGCTTATGTCTATATACAATTTCCTTAATTTTAGTTTTCAAAAAAAAAAATTTGTTGTTGTGTTTTTGCCTTGAAATTTTGGGAATGACACTCCACTGCACTTCTGCAACTTCATCTCCATCACCTCCTTCATAATACTCTATCAAATCTCAAATATTAAGTACTAGTGAAATATTCAATTCAATAGGAAACTCCACTTCATAAAAATTTCTAGAATCATGCCTTTTCACAATCTTGCACAATCCAAAGTTCTTCATTTTCATCTTATTATATGTACCCACTAGAAAATGTTTTTTTCTCAAATGAACCATGACTTCATCTCCAATCTAAAATTTCTTATACTTCCTTTTCACATCTTCCTTATGCTTATATTGTGTATTCATCTTTATGACATGCTTCCTTATTTCCTCATGGATGTTCTTCAAATGTTTAGCAAATTCTTCTATTTCAACACTACTTATCTCTCCTTTATCTAATTGCCTCAATTTAAAAGAATTCCTAGGACTACTCCCATATACAATCTAGAATGGTGATTTACCAATACTCCTGTTATTATATGAAAACTCCACCTATGGTAAAATCATATCCCATCTTTTTGGCTTGCTCCAACCAAACATCTCAACAAGTTTCCCAAACTATGATTCACAACTTCTATCTGTTCATCAGTATGTGAATGATGCGATGAATTGAACTTCAAATATATCTTCAACTTCTTCCATAATGTATGCTAGAAACATCCAAAAAATTTGGTATCTTGATCTGAAACTATACTCTTTGGCAGACCATGCAGTCTCACCACTTCTCTAAAAACAACTCTGCTACATGAACAACATCACTAATATTTTTGTAAGGAATAAAATGTGTCATCTTTGAAAACCTGTCAACCACCACAAAAATAGAATCATGCCCTCATTTTATCCTTAGTAATCCAAGTTTAAAATCCATGCTAACATCCTCCCATGACTTCTTTGGTACAATTAATGGCAGATACAACCCTATATTTTGCTCCACTTTCACCATCTAACATACTCCACATAAACTTCTTTACATCCTTCTGCAACTAGGCCAATAATTATTCTCAACAACCAAAGCTATAGTTTTATCTCTACCAAAATGTCCAAACAATCCTCCACTATGCTTCTCCTTGATAAGATTCTCTCTCATTAAACTTCTATGAATGCACAAATGGCTTCCTTTGAATAACATACTATATTGGATCATGACATCCAACCACTTTGTCCTGTCAAGTGTAACAAGTTCTATACAAGCCTTCCACGCTTCACCAAAATTAGGATCATCTAAATACAAAGTACTAAATTCCTTGAACCTAACAACCTCTATCAACATTTCTATTAGTAAAATTTGTCTTCTACTAAGAGCATCTGCAACTTTGTTAGACTTCCCACTCCTATGTTTCAAAACAAATGTATAATTCCACAAAAAATTGACCCACTTCAAATGCCTTTGGTTTAATTTTCCTTGACTAATCAAATATTTCAAAGCTTGATTATTAGTATACAAAACAAACTCCTTAGGAAGAAGATAGAGTCTCCACTTCTTCAATGCTTGAACTATGGTATCAAATTTTTTTATCATAAACAAAATATTTTCTTTTTGCATCATTTAACTTCTCACTAAAATAAGCAACAGGTCTACCTTCTTGGCTCAAAACAACTCCTATTGCAATACCACTAGCATTATAGTCTACGTGAAACATCTTGTTAAAATCAAGAAGTGCTAAAATAGTCTACTCAATAACTTTAGGTTTCAATAGATTAAAACTCTTATCTGCTCCTACAATCCACTTAAATTCTTTCCTATCCACTCTCATTGTTTCAGTCAGGGGTCCACAAATACTACTAAAACCTCTTATGGACTTTCTATAAAAATAAACTAGTCCATGAAAAGATATTACCTTTGTCGCACTTCTTGGAGTAGGCCATTCAAGGATAGCCTTCACTTTCTCTGGATCCATTTTCAAAACTTCTATTGAGACTAAAAATCCTAGGTATACCAACTCCTTTACAAAACTTCACTTCTTTAGGTTTATCAACAACTTTTCTTCCCTCAACTTATCAAACACCTTGCAAATATGGATCAAATGCTCCTCTAATGTCTTAATAAAGATCAAAATATCATCTAGGTAAACAATGACAAACTTACCCAAAAACTCCTCTAGTAACCCATTTATGTGTTGCATGAAAGTGCTTGTTGCATTGGTTAGCCCAAAAGGCATGACTAACCACTCATACAATCCTTCTTTTGTCTTGAATGTAGTCTTCCACTCATCACCTTCTCTGATACAAATCTCATGGTACCCACTCTTTAGATCTATCTTTGTGAAATACTTAGCTCCACTCAAACAATCCATAATATCATCCATCCTTGGCAATAAAAATCCATACTTGATTATGATCTTGTTGATATCACAAGAATCTATGCACATCCTCCATTCTCTATTCTTCTTTGGTGCTAATACAGCTAGTACAATTCATGGACTCAAAATTTCTTGAATCAACCCCTTTTGCAATAACTCATGAACTTGCTTGTTCAACTCTTCACTTTCTATTGGTGTCATTTTTTGTGCTTCCTTGTTTGAAAAACTAGTTCCTAGAACCAAATCCACCTGGTGATTGATCTTCCTCATTGGGGGCAATCCATTAGGTACATTATCTGATACAATATCATAAAACTCTCCCAACATATTTGAAACTTTCGTAGGTACCTCCTCTATTTCTTCTTTACTATCTTTTGGAATTATAGAAAAACACATATGATCACACTTCATACCTTTGAGAAACTCTTTTCCATCAAAAAAATATATTCTTGCAGCACTACATACCTTTTCTTCTTTCTCCTTCAATGACTTTAACTTATGTTTCACTCCATCCTTAGTCAAAGTGTAGGTATTTGTTCTCCTATCATGTACAACATGCCTATCAAACTACCACAATCTACCTATCAACATATGACATATGTCCATAGGTATGATATGACATAGCACCTCATCCTGGTAGCTTCCAATCTTGAACTTCACTTAGCACTACTCATTGACCATGACCTTGTGGTCATCTTGCACCCAAGCAATATGGTAGGATGCGGGTTTTTCTGCCTCTTCAATTTCAACTTGGTAACCATCATTTCTAACACCAAATTGTCAGTACTTACACCATCAATTATCACATCACAACACTTATCTTCACATCTACACTTTGTGTGAAACAAGCTCCTTCTTTGATTAGGTTCATTCTCACAACTTAGCAAGACTCTTCTATTAACTAGGACTTCTCCTCTTTCAACATCTTTGGAATGTGATGATCTGGCATCTTCATCAACATGTGCAACACTGGCCTGGCCTTTTATTCTTTGATCTATCCTTCCTTGGTGCTGGTTACATTCAAATTCTCTATGTCCTTCTTCTCCACACTAAAAACATTTCACATGGAAGCATCCTCTTCCAGATCCTTGTCCTTTGCCTCTTCCTCTCTGATCTCCATTGTTTTGATCATGGAAATGATTGAAATTGTTTCCCCCCTATTTTTTATTGCTACTCTTAGCTTCATCTATATTCTTTTGATCATCATTACGACCTCCATAAGATAGTGTGCTAGATCTTCCACTATGACCATTTCATCTATTCTTGTTGTCAAACTTCTTGCTTAGTTTTCCTCAACTCTTAGGGTAACCTAGTATACCTACTTAATATTGTTCATTTGAAGTAGAATTAGCTCGTCCTAAATGCTTGTCCTTAACTAATTAATATAATGGTAAACATTCTCCTTATCAGCTTCTGCATGGCTTGTTCTAATGAGAACTTGGTAGAACTCTTCGGTATACTCTTGAATAGATTTTCTTGCTTGCTTCAACCCTTGCATCTTCTTTAATAGATCAAGCTCATAATCCATGGGAATGAATTGTTACTTTAGTTTAGCTATAATTTGATCCCATCTGGTGATTTTTTCCTTTCCCTTTCTATTTCACTCCAACTGAACCTCTTGTCACCAGATCTTTGCATGTCCCTTCAATTTTGCCTTTGCAAACTTGACCTTATCAGGATCCTCAATATCTTCATACTCAAAGTACTCCTCCAATTCATTGATCTAATCAATCAGTTCCTCTGGGTTAAGATTTCCCAAAAATTTGGGAACTTCAAACTTAGGTCTTTTTCCAATCTTGGAGATGGCCCTAAAAATCCTCTCTTCCTCTAGGTTTACAACTACCTTTGGTTCAAAATTTTCTTCTACTTCATCCTCATCCTCTCTTTCATCTCTTACAAGAAGATTTATTCCTCTATGCATTTTTTCTTCCAATGCTTGCATTTTTCTTTGGAGGGCTATATAACCCTCAAGTGTAACACCTACATCTCTTCTACCATGCTTTCTTCATGGAGGCATTTTTGCACTTTTACTAAAACCCTAGTGCAAACTGCCTCACAATCTATGATCTATTTGCACGCTTAGCCCAAACCATGGTCCTAGTGTCAACTGCCTCACAGTCGGCAATTTGTCCACACACTTAAGAACTCTAGCTCTAAGACCACTTGATGAAGGGTGCTCCCCTTAATACCATAAACACATAACAAAAACAAAGAAACAACAACAAATGTGAGAATAAAATTTGGACTTTTTATTTGTACTGCAAATGTGGAATTACAAAATTCACAAGTACAATATGCTAACCCACATTGGCATCTTCATTATAGTGATCTACAAGACTAAGCTATGAACTACCACCCAAAGTTGTCTTGGACAATGTTCAAGACTTTCTTAAATAGGCAATTTTATGTTGCCTGAGAAGGCTCTAGACATTGAGACTTAATACTTGGGGCCAAAAGACCCTAACAATACATATATAGTCAACAAAATACATCTTTGACAATTATTTTAGATATTTTGGGTAGCCCAATTTTGAAAGGCGATAACTCTCAAACCGTTGCTTCAATTGACTATTATAACCACTTTTTGGGAATGCCAACTCATGATCTAAAAGCTTGAAATGGTGTAAGCACCTTTTTGTTGAGTTTTTGGACCTCATCTAGGCACTCTAAGGGCTCCAATGGTGACTGTGAAGATTTTTCTACAAATGTTTCTAAAAAAAATTTGCAATAACATCTGTAATACTTAAGCTGGAGCAATGGGATTTTTATGGTAGGCTTATAATTCTCTAATGAACCTTCATGTAGAAAATTAGAATATTCTGAGCTCATATAAAAAAATTACTAGAAATAGCAAGTTCTCATAAATAGTAACCACCGTATCTAGTAGTCCTTATTAAAATAGAAAAGATTGAAAATAAAATATTGTGATATAAATTTCTCTTATATCTAGGATGCTCCTACATCACTAGTGGTCTTTCTATCATCCATACTACCTTCCCAATATGCATCAATATATGCATACAAAGTAAAATCACTTAATCTATTTTACCATAGTCCAAAATTAGGTGTACCCTTTAAATATCTAAATATTCTTTTTACTACTACATAATGTGATTCCTTAGTATCAAATTTAAATCTTGCTACTATCCCAATTGCATTTTCTCTATCTAGTCTGGTGTGAGTCATATATTGCAAACCTCCAATCATAGATCTATACTTGTTTTGCTAAACTATAGGTGTCTCATCTTTGCTAGATAACTTGTGACCAATTGTCATAGGTGTACCAACAAGCTTACAACTTTCCAAGTGAAATCTTTTTAGTAAATATTTCAAATACTTCACTTGTGATAAGAAAAACCCATCACTATTCTATACAATTTGTAGACCCAATAATTTTTATCTCACCAATCATACTCATTTCAAACTCATTCTTTATTTCATCAGAAAATTTGTCACTTTCTTAATCATTGCTTCCAAGGATTATGTCATCCACAAATATCACAATGATCAATAATCCATTCTCAATTTCTCTTAAATATAAGTTACTATCAGTCATACCTTTAGAAAATCCCAATTTTACCAAATATTTGTCCAATCTTGTATATCAGGTTCTAGGTGCTTACTTTAGACCATACAATGCTTTCTTCAATCTGCATAGCATGTCTTTTTCTTCTATTAAATGGAAATCCTTCTGGATGCTCAATATAGACCTCTTCTTTATGTTCTCCATTTAGAAATACCAACTTTACATCCATCTGATATATTATTAACTTCTTACCTTTTGCATAGGCTAGGAACATTCTTACTACTTGAAGTCTAGCAATAGGGGAAAACATTTCCTCATAGTCCATGCCTTCTTGCTGGGAATATCCTTTTCATACCAATCTTTCTTTATTCCTTAAAACCTCACCTTGTTCATTCATCTAATTTTTGAAAATCCATTTAGTTCCTATAACATTCTTGTCTTTAGGTCTAGGAACCAATTCCCATGTCTCATTCTTCATAATCTAACCTTGTTCTTCCTTCATTGCTTAAATCCAATGATCATCCTCGCATGCCTCATTTATAGTCTTTAGTTCAACTTGAGAAATTAAACATAATTCATCATGTCTCTATTTCTTGTCATAACTCCTTTGTTTTTGCTTCCAATAATATGATCAATAGGGTGATTCTTTGTCAAATTCCTATTTGGTGTGGGAGTTCCTATTTCAACTCTTACTTCTTCTCTTGGTTTTGATATCTATTCTTCTCTTTTTTCAACAATTTGAACATCATTTTGAAAATCATTGTTAGTCTCAAAGAAAACTTCAATATTCTCTTTAACAGGTTTAGGTTTATCTTCTTCTTCATTAGAAATATAATCCAATATTCTTTCTTTAACTCTAAAATTTTCATCCACTTTCACATTTGTACACTCAATAATTATCTTAGTTCTCTAGTTAAAACATCGATAAGATTTTATTTTCAATGAATAACCAAGAAACATACCTTCATCTCTTCTTGCATCAAACTTACCAATATCATCATCTCTCTTTATGTAACACTTACTTCCAAAAATTTTGAAATATTTTACTAAAGGTGCATGTCCAAACCATAATTCATAGGGATAACTATTTGTACCTTTTTAGATCTATACTATATTCATGATTTATACCATTGTATTGACTACTTCTCTCCAAAATGTCTTGGATACATCATTCTCAAACATCATTGCTCTTGTTTGTTTTGTTACAAACCCATTTCTTCTTTCAACAATCCCATTTTTCTGAGGAGTCTTAGTTCTACTAGCTATCTCTTAATACCATTTTCTTCACAAAATTAGTTGAACTCTCTAGAAGTAAGCTTTCCACCTCTATTTGATCTCAAACATTTTATCTTTACATGAGATTAATTCTCCATTCTTTTCTTGAAGAACTTAAACTTATTTCAAATGCCTTAGACTTTTCTTTAAAAAATGCTACCCACATCATTCTAGTGAAGTCATCAACAAAAATCATAAAGTACCTTTCACCATAGAATCCTTTTGTTCTAGTAGGACCACTCAATTCGGTAGGAATAATCTCCAATTTCACTGTGGTAGTGAAATTCTCGATAAGAAAATAAAATTTCTTCTGCTTAGCCATAATATGTTCTTTGCAAATAACATTAGTAGGTTCATGATTCTAGGTAGATCTCTAACAACAAATGAACTACTAGCTTTCAAAACATTGTCAAAGTTTATATGAAAAAATCTTTTATGCTAGAACCAACTATTATCCACCTTTGCAACCAAAAAAGTCATCTTTGGAACACATTATCTCTGGATCTTGTACCAGTTCCAATCAACTTAGCACCTTTATCCTTGATAGTGCATGTCTTCTTCATAAATATCAACTGATAACCTTTATCAACCAATTTTCCAACACTCAATAGATCATGCTTTAATCCATCAACAAAATAAACATCATCAATGCTAGCCTTTCCATCAAGAGTAATAGATGATATTCCCATGATGTGACAAGATGCATTTTTACCAATTGTAACAATTCCTCCATCATGATTTCTAAACTTCACAGAATTATTCATGTTTCCATTCATATGGTGTGATCATCCACTATTAATGATCCAATCAGATTTATTTTCAACTTGAAAAACTAGGGATTTTTCTTCTCTAACTTATTTTTTAGGATTTTCTTCTTTTATAGCCATAAACCCTAATCCATCATCACTTTCACTCTGAACTCTTTCCTCAGACTCATCATGTTTATTTGCATACAAATAGTCTCTAGGTCTTCTAGGCTTGAAATTATGCTTGTATTTTTTCTTTCTTTTAGGATTCTTAGAAGCATAATGATGCAAAATTCATTACAATTCCAACATTTAAAAATTCTCTTATCATCTGGTTCTCTTCTTACAAGTAGGGTAATTCCTTCTTTAATTCTTCTATTCTCCTCAGATCTAGATATGTTGCTACTAGCATAGTCTCCATTTGTGCTTGCACTTCTTGATAAATAAGGATGAACACTCAATGCACTAAAGGTTGTTTCCACTTGGGAAATTCTCCAGATTGCTTGAATCTTACTTCTGTTGCTTCCAATCTCCCAAGTAAAGTCTCTCTAGTAAACTTCTCAATGCAAGGTATCACCGGTTCAATCATCTGTGCTACTTGCTTGAATGGTGGTGTCAAAGTTTTCAAAATATTTCATTCAATTTCATCTTCCTCTTTATATCCTTGGAAACATTTGATTCCTACAATCATTTCTAATATTCTACCAACACATCTTCTCATTGATTCATCTTCCATCATTCTAACATCTTGAAATAAATATATGCAATTTTGTAGTCTGATTATTTTAGCATGTTTTTCACCTTCAAAAGTAGATTCTAAAGCTACCCAAATTTATTGAGATGACTTTAAGGATTTTATGTGAGTGCATTCATTTTTAGGAAGAGCTAATGATAATGCTTCTCTACAAGAAAATTACACATAAATAGATCTCTTTTAGCTTCACTGCATTCCTCAAGTTTTTTTCTTCCACAATCTCCTTTTCATTCTTTGTCATTAGCCAATATCCTAGAGCCATACATAGCAAATGAGTCTTCATCTTCTCTTTCCAGTTGTCATAGTTAACTCCATCAAATTTAGGGTTTTTTTTTCTTTCTAAAGTGACCCATCATTAATCTCCCAAAGATGTTAACCTTTTTATTCAAGGACCCAAGGCTCTAATACCAATTGCTAGAAAGTAAAGTCCACCAAGATAACTTGGTGGGGGGGGCGCGGGGGCGTGTGAATCAGTTATCCAACTATTAAAAATTTATCAACCTTATGAATCCTTAAGAATGTGAACAATATAATCAACAACCATAACAAGACACTCATCCATAATAACACTAGATATGTTAACTAGGGAAACCCTTGATCATAGGGAAAACCTCAGTGGGGATGGTACCCACAAAATGGTTTACTAATATAAATGTTCCTTGTATGAGGATGGACTCTATTAGGACCAAATGAAATACATTCAATACATATCAATCCATGTTAGGAGACTTTGAATCCTTCTTAGGAGATTCCAATCCTATTAGGAGTTGTAGAAGGTAGAAGGACTCACTATCTGAACAACTCTAGGTGCAAGACCACCAAAGTCATTGTCCAACTAGTATTTATATTATTTCTTGCAGAATAACAGAAACAAAATAACTTCAAATCCTCTGTCCTTTTCACTAGACCTATCCTCTTTTGATCTCAATACCAGTCACCAATCTTGCATCCCAATAATCCTTTAGATCACTTACACACATTTACCAACTTCACATATCACTTGCATTATTTTCATTAAATAACATCAATCACACACTTCACCATAAGGAAAGTAACCTTTCTTTATATCATATCCCCATATAAATTCCTTGAGTTGTCCTTGAGGCTTTCTCAATTAATTATAATAGGACCTCACTAAGATATTACAAAACTTTACATCTTTTTAATTAAAAATCACTATTGTCTCATAGTCTTTACAACTTCTCATACGTGTGACCTCAAACCTTGTGTACATGCTAATTTTATCAATGGGATGTCAAATATCATAGTCTAACTATGTTCATCATGATTCTACCTTAGTAAAGATATACAAATCAATCATCAGAAACCACTTATTAGGTAACTTTGTTTTCTTACTATCTTCTATAAATATTGAATATATTTTGCATGTCTTCAAATTCTCCATGCATACTTAACTAGTCTATCAAGATACAATGTAGAACACATCCTTAATTGCACTTGACTTGATCACCAATACTCAATCTGTATGACCTCTTTCTCTATCTACTACTATGCTAGTCTTCACAAAAATAATACTATGTTGACATCAATGAAAAACATAGTCATGAATGCAACATGTCAATCATAAAAAGTCTCTTCAATGCTTAGGATACTCCTCCAAATGGATATCATCAACATTCATGCTAACAATGTCTCCTCAAATTAGAATTAGTCAAAGATATTTTGAAATGGGTAAAAAAAATTATATGAAGATCGATCACACAACACACAACTTCTTGTAGGGTTCATATTTATTTTTTAAACTATTTTGATGTTTTAAGGCATATATGCATGTTTTTGCATTCCAACTTTGTTATGCATGAGTCTCACATAAATAGGCCACCTAGATCTTCAAGAGAATCCATTTCTACCATTTTATATGAAAGAGGGGATGGTCAATTATTTTACAAGTTGTCATGTTTGAATGGTACATTCCGCAATTGTGGTGGTTTGAAATGTTTATCAACTTTTCAACATATGGATAGACACTTGTAATTGACAATGAAATAGTAGATTTTGGAAAATATATGACTTTGACATACACTCTAAAAGATGGGAAAGAGGGTAAAAGATTTGATTTAGTGATTGAAAATATTCTAATGTATGAGTTCATGAAGATATTTTGTGAAAAAATCATTTATGAGTATACAAGGCATACACATAGGGTGCAATGGTTGGATTTGCAATTCAAGTTGTGCAAGGACACATTTACACTAGATACCATTGTTTCAGTTGTGGATTTTGCATTTCAAACTACACACTACAACCACAAAATGAAGTGCAAGAAAAGTATTATACTTCACAATAGGTTTCCATATTTGTTCATATATTATTCATCCATTCACTTGAAAGTACAAAGGAGGACATGAAGATATTGAGGGAGTACCATTCTTACATCACTAATGATCGATCATATTCTACAATGTTTGTACATGGTTGTTTTCAACTATTTTATTGTGATTTGGCTAATAGGGGAATATCATATCGTCAATACATCATTTGGTTAGATAATTTTGGATCTCAACTCAAGAATACATGAATGTTTTATTGGTTGAGTTGGAATTATTGGTTGACCAGTATCCAATATATGTAGAATTTCATAGAGGTTGGTCAAAGAAAGGTAATATACAAAACACACAATTTTTTTGACAAAACACCTTCAAAGAAGATGAATTGTATAGAAGAAGAGATGACATGTTGCGAAGTCTTTGACAAATTTCTCCAAGGAAATGAAGGTGTCATGGGTGATATATCCAAATTATTTGGTAAAATGTGAGGAAGAATGAATCGGCCTTGATGATAGAGTTAAATGTTTAAGATTACTTATTTCATCACCTTCAAATACAATTTAAAGAAATGGAATTTATATCCCTTACTCATACATGTGCAAAATATGGAATCATGCATAACATTGGAATTTAAAACAAGAGAGGGACATCCACCATACATTCAAAGCATTCATGTAGCATTAGACACAAATTTCAACAAAGAATTTAACCAACATAAAGGTATTGAGCTTTGTAAACTATTAATCTCTAAACACACAAACATTCCCATAGGTCTAACACAATATGCATTATGAAATTTCTTGATTTGCCAAAGAAATGCATCTTAAAATTTACAATTATCAAATATTAGCATCCAATCAACTAATCCCATAATACAAGCATAATGTGATAACAAAAGTCAAAGTTATTTCCATAAGGTCTAATAATATCAATGTCTAAAAATCTCATACAATATCATATAATGTCATAGATCAACAATATAAAATATTATAACCATATGTTTAATAATCTCATAGATGAAATATATATTGAAAAATGACATACATCAAAAAAAATATAAAAAACTTATGTCCAATAACATTCTATAGGCATAACATATACATCCTTAGATATCTACTCTTTCCCACTAGAGGAAGAAAATAAATCATTGGTTGTCTTTGATCTCTGAGAAGAGGAAGATGTTGTGGATGATAGGGTCTTCCTAACATGCTCACTAGTGTGTTAGTCTAGATGCTTCTATAGCTTGACCAATTACAATAAAATTATTCATGAATCAATAACTATTATACATCAAAAATAAAATATACATACACAAAATATAATATTTTTTTACCACTAGCTGGAAATCCTTATCTACACCCATGTCAAGGGCATGCAGATGATTGAGAGTACTAAGACCCTAAAAAAATCATAAAAGTTATCACTCGAGTGTAATTATGAATATCATATCTAATTTCAATACTAACTAAAATTTAATTCAAACTCTTTTATACCTTAGTCAATGGCTTAGAACTAGCAACAATAACAATGACTCCTTGATCAATACAATGATGAAGATGTAAAGGAGTCTCTAATGTCATTAGTTGAAAATGATACAACACAAGAATCAAATATAGTTATCAAGAATCCATATTTTCTTATGCCCCATTATCAATTAAAATATTTGGGTACCTTTGTGAATCTAGCACCGCGACCTTCATTGTGCATTTTTGATCTTGAAGGTGCAACATTTACCTATTTCACATGTATGTAAATCTATTAGAAATCACAAATTCATCACAATAATGTGACAAATAATATACAATAGACATACACATTAAAATGCATTAGAATATATATACCAAATCAACATTATCATGACCACTTAGACTTTGCATATAATCATATAATACACCAAATAAGTAAATTATTGCTTCATTTATTAAATAAACATATTCAATTGAATCAAATTAAGATGAAAACTAATATACCTCTACATGAGTGGTATCATTCCCACACTCAAAGTCCAATGTGAAAGTCGATGTTCCATCACAAAACTAATGTACATGGATAATAGTTTTGAGTTAACCTTTGATATGATTACATTATAAATAGATATATTAATTTAAATGAATACACTAATACATACCTATGGAGTTGTTGACATGGTGTAAAATGAGGCCAGGGGATCACTGCTAGTGCCTGCAACAATTTGGCCCTGATTTTCAAATGTTAAGACATAGTAATTTATTAGTCATTCACGTACATATGAGATGTGATAAAAATAGTTTAAAATATAATTATTTATATTTACCTTTGTATCAATGCCAAATGTAGCATTGAGGAAGTCAGCTGTCATCATCTAAATATCTTCATCTGATCTCCTAAAAGTTCCAAATGTGCATAGAGATCCACATGATGTACACATGTGACCACTAATATGATAGGGCTCATCCACAACAAAATGAGAGGGTTAATGAATGAGGCTCTGAGTCAAAGCTCTAATAGTGCCTAGCATGTCGACATCTACATGTTCCTTTACAACAAAAGAAATAGTAACATGCTCCATTGTGGCTTTCCCATAGGTTCCCTAATAACATTAGGGTCACAAAGTGCCCTTGGCCTATCAAATGATGACCCCACCCCTCTACCCTAAGAAAGAAGAATATCAAAATAAGTGGGGATCTTCCCAAGGACAAACTCACAATACAAATTCATTAAGAAATACTTTGGAACCTCATTATCGTTACAAGGAAGGGAATGAAACACCATCCACCATCTATCCCAAAAGTTATTTTTAATACTGTCATGAATGTACCAATAGATGGGAAAATATTTAGCTATAGTTCTCAATGTGTTTTCTTCTCTTGGATTTTTAAAGAAAACCACATATGTCATATCTAGTAATCTGCTTATTTTTTACATCTTCATACAACAAATTATCAACACAATATCTTTTTTATTCTTCTCTTTGACTATGCCATAGATTTAGTTGACCACTAACATATGCTACCTTACCCACAATGATCTCAAGGGATTGTGCCAATAATGCCCTACCAGGATTATTATGAAGAAAACCCTTCAGCCTCTTATTAATTGTTTCTGATTCCATTATCCCTCTTTCAATTTCATCCAACAAATTTTCTTTGGTTGTTGGAGGAGGTCTTTCAATTGGTGGAGGTCATGGAAGTGGTTGTTCTTCATTTTGAGGGTTTTTGGGTTGATCCTATGGAGGGTTTGGTGGATTAGGTGGTCAATTATTCACAAGTGGATTAGGTGGTGGAATCTCTACGTACTTGACAATTAAACATATACTATTTTTTAAACACTAGAAAAACCCCAATCAAGATTTAAAAAAACACAAAATTTAACAAAAATAAGAGTTAAAATTCATACATCTTTGAGTAGTTTGGATTTTTTGATGCTGTGGAGCCATATCTTATGCAAATTGGGGTTCAAAGTGGGTAGAAATAGGGTGTACTCACTCCTTGGAAGAGAAAGAAAATGGAAAAGCCATGGAAAGAAAATGGAGAAAATAAGAAATGACCCTCATGTGTTTTTTTATAAAACTTTTCAATAACGTGATTGTGCTACTTAATTCATTATTTTTAAATAGCATGATCGTGCTACCAATTTCATGAGCCATAGCGATGTAGGGGACTCCCCTTAATACCATAAACTCATACTAGAAGCAAAGAAACAACAACAAATGCGAGAACAAAATATGGACTTCCTATTATCGCCGCAAATGCGAAATTAGAGAGTTCTCAATTATAATATGCTAACCCAAATGGGTGCCTTCATTACATAATATGCAAGATAGTGTTGCGAACTATCACCTAGAGTTGTCCTAGACAATGTTTCAGGCCTTTCTTAAATAGCTAGTTTTATGCCTCCCGACAATATTCTAGATGCTCAAACTTAATACCTAGGGCCGATAGACCCTAACAATACACATAGAGCTAGCCAAATACATCTTTGACAGATTATTTTAGAAATTTTAGTAGCCCAACTTTCGAAGGCAATAAATCATGAACCGTCACTCCGATTGGCTATTATAACCAGTTTTTAGAATTGTCAGCTCCTGATCTATAGGTTCAAAACTATGCTAGCACCCTTCCGTCGAGTTTTCAGACCTCATCTAGGCACTCTAAGGCCTCCAAGGGTGAGCCTAAAGATTTTTTTACAAATTTTTCCACCAAAAATCTACAATAACTTATTCAATACTTAAGCTAGAGCAATGAGATTTTTATGGTAGACTTATATCTCTAAAATGAACCTTCCTATAGAAAATGAGAACATTTTGAGCTTGTATGATAAACTTACTAAAAATAGAAAGTTCCCATAAATAGTAACCACCTTGTTTACTAGTCCTTATTAAAATAGAAAAGGCTGAAAATAAAATATTTTAGGTGATGCAAGATTGCCTTTACACCTAGGATGCTCCTACATTAGACACTCGGGGTAATTTGAGAAGTGACCCCATCATGTCTCAGGTGTTTAAAGGAAAACCAAGACGGTTGACCTCCTCCTTTGCTAGCCATGATGAATCCTTAATTGGTCTCCCTTTCCATTTGACCAGATATTCCTCATAAGTTTTCTTTCTGGTACTTTTCCCAATATGACTGTCTAGTATCTCCTTAATCTCCTTGGTAGTCGAACTAGCTACTGGAATGCTCCACTACACTTCTGCAACTTCACCTCCATCACCTCCTTCATAATACTCTATCAAATCTAAAATATTAAATACTAGTGAAATATTCAATTTAGAAAGTAACTCCACTTCATACACATTTCTAGAATCATGCCTCTTCATTAACTTGCATGGTCCAAACTTCTTCATCTTCAGCTTATTATATGTACTGACTAGAAAATGCTCCTTTCTCAAATGAACCATGACTTCATCGCTAATATGAAATTCCTTCTATCTCCTTTTCACATCTACCTTAGCCTTATACTATGTATTCATCTTTATGATGTGCTTCCTCACCTCCTCATGGATGTTCTTCAAATGTTCAGCAAAATCTTCTGCTTCAGCACTACTTATCTCTCCCTTATCCAACTTCCTCAATTTAGAAACATTTATGGGACAACTCCCATATACAATCTAGAATGGTTATTTACCAGTACTCCTATTGATAGAATTCTTATATGAAAATTCTACCTGTGGTAAAATCATATCCCATCCTTTTGGTTTATCTCCACCCTAGCATCTCAACAAGTTTCCCAAACTGTGATTCATTGCCTCTGTCTGCCCATCAGTTTGTGGATGATGTGATGAACTGAACCTCAAATCTATCTTCAACTTCTTCCACAATGTACACCATAAATACCCAAAAAAATTGGTATCTTGATCTGAAACTGTAATCTTTTGCAGACCATGTAATCTCACCACTTCTCTGAAAAATAACTTTGCTACATGAACAACATCACTAGTCTTCTTGCAAGGAATAAAATGTGCCATCTTTGAAAACTTGTCAACCACCACAAAAATAGAATCATACCCACACTGTGTCCTTGGTAATCCAAAAACAAAATCCATGCTGACATCCTCCCACAGCTTCTTTGGTATAGGTAATGGTTGATACAACCATGTATTTTTCTTCACTCCTTTCTCCATTTAACATAATTGACAACTTTGTACAAACTTCATCACATCTTGCTGTAACTATGGCCAGTAATAATTTTTAGCAACCAAATCTATTTTATCTCTACCAAAATGTTTAGCCAATACTCCACCATGCTTCTCCTTGATGAGGTTCTCTCTCATTGAACTTCTTGGAATACACAACTGGCTTCCTTTGAACAACATATTAACTTGAATCATAAAATCCAACCACTTTGTCCTATCAAGTGTAATAGGTTCTGTACAAGCCTTCCACACTTCACAAAAATTAGGATCATCTAGATACAATGTACTAAGTTCCTTGAACCCAACCACCTCTATCTGCATTTCTGTCAACAAAATTTGTCTTCCACTAAGAGCATCTACAACTTTGTTTGACTTCCCACTTCTGTGTTTCAAAACAAATGTATAACTCTACAAAAACTCAACCCACTTTAAATGCCTTCGGTTCAATTTTCCTTGACTATTCAAATACTACAAATCTTGATGATCAGTATACAAAACAAACTCCTTGGGAAGAAGATAGTGCCTCCACTTCTTCAATTCTTGAACTATAGCATAAAATTCCTAATCATAAACATAATATTTTCTTTTTGTATCATTCAACTTCTCACTAAAATAAGCAACTGGTCTACCTTGCTGGCTCAAAATAGCTCCTATTGTAGTACCACTAACACCATAGTCAACTTGAAACACCTTGCTAAATTAGGAAGTCCTAAAATAGGTTTCTCAGTAACTTTTTGTTTCAACAAATTGAAACTCTTATCTACTCCTACAGTCCACTGAAAGTCTTTCCTATCTCCTCTCATTGTTTTGTTCAAGGGTCCAAAAATACTACTAAAACTTCTTATGAACTTTCTATAAAATGTAGCCAGTCCATGAACAGATCTTACCTTTGTGGCACTCCTTGGAGTAGGCCATTCAAGGATAGCCTTCACTTTCTCTGGGTCCATTTTTAGACCTTCTCCTGAGACTACAAATCCCAAATACACCAACTCCTTCTTTACAATATTGCACTTTTTCAAGTTTATCAATAACTTTTCTTCCCTCAACTTTTCAAACACCTTGCGAATATGAATCAAATGCTCCTCCAATGTCTTACTAAAGATCATTATATCATCTAGGTAAACAATGAAAAACTTACCTAGAAACTCCTTCATTACCTCATTCATGAGCCTTATGAAAGTGCTCGGTGCATTGGTTAGCCCAAAAGGCATGACTAACCACTCATACAGTCCTTCCCTTATCTTGAAAGTAGTCTTCCACTCATCACCTTCTCTGATACAAATTTGATGGTACCCACTCTTTAGATCTATCTTTGTAAAATACTGAGCTCCACTCAAATAGTCCATAATATCATCCATCCTTGGCAAAGGAAATCTATACTTAATGGTGATCTTGTTAATAACATGAGAATCTATGCACATCCTCCATTCTTTTTTCTTCTTTGGATCTAACACTGCTGGTACAACACATGGATTCAGACTCTCTCGAATCAACCCCTTCAGCAACAACTCATGAACTTGTCTGTTCAACTCTTCACTTTCTACTGGTGTCATTCTGTGTGCTGCCTTGTTTGGAAAACTAGCTCCTGGAACCAAATCCATATGGTGACTAATCTTCCTCATTGGAGGCAATCCATCAGGTACATTGTTTGATACAATATTATAAAATTCTTCCAACATATCTACAACTTCTGCAGGTACCTCCTCTACTTCTTCTTTACTATCTTTAGGAATTATAGAAAAACACATTTGCTCATGTTTCATACCTTTAATAAACTCTTTTCCATCAACAAAACATATTTTGGAAGCACTACATACCTTTTCTTCTTTATCCTTCAATAGCTTCAACTTATGTTTCACTCCATCCTTAGTTAGAGTGTAGGTATTTTCTCACCCATCATGTATAGCATGCTTATCAAACTGCCATGACCTACCCAAAAACATAAGACATATGTCCATAGGTATGATATCACATAGTACCTCATCTTGGTAGGTCCCAATCTTGAACTTCATTAAGCATTGCTCATTGATCATAACCTTGTGGTCATCTTGCACCAAAGCAATACAGTATGAATGCGGGTGTTTCTGCCTTTTCAGCTTCAACTTGGTGACCATCATTTATGACACCAGATTGTCAATACTTCCCAATCAATGATCACATCACAACACTAATCTTCACATTTGCACCTTATTTGAAATAAACTCCTTCTTTGATTAGGTTCATTCTCACCATTCAATAGGACTCTTTTGTTAACTAGAACTTCTCCTCTTTCAACATCTTCAGACTGTGAGGATCTGACATCTTCATCAACATGTGCAACTCTTGCCTAACCTTTTGTTCTTCAATTTGTCCTTCCTTGGTGCTGGGTACATTCAAATGCTTAATGCCCTTCTTCTCCACAGTGAAAATTTTTTCCATGAAAGCCTCCTCTTCGAGATCGTTGTCCTCTACCCCTTCCTCTCTGATCTCTATTGTTCTGATCATGGAAACGATTGGAATTTTTTCCCCTTTGGTTTTGGTTGCTACTTCTAGCCTCATCCTTGTTCTTCTGATCATCATTACAAGCTCCATAAGATCATCTGCTAGATCTTCCACCACGACCTCTTCCACTATTCTTATTGTCAAACTTTTTGCTTAGTTTCTCCTCAACTCTTAGGGAAAATTGGTATGCCTCCTCAATACTGTTCATTTGAACCAGACTTAGCTCATCCTAAATTCTTAGCATTAACCCATTAAGATAATGGGCGAATATCTCCTTATCAGCTTCTGCATGGTTAGTTCTAATGAGAACTCGGTAGAACTCTTCAGTATACTCTTGAATAGATTTTCATGCTTGCTTCATTCCTTGCATCTTATTTAATAGATCAAGCTCATAATCCATAGGAATGAATTGTCACTTCATTTTAGCTATCATCTGATCCCATTTGGTGATTTTGTCCTTTTCATTTCTATTTCACTCCAACTGAACCTCTTGCCACCAGATCTTTGCATGTCCCTTTAGTTTCACCTTCGCAAACTTGACCCTATCCGAATCCTCAATATCTTCATACTTAAAGTACTCCTCTAGTTCATTGATCCAATTGATCAACTCTTCTAGGTTAAGATTTCTTGAAAATCTAGGAACCTCAAACTTAGGTCTTTTTCCAATCTTGGAGATGGCCCTAAAAAGCCTCCCTTCCTCTAGACTTAGAACTGCCTCTACTTTGGCATTTTATTCTACTTCGTCCTCATCCTCGCTTTCATCTCTTACAAAAATATTTATTCCTCTTTGCATTTGTTCTTCCAATGCTTGCATTTTCCTTTGGAGGGCTTGAAAACCCTCAAGTGTAACACCTACAACTCTTCTACCACGCTTTCTTCTTGGAGGCATTTTTGCACTTCTGTTGAAACCCTAGTGTAAACTGACTCATAATTGGCGATCTATCTACATGCTCAACCCAAACCATGGTCTTGGTGTGAACTAGCTCACAATTAGCAATTTTTCCACACACTCAAGAACTCTAGCTCTAATACCACTTGATGCAGGGGACTCCCCTTAATACCATAAACTCATAACCAAAACAAAGAAACAATAACAAATGCGAGAACAAAATATGGACTTCTTATTATCACTACAAATGTGAAATTATAGAATTCTCAATTACAATATGCTAACCCAAATGGGTGCCTTCATTATAGTAATATGCAAGACAATGCTGCGAACTATCACCCAGAGCTATCCTAGACAATGTTCGAGGCCTTTCTTAAATAGGCAATTTTATGTCACTTGGGAAGATTCTAGATGCTCAAACTTAATACCTAGGGCCAACAGACCCTAACAATACACATAGAGTTGACCAAATACATCTTTGACAAATTATTTTAAAAATTTTCGTAGCCCAAATTTTGAAGGCCATAACTCACGAATCGTTGCTCCAATTGGCTATTATAACCACTTTTCAGAAATGCCAACTCTTGATCTATGGGCTTGGAACCACACTAGTGCCCTTCCGTCTAGTTTTTAGACCTCATCTAGGCACTCTAAAGCCTCCAATGGTGAGCTTGAAGATTTTTCTACAAATTTTTCCATCGAAATCCACAATAACTTCTCTAATACTTAAGCTAGAGAAATAAGATTTTTATGGTAGGCTTACGTCTCTAAAATGAACCTTCCTATAGAAAATGAGAACATTCCAAGTTCGTATGATAAACTTACAAAAAATAGAAAATTCCCATAAATAGTAACCACCCTGTCTACTAGTCCTTATTAAAATAGAAAAGACTAAAAATAAAATATTTTTGGGTGATTCAAGATTGCCCCTACACCTAGGATGCTCCTGCATCACATAGGCTCGTGCTGCCCAAAGCAAAATGTGATCACACTATACCTTAGATTAGAAAAATAACAAAATGTGGCATCTTTTTGGTCCACAACTTTGTGCATGTACCCCTTTAAATCAAATCAAATCATATGAAATATTTAGCTCTTAAACCCATTACCTATTTTTCCTTTAAAGTGTAAAATAGCTTTGCATGTCTCTTAGATCCCATTTAGACAGTTTGAAAATTCATCTAAATATTTTTCAAATATTATTAAGGCATGTGCTAATTTTGAGAAGTTAAGTATTTAAAAATATTCTAAAAATTTAATATGTTTACTAGAAAAAGTAATATTGCGTATTAGAAACTTAAATAATTATTTTAAATTATTGATTGTCTTAGTATAAAAAATGAAAACAAAAAATTCCACTAAATAAGACATTTTGAGTTTGTTTCTCAATTTCAAGGGAATTTTCATGTTTAGCTAAAAGAGAGGCAAAATGAGAGAAAGTGCAAAAAGATAGATAATCAAGCATAGTGAGTTCTATCATAGATGACTTCCATCTATTGTGTCTAGACAAAATGGAGGAGTTGAAGTATTGTCCCATAAATTATCTACCTTTTAATTCAATTGGCTTCCTAAAGATATTCGTAATTCTTTAAGACCATTGCACTTATCTTGTTCACAACAACACTGACACAATCTAATATATTTGATCACTTCTACAAGTTGGTCTTGCTCTATCTTTGTGAAATATTTCCTAGGATGATTTGTGGTAAGGATTTCTCAATTTTTGTTTATTCTTCTATAGATGTACATATTAGCATTCTTGTTTTTAGACTCTGACTATAAATATAAAATTAGGGTTTCAATATGCAATATTTTAAAAAATAGATGTAAATATTTTTTAGTTTTTATATTTATGTAAGATGAATAAACTAAGTTTTCTACAGTTGTGTGCTGAATATATTGGCACACCTACACCAATCACCTCTTTCCTCAACACTTGCAACTGCATCGTGACATAACTCAAATGTCCAAGGAAGCACTCACTAACACTTTAGGTACTCTTCAACAAATAGATTGGCACAATAAAGCAACATTGAAAAAATTATTTTAAAATACAAATATATAAAAGTAGAATGTATTAGTAAATTAATTTTTTTGAAACATGTACATTATCTTCGAGTGCTTCATATAGTGGTAAGGATAAGACCATTGCATGGAAAAAAATATTAAACCTAGTGGGCCACACATAAACTAGTTAAGTTCAGGTATAAATCCCAACTAGCTATAAAAATCATGCAAATCTAGTTAATCATTTAGCCACAATATGTGTAGAGGTATATCTAATAATAGAAGGAAACCCTTTCATAGTTATCCATTCCTTTACCATGCATGCTTTCTTCGAGACTTTTTGATTAATAAGAAAGAGTATTAAATATTCATTTCTAGAACAACTTATAGTGTTTTACACTACTTCTAGTGGTGATGTAGAGACTATAGATTATTGCATTTTCTTCTGAAAATTCTTATTTTATACTAGGCCTTAGATAGTTCAACCATGTTAGTCTACAACTCCTACCACAACTTCTCAACTCTTAATTCAAAATCATATCATTCATACATTAACTTCCTCCATGTATCTTCAATACTTTCAGGCAAGAATGAAGAAGCTCACTCTAGAATAAAAAAATAAAATAATCATATTCTTGCTCAAGAGATTTATGTTTGACCAAACCAATTTTTTTAGTATATTGTCTAATTCTTGATATATCTTCTCTTACCATATTTAGCTAACCCTATGTGAACATACATTATCATAGGCATTACATCTGCCACTCACTATGTTTCTTCATACCCTACATATACTCAGACTTCAAGATCTCTATGAAATGTCTAGCCTCTTTTATAATGGGAAAAAATGTGATATATGTAGGCACTAATCTGGGAAAGTATTGTAAAATTCTAATTAAAAAAAAAAAAAAAAATGGCTAGTCTTGCAATATTCATCTAGGATTAGCTACCTATTTTGATTAGATTCCAACAACTTTAGGTCTCCCAATTAAGGAAAGGATCCCAAAAAAGAATCACTTTTTGATGCATTGATCAATGCTTGTTTGATATGAGCTATCATTCCCATTAGGGAAAATTTAAAGGGGAATCTTAGTAATGTTTGTGTGGCTTGGGATGCATGTTGGGTTTTCTTTTCTTCTTATTTTTCCTTCTTTTCATGCAACTTATTGTCTTTGTGCGGGAATCTTGTGTGGCTTTCCCTCTATTGTTTGTTTGCCCTATTGTTCTTTTTCCCACTCTATCTAGTGATTGCTCAAATATATTTAATTATGGGGCTTTAGGCCCCTTTCAAACCTATTTTTTAAAAGTGATTTAGAGTCACTTCAAAACCTACTTTCAATAAATCAAAAATATTTTCAAGTTTATTCATTTCAAAAGTAGATAACCTAGTAACTCATTTTTTTATTGTTACATTGTGAATAGTTATGATCTCCTCCACAACCTTGGTATCATAGAAACATGGAAATGATCTTTAAATCTTTGACACAATTTCATCTTCAGTAATGGTTCCTCCAATAGCTCTAATTCTACAAACAACTTCTAGTATCTTCTTCTTATATGTCTTGGTGGTCTTATCTTCATTTATCCTCATTAATTCCAACTTTCCTTTCAAGCTTTATAACATTTCTTATTGAAAAAATGTATCATGTTTATAAAAGTGACTACAATTTTATCCCAATCTCAAGTGCAGTCTAATATTCCACCAGAACACTATATCCAGTATCAACTAGGGTACTGAGTAGGGAATCCTTGATAATCATGTTGCAATAAAATTTATTCATCTATATTCCCTAGATTTGGGATTTAGAAAAGATCTTTTGAAATGTTCCAATTCTCTATACCCAAGAAAATCAAGTGTGTAATCATCCTTCCTTACCAAAGTGCATGGTTTGTACCATAAAACATTTAACTATCCCTTTTAAAGACCATTATAAACCTCTTCAAGTTGTTAAGCTTCAAAAAGTGGACCAAAGATTTTAGATATCATTTATTCAGAATAATAATTCACCACACAAAACTAATGGAGTGGGGGATAGGAGGAGTGGGGGTGGGGGTGTGAATCAGTTGTGACCAAAGTAAAACCTTAAACCATCCAAAAATTATCAGTTTTGAAAACTTAAATGCAATACAAATAAAATAATGTCATGCCCAAAATACAGAGGCAAAAACACACATAATTTTTTATTTTTTTTAAAGTTAAATAAAACTACTATGTTGATATAGGATTGACTACAACTTACATGACACATAGGTTTGATATAATCATTAAAATTATTTCAGAAGTTAAACTACATGTATGTTGAGAGATAGGTAGTTTCCCCTAATGATACCTTAACACTTTATTCCAGTTTATAACCAATGTGTAGGAATAAATCATTACAATTCAAATTTCATTATCAAATCAATTATTTAAAATAAACAACCCAATACAATTAAATAAGATATCTAAACATTAATAATTTTTAAGTCATATACTAATTAACGTACTAACTCATCCTTTAAAGTCAATCTTAAATTTCACTAATTAATATCAATAAAATTAATGTAGTCAATCACCTTTAAAAAATTAATAATACTAGCTAAATATTACATCATAAATAATATATATCTATTTTGATTACATTAATTTTAAAACAATATATTATTTTTCATTTACTTTTCAATATTCAAACGTAAATCAAAATAAAATAAACCTACTAGTAGCATAAAATACAACTAACTTAACATAATATTAAATTAATCACTATAACATTAGTTAAGAAAAATATTCATTAACAATATCATTACTACTCTAATAACCAATTAACTAAATCTAAATCTAACTATTCAAAACATTGAAATAAAAAATAACTAACTAACTAATTTAACATCTAACATAAAATAACTGAACTTTACTAACACAAACAATCATCTTTATTTTAAACTAATTACATTTTTTACTTTAAACTTACAATACATTTAAAACATACAAATCAATCATTATTTAAAACTTAAGTTTAACTAAATAATAAAACAAATAACACAACTAACTAATTTCTAATACCTAACATATTCTATTTAACATTATCTAATTTAAAACATACTAAAATCTAATTTTAAAACATTAACTATTGTAAAAATGTTATTGTTAAACTTATTGTTATGGCAACTGATATTCAAGAAGATCTTTCCTTCCTTCTCCTTCAATCATGACTTTGCTCTCTAAAACTAAAGGTTGGTGAACAATCTTCTACCCTTAAATCTGCCACTAAATAGGATCCCAACTCAACCACCTACAAAATGTAATAACTCCTCCACTTGACTAAAGGCTTCTAGAGTCTTCTAACTCAATCCTATCATTAAGGAAAACCTCATGGTGGATTTTAATTTACCAAACTCATGGTGAAACTTCAATTTTTGCAATAAATAAAAAATGGGATATTGGGGTGGTCACCAAAGTCAATGAAGGGGATAAAGGGGTGGAAAATGCTCCCAACCCAACATATACCCCCTACGTACTTAGTTTTCATAATTTTTTGGCCTCTAGAACTATTTAGGTGTAATGCCCTGCTCGGAGATCCTTGGAAACAAGGATTGAAATCAAGCCAAGATATTTTTTTTTTTACAAGTATGAATGTACAAGACAAGATCATACAGGGATCACAAAGATCGCAATGGAAGACTTCAACACAATCCTGGCAACCAACGAATCTCCAAACGCCACTACCAAAAGACAAACACGAAAAAAAGCCAATGACCACCACAACAAGATGAGGGTTCAAGAACAACCACTCATCAACAAAACACCAAGCTGGGGTAAAATGCAGAATCTCAAAATTTGGCTAAGCCTGAAATCCTGAAGCCCTAAAAATTGGCTAAGTCTGGATTTCTGAAGCCCTGAAATTTCCTAGAATCCATAACTTATCTCTGAGAGGTCTGAAACCTATCTCAAACGATTTGTCACATATATGCTAAACATCATGATAAGGGAGTGCGTCAAGTAAACTAACATCATCTAAACATGATATACAAGCATCCCAATGAAAGCATAAATCACAAGAAAGCATACTCCGGAACCCAAAGTACCAAGTGAAGACATCCACCAACGGTCGCACTAGGAAAAAAGATTGTCTTTGTACACCGATCCCTAGCAGTGGTGAAGGTAGCTACGCTTCCCAACCATGTGGCACCCATAGGTCCACACCCGCCGTGCTGATGGAGATAATGATCCAACCACAAACACACATAAAGCACAACATCCAAGGCTAACACTCATGCCAGACAGTATGATGGCTGCAACCAAGAACCTAAGACAATGCAAGGAGTACAGGTCCTGGTCAGACACTCAAAAGGCTACTAAGTAGGGGCTAACATCATGGAGAGTTGCTTGGCATCGACAAGCCCAAGCTCGGATCGTGCATTTCAACTCCTCAACGGAGGGCCCTGCACACACATTTTATTATCTTAAGTTTTATTATCAGTCACACATTTTCTTTAATTATCACTTATTTAAAACTTCCTCTGCCAACCCTATGGGACTAAGGTCACTAGGCTACAAGATAGAAGCCCCCTCCATATGCTACCCTACCCTACCCAAGCTCATCCTACGACAAGTGCCCGTGGGCATGCATACTCCCATCCCAACCCCAATGATCATAACTTCCGGCAAATCCATGGAAGATCGGGCCTCGCAAGTCACCCAACAAATGTATGCGTACGTACTCGTGTGTGGTGCACCACCATCACGAAGATCATAACACAAGGATAGGAATGAGAACACAATGCAAAGAAAACACCCAACTAAAGGCAACACAGGAAGGATGGATTCTACACGAATCCCAAAGCCAATAAAATCATACATCATGAAATCACTCAATCGGCCTCAATATGAGAGTATGGATTCTATACGAATCCCAATGATGTAACAAGACCAAACATCATGAACTCACTCAACTGGCCTCAATCCGAGAGTATGGATTCTACACGAATCATAGCATTCACAAAACAAAAGCAAAGGTCCAACAAAAACCATAACAAGTGTAAAATCACTCAACCGAACACAACGTCGAGAGCACAGATGCAACATGCATCCCAATGCAACATAAAAGTGCAAAAGTGGTCTGACTGATATCCAAATAGATCATCCAAGTCCATGACCCACATTGTGCGAAGAAAAATCGAAAAAATAGGGCGACACGCAAAACGAGGTAAAAATCCCAAATTTTGGAAAAACTTCAAAATTAAAACCCATTTGGCCTTTGGGTTCAAAAACCCCAAAAATCCAAAAATAAATGAAATCAGACACCGTATGCAAAAATGGCCAGCATAACGGTGCAAAACTCCAAACCCTCATCCCAAAAAATAAGGAAATGTTCATACCCGCCCAACCGGGTAGAACTAACATACAGAAATGGAGGGGAACACTAGTTCTCAGCCTCCAAACAAACGACTATCAAAAATAGAAGCAGAAACGGAGCAGAAACAATAAAACGGGAATATGAACCATAAAATAAATATCTCGTAGAAGTAGCTGAAAATCGCAGCAATCCAAAGTTTCCCCGAGCTGGATCCAATGAGCCCAACCTCGCGACGATCCCACGCCCGTAGCTCCCACAATGAACAAAACAGTAAATCCTCATGAAGAGGATTTTGGGTTTTACTCTCCAACTTTCCAATTTGAAAGTGAGAAGTGAGGAATTAAATTCCTTTTTGGATACTTATTCACTTTTAGGGTGAATAATCGATTAGGGCATTTAACCAACCAATCTAGTTAAACCTTGAATCGACCCAAATGAAAATAGGCTATTCTTATAAATAGGAATTCATCTATGGCAAAGCTGCCAGAAATTAAAATAAAACAATTAAAAAGCCCGAAAACCCAAAAACACATAAATCTCCTAAACAACTTTCGCAACAAAGCGAAACTCTAAATGCACAGACACACTTACTGGTCTAATCACATAATGCAAATGAGTTTGGATTTAATAATCATCGAAAGGTTTAAATTAAACATTTTAATAAAGGATACGTCGACCATATAAGGACGACATTGGTAAAATATGAATGGCTGAATCACTAACTCCATGTGCCACTGCCAGGGATATAAATCCTGCACACTAAACAACACGATCAAGTGCAATTGCATATAATAACATAGCCAAAGCAATAAATGTATTAAATCACCTAATTTAACCATTTATTTAATTATATTAAAATAATCTATTTACATCACCCACGTTCGCAAAAGGCATAGCAACGCAGGAATGAAGTAGATAACCATAGCATTAAATCCATCACATAACAAAATCAGAGGTATGTCCAAATACCAGATAACCAGATAACATCATAAAACACACTATCATCTCAAAATGGCATCATCATGCAATATGATTAACTGAACAGCATAGTAGTCTAATATCTATGATATTGGAATCAAAGAGTAACATTTGACCCTCAGCTCATCTCAAATGTAAACATAACATGAGTAACAAATATCTCTCTAATCAGAATGTAACAAGGTAAATGTTCGCAACACATAACCCAATAATCTCACATGAACAATCCATTTAATTACTTGCGCATTTAATAATGATTGATTACTCTGCATTAAAAAGGCATTTAAAACACATAAGCAAACACAGTCATAAACATGACTAGCCACTGCTACAGGAACATAGTCCAGTGTAGCATGGTAAAAAGTACACAGTGCAATCTCTGCACACATCTCAAGGTAATCACGGAACAACCTCATGATACCACATTGATCTTGGTAACCACTGGCACAAACCTCAGTGAACCAAAAATCACATCATAATCTCAAAGATCATTCAAAAGCATAATCAACGCAACTGATAGAGAAATATAAATCTAAACACCTCAACGGTGTCGACCACTCAGGGTCACAATCATGATCCATCACAACAAAAGATCATCAAGGTCGCATCCATCAAGACGACTTACAAAAGTCAAATGGGAGAGGCACTGCATTAGGGACCTATTAAAATGCTTGAAATATTTAGATCTTCTAAAAACCCTAAGAATGCAATTTAATCACTAAACCCTGATTAGGGTAATTAAACTTGATTACTTAACTAATTAATATTAGGTCACTAACTTAGTCCAACTCAGATCTTTAGGTTACTTGGTTAATCCTAACTATCATGCTAAAATGCATATACGAATCATGAGTGTCAAGCGACACTCTAAAATCACTGTTACAAAACATTAACACTTAATGATTATAGAATGATAGACACATTCAATTTACGATACAAAAGAAATACGAAACAATGGGGTCTACATCTTTCATTAGATTTAACCCTGGTTTTCACAAACTGTACATAGGGTCCAATTGCAATTTTCAATTAGATTTCCTAGCTAATAAATCATGCACACTCATTTCACACATTAGTAGCTCGAGAAAAATTACATGCATATATATATATATATATATATATATATATATATATATATATATATATATATATATATATATATATATATATATATATATATATATATATACATACATCTTTCATTAGATTTAACCTTGGTTTTCACAAACTGTACATAGGGTCCAATTGCAATTCTCCATTAGATTTCCTAGCTAATAAATCCTACACCACTCATTTCACACATCAATAGCTTGAGAAAAGTTACATGCATATATATATATATATATAAACCCATCAGAATAATCGCATAAATTAAAACATCAATCTTTCATATAAATAACTATTTATCTAATTTATGCTCATATATTTAACCATTAAAAATTGCATAATTAAAGTGTTAACCATATTCCTAATTTTGCATTCACTTTTTGTACTACATCATCAATATGCATGTTCATAAAACATTAAATAACATGATTATTATCTCAAAGTAAAACATCACATGACAAAAAATAACATAATAATGTCCAGTGTATCCGATAATGTCTTGACATATCGAGTCATGAGTATCAAAATAATAATGTATCAACTATGCTATGATGGGTCATAGTGAGGCCTCACAAATAATAACTTAACACATAACACTAGTATTTTTTTCTTGAGGAAAATTTAATTAAGGGAAACATAGCAATGGTGATCAAATCCACAAGATAATGTACTAGCACATATAAAACATTTTTATAGGTATAATGGGGAGCAAACATGCATTGGAGAACTGACATGGAACTCACTCCTCTATTACAAAAAGGAAACAACAATGATTTGACTATAATCCAATTATAACTAGGGATATAATCCAAAGAGTGAACAATAATTCATCAACTAAATCAATACATTCCCTTTGAAGCCCAACATTATATTCCACCCATACCTCTACTCAATCAATTCTGATTTATTCTCTGATTTGAACTTGCATCAACAAATTAACACAATCTCATCCTCTTATTAGTACACACACCAAATTCACAAGTGAATTCACTTGTACCTATACAAGTCTCAAACAAATATTAGGTTGGCTCAATATGATAACTAATACCAAAATAAATTACATCAACCAATGTGATTACATAAGTTTTGGCTAAAACACATCTAATACATTATAGTAATTATTAATATGCTACCACCCTATAGTTAATCAAAATAACCCAAACAACATGTTTCCTGACTAAGTCAACCATTAAATAAATTCCCTTACACTATCAAATGAGAAAATTGACTTCTAAAACTAATAATATTCAATAAAATATATAAATAGAAATTTATGCACATCTTCATGAAGTATCTTGATTCATAGACCCAAATTATGCTCTACTTAAACTCATCAAATAGAAAAGTGAACCACCATCTAAATAAATTCTCAATAAATATTAACAACCTATCTTTGAAAAAACCTTTGTAACTTCTTTGAAACAGCTTACAAACACATATGATGACAAACATAGCATGTAAACTCACTAGATGTCCCATAACATTCACATGCTCAAGTTTTATCAAATTGTGTCTCCACCAAACCTATCTCTCAAATGATCATCTAAACAACACTATTTGATAAAAAAGTATGTTGACATCAATGAAACAAATTAATGCCAAAAATTTAAAACAAAAATTTTGTTCTTGAACAATCTCTCTAATGATCACAATCCCAACAAAAATTCTTGGGGAGAAGTTGAAAGGTCAACTTGTCCTTAAGATAATCACCTTAAAATTTAGTTGGATCTAAGGGAGTGTGATAGGATACAAAGAGAGAGAATATAGACTATGGGAATAAAAAATAACAAACATTTAGACCTCAAAATTTCTAAAATGGGGTCTAGTAGGTCCTAGATCTTCCAATTATGGGTGCTAACTTTTTAAGATGATACACTAGATTCTTCAAATAACATGGTATCACTGATGAATTATTGGTTTATATGTGTATGGCTATTTGAGGTGACTAACTTCCCCTTCCATCTTCATTCCTCCCTTAGATGGTTGATGCTTCTATGAAGGGCCTTTAACATAAATACAAAAAAGAAGGGGGAAACTATATCTCCTTATATTATCCCCCTTGTTTATGAGAAGAAACTATGTGATTCGCCATTAACCAAATTTTAAGAACTTAGGGTTGGATAAAAATATTTTGATCCCTAGTAACCACTATTATTGAATCCAAACATTTCCAATACACTATCCAAAAAATACCTATCTACCATATCATATACCTCAAGAAAATCAAGCATTAAAATCATACTTTACACTCACTTTCCTTCCAAAGTGAATTACTCCATGTAAGATTATGATGCCTTCAACTATAGATATGCTTAGGATAATCCACTCCATTCTTTTTAAATAACCTTTTGGATGATCTCTTTTGATTTGTTGGATACTACCTTAGTTATAATTTATTAATTTTATTGCATAAAGAAATAAGTTTGAAATCTTTCATACTATACACCTCTTTAATTTTGGGAATTAAGGTCAAGAATGTGTGATTTAGTGCACCCAATATTGCAACTTTCTTTCTTAATTCTTTAATTTATTTGTGTAGATCATCTTTAAATTCATCTAAAAAATGTTAGACTTTTTTTTTTTTTTTTTCTTTAACAGAGAACCCATCTAGTTCTAGGAATTTTCTTGGGTTTTAATTGGAAAGTTAGTCATTTGACCTCTTCTTTGATAATTTCCTTATATACCTTCTCATTATCTTCCTCTATGATAAGTTAGGGGATGATCCTTAGAATTTTACTCATTCATTTTTTTTTCCTTAGCTTTCCTTATTGATAATCTAATGAAAGTATCACACTACCTCTTGTTTGAATTCCTCCATAGATTGGGCTAGGCACCATCAGCTTTACCAATTTTCATTATCCTTTTTGTCCAATTATTTGTCATTTTTATTCTATGGAAAAGCTTAGTATTTTTATCTTCCTCTTCGACCATATCTATCTTTATTTTTTCCTCTAATAGAATTCTTCTCTAGCCATTAGTTTTGATAGCTTTGGCTTGAGTTATTTTTCCATTTCATAGTCATTTGGGCCCATTCTCCTTGAATCACCATTTCATTTAGGGATGCCAAAACCTTCTCCACTATTTCTCTTAGAATAAATTTATTAAATATATTATGTTCCAAATCTTGAGATTATTCCTAATATATTGAAGCATTGTACTAATTTGGAATAGTAGAGTGTAATTATCTATCATGCCCAAAAATATATGGCAAAACACACACATTTTTTTATTATAAATAAGAACTATGATTAAATAAGATAACATGGTCATAAAATATTTTAGATGATTAACTATAATGAAACTAATTATTCAAGTATTTTAAAATTAAGATAATTATAGGTACCTTGAAGGTAGATATAGATTCCCATCGATATAAAAAGGTTACAACTCAGTTTGAGCATTTTGTAAGAGGGATGATTTCAGTGAACTAAAAGTTTCTTAGTAAATCAATTAATTAAATTAAATGACTAGTTCATCAATTCGCTATAACAATTCCTTAAAATATTACCTCCTAAGGATGACAATAGATTAACACAACAACTTATTCAATACATCGAAATGACCTACTAATTAAAATGACATCTATCTCTTAATTACGTAATCTTGTTTAGCATCAATTTAATCATGGGCAATATATCACTAACCTCATAATGAACTAATTAACTAGTCACTTCTATTAACTTAATAATTTGATCTTCATAACAATTTAAATCATTTAACATTAAGAGAATTCAAAACTCTAGAAGATCAATAAAATTTAACTATTCAACGCATGCTACTACATTTTAAAACTTTAATTCCAAAGTCTAAACTAACTTAAAAAATTTCTCTAACATACTTATATCAATCTAATTTATTAATCTATCATTTATAATTAAAATTGAAAACTAGACTTATTTCAATTCAATCTGTAAGTAAATCTAAAACTTTATTCTAAACTATTATAAAATTTAAGTTCAACATTAAAATGCCAATATTAAGACAAATCCAATTAACTCACAATTATAAAAACTAATTAATAACATAAAATCAAATTCATCTATAGTAAAAAAGTAACTAAAATAAAACTAACTAATTTAATACTATCTTAAAATAACACTAACCACTTTCTAAAACTATTTACTAACATCTATACTAACATAAAAATATTATACTAATTTCTAATAACATAAAATTACTACTGATCTCAATATTAATTTAATCATGTTAATCATGATTTAAAATATCAATAATTTCTATCTAATACCAACATATCCTATACTAACCTAGTCTACCCATGTATCCACACATATTCTAAAACTACCCTATACTACTCCCTAGCCAAGTGGCCTAGCCACAACTTAGCTTTCCCTACCTACTCTCCACGCTGCCCCATGGTTCTTGCACACTGAGCAAGGTTTGTCAGTGTAGACCTGCTCTCTTTGCCCCTTGCGTGATTGATGTTCATGTGTTGGATCCAGTGCATGGGGGATAGAACATATGGGGGTCTAAAGTCTACCAAGGTAATACATTTTTAAACAAACCTTCCCCATCCCCTTGATATAACATCAGTACTGTCACTGGTAGGTGGTTGGGGTTGCCCATTCCTTGCTTTTAAATGAGGAGTAAAAAAAAGGCAATAGATGGGGGGGGGGTGTATTAATATGGTGAGTAAGCTTGATTTTTTTTGACTAATAAAATAACTAGATAGTATGTCCTACACAAGTACCTTGCCTTCTTGCAACATAGAGTTTAATGCTAATGCCAGATCTACACCCAAATTTGGCAGGAGGTGATTTGAAGCTAGATTTAGAGAAGGACTAGATGGCTATAGGAGTAAATGCTAAAAGTTATGTTGTTGAGAGAAGATGCAATTTTTTTTTGAAGCCAATTTTTTTCTAAGTGTTGATATATTTTTTTGCTATATTTTTTTCTCCTATAACTTATGTTTTCTAATTCATCATCTAACAAAGGTATATGTGCCTTTTATTTTGAATTCAAGGGGATGCATAATTCCTTAATCAAATTTGATTTTGTCACTGATATAATTTTAGCAAGGAGTTTCATAATTTCTTAATCAAATTTGATTTTGTCACTTATATAATTTAACAAGGAGAGAGATAAATTTTTTTTCCACAAAGTAGGGTTTTCATTTCCTCTTAATACATAAAACATCAAATTGGAAACTCCAACATATCCAATTACTTTTCCTTAACATAATTGAGAACTTGAGAATTCATAATTCGAAGGCATTATCCATTGATCTATTTTCTCACATACATATACTAAATTTGAAATTCACATAAGAGCAATGCAAGGAGGTTTCCACAATCTTTTTCTTTCTCTATTATTCAACCTGGTTAAAAGCTCCATCGGGAAAGAACCAGTAAGAAAACCTAACATCTTTGCCAAATACATCAAAATTTAAAATACAATTTTACATAATGTTACAATTCAATTGAATTCTCTTCTAGGGCTTTCACAAGAGATCTTTACCAATGTCTTCAATGCATCAAGGGAACCATGGGAAAGACAAGAACCAACATGGAGGTAAAACAACATAATAAGATGAACAATTCAAGCATGCATTCCCAACCCAGTTTTGCACAATCGGTTCAACATTGAACCAAAATAGGGGGGAGGTGGATTTTCTCAATAGGATATGTCAATCACCATACCATAACATAGCCTTTTCAAGGCTAAAATTCAAGAACTTCCATTCTTCTACAATGCCTTTTCGGGGCCAATATAACAAGGGTATTCATTCGTTCCCTTCTTCAAGTATTCAAATTTTCATACAAGGTATGGGATGACAAGTGAGGTCCCATACACCCTACCCTCCTTCCCTCCTCTCACCATAAGAGGAGACTCTATACTATTGAGGTCCAACTAAGGCTCTTCTCCCATACATGACCACTTCTTCCCTATCCAAGGGTGAGTGATGCCAAAACAATCCCCATGAAATCCCCTCAAAAATTTCAAAGCAAAGCATAAGAATGAAATCCAAGAACAAGTCAAGATCCCTCCCAAAACAACCTCAACATACATGCAAACAATACAAAAACAACAACATGCCTTATGCATGAACAACATGAAGAAACAATTCAAAAGAGTGAATAACTCCTACCTTCACAAAAAAAGTTATGGCAAAATGGTAAGTTGAGAAGAGCTTTTCCTTTTCTTCCTTCAATCTTCAAACTTTCTTCAAAACTAGAGATTGGGTAACAACCCCAAAACTCCTCCAAAATGCTTCTAAGTATGATCCTTAACTCAACTAGACTTCAAGTAACCTCAAGATGGGGTTTTGGGTCACCAACTCAAGTAAAGAGACAATCAATTTTCACAATCAACCAAAAGTGGGGTTTTTGAGTGACCCTAAAAGTCAACCAAAGAGACTTAGGGGTTGGAAAGTTTTCCCCACCCACATCCTTACCCCTAGGATACTTAAATTTAATGTTTTTAGGCCTTAAAGACTTACTCAAAACAAACAAAAGGCTAGGAGAATAGTAAGACCAATTAACAACCTTCCAAAGAAAGACAATGCAAGATAGCACAAATTAACAAGTGGTTTAGTTCCATCTTTCCATTGGGTTTTCCCAGCTAAATTTTTTGCACACTCATTACACACATCAGTAGATCAAGAAATCACATGCATTATGTAAATTACATATTAGAAAAATCATATAAATTAAAGCATCCATTTTTCTAATAATCAATTATTTATCTAATTCTACTCATATTTCCAACCATTAGAATTGCATAATCAAAGTGTTAGTTTCGCATTCATCTACTTCATTATTATACATGTTCATAAAGCATTAAATGAGAAAATCATATAACTAAAGTAAAGCATCACACATCATAAAATAGCATAATAATGTTTAGTGCATCAAGTAATGTCTCGACATATTGATTCATGAGTACCAAAATAATAAAGTATCAACTAAGCTATGATGGGTCGGGGTGAGGCCTCACATCATCTATTCTGATCTCATTTCACAAAGTTTGAATCTATTCATGCAAGTTTGGATCCATCACCCATGTGACTTAAAAATTAGCAATTCTCTCCATAGGGGGATCTTTATGTTTGACAACCAATTGAACTGGGAACATTAATTCCTAGGGTTTTTGTTGCACCAAAAGATCAAGCTGTCAATGTCTGATATAACCACTAGACTTATAGAAGATTTAGGAGGTAATTAAACCATGTCACATTTAATGTAAGGGACTACTAATAATCCCCTCACCAATGTTACTCATCATGGCCTACAAGATTTGAATATGTGATCAAGCTTTGATACCACTTATTAATTTCCAGGGTTGTCATTGCACCAAAAGATTGACTTATCAATTCTTGAAACAACCACTTGAATTATAGAAGACACAAGAGTGTTAAACCCTATCAAAAATTACATGATGGATTTTGGTCCACTGCCAACATGGAAGTGGTTTGATCCAATAAAGGGTAAAATTACGGGTTCCTGGGTACCTAATTGTTGTTACCTTTCACCAAATAGAAGAAAATGATCCAACCTTTTTATAATTCTAGCGAAGCATACCCTTTTGTTAGTCCACATGAATGTCCTATTTTTAGTATGTATGTTATAGATCATGTTGCAATCCACAAATGCCTAGAATTCTAGATTCACTTGGATTATATAATAAAGAACTTCCCTTTTCTTATATTTTATAAGGATTTCATTAAGGTCCACTCTAATGATTTCTTTTTCATTTTTCTAGGTTCCTTAGAAGTCTTATGAGTTATTCCTACAACTCTCTTTTTTCATTAGTGGGTGTTATTTCCCATACATTAATTATGAAGATAAATTTTTTTATTTTGTACTTCTTTCAATCCTATTAGAATCTAATTATATTTTTTCCAATTGGGAATAAAGTAGTAGTGAGGGGACTCTACAATACTTTGATCCACTAGAGGCATCAATCACCTCTACTAGGTTCCCACACCACTACATCCATACTCCCATTTGATTCAACTCTTCCTCTTTTCTCTAGTTTGTCTCTTGCATAAGTAATATACCATCTTAAATTGGAATCACTTTAATTTTATGATGGTTTAGCACCTACTTAGTAAAATTTAATGCTAGGTCTATATTTAATACACTTTCTCCCCTTGCTTCTTGTCTTTGTTCATTCCTTTGAGATTGAATCAAGGTAGGATTTAATGATCCTCATTGGAATTCCAATTTCATGGTGAAAAGATTGAGGTAGGACCTATCCACTTGGATCCTCCATTTCCTTCCTCTAATCACTCAGAATATTTTCTTCACATCACTCAGAATCTCTTCTTCACATGATAACTAGGTTTTCTTGAGATATGTACCTAATTCTCAAAATTGGGACTATTCTATGACCCTAAGGAAACATTGGGCTTTTTGTACTTGGGAATTGGGGACATATTTAATCCTTGATGATGTAGTGTATCCCTACTAGGTACCCACTTTTAGGTAGACCTGAGTAAGGGTTGATCTAAGGCATTTAGTTTGTGTCTGTTAAATTGATAGGAGAAAATTTATTCTGAGCCCTTTATAAGCCTATCCATTTGTCTCAATTTGCATCCATCCATCCATTGCATGCACACATCGAAGAACTTAATCACTCAAGCATTCAAGTACATTCAAGGAGATCCTTTTGCAAGCCATTGGAAATGAGATCTCCTACATTCAAGGTTCTTTCAAGTAGCTTCAAGGAGTTCACTTCGGGGAATTGATCATATCTTCCATGTTTATGCCACAACATTTCATGATATAACTATTGGAAATGGAAAGGAGTAACTAAGATGGGAGGGGTGAATTAGTTACTACAAAGATAAATTCAAAAATCCCTTTAAGATGTCAACACAATATAATACCAAAACATGTTGTAACTCAATTAACATTGAATATTCTATTGTAACTCGGTTAACACTAAATATATTATTGTCACTCAATTAGCATAGAGATATTAAGATATTAATGTGATTAGCCTTTACTAACTTAGTTGTAGAAACATAAAGGAAATAACATGAACACAGGAGACACTAAGATTTAATGTGGAAACCCAATTTGGGAAAAACACCAATTGCAACTAGTTACTATTTTTCACTCTTTTAAAATGAGCCTTGTTAGGAGCCAACCCTATTAAAGGTTACGAAATACATTGTTAGGTGTGAACCTATTAGAGGATTTAATTCACCCTATTAGGAGTGGCCTTGTTAGAGGTATTTAGACACTTCAAGCTAGAAATGCCTCCTTGTTAGAGGATTTTTTAAATAGTTGTTAGGCTAACTCTATTAAGATATTTGATTCATTGCTACAATTATTAGAGAGTAAAAATGACTTGACCTTATTGTTGATGCAACTAACTTTTTTGATTCAGATCCTAATTCTAGATTGATTACTTGATTCTCCTTGATCAAAATGTTCTTTGTAGCTTGGTCAACTCAGATGCTCTACCCTTTACATATATCCTTCAAACTTGCTTTCTTAATTCATCTTCATCAATTCCATTTTCAATCCTTAATTTAACCTTTCATATATATGATTCACCTTGTCAAGTTGGCTTGAATACTCCTTTGATCAATCAAATATTAACCCTTAAGTCATCTTGTATTAACCAATAAATTTATCAAACTTAATAAATTGGCAGTTGGCTAATACATAATTAAGTACTCAGTTAACACTAAGAATCCTTTGTTAACTGACCCAAATTGTTTAGAATATGAGTTCTAACATTAACCAACCCAACTCAGTCAATACTGACTTCATGCTAACTTTCCTTTGGTAACTAAGTGAACTCAGTTAATATAGGATCTACTTCATTAACCAATTGAGCTCGGTCAAAACTGTCTCTAAATTTGGTCATCATTGAATGCTCAACATACACAGAAAATTATCTGTGATGCTCAAGTGAGCTTGCCTATAATTGATTTCTTGATAAAGGCTTGAAATTTTGTGTAACATCAAAGACAACATAAATTGAATAATTATTTTCAACAATATCCCTCTTTGGCATTGATGGCAACACAACATGTCATAATATAAAGAAATTTTAAAGCAAAATAGAAGTAAGGGTAATATCCTTAGTTTCATTTTGATTCCCATGCATGAGAACTCCCTCTAACATCAATCTCTCCCTCTGGAATGATTTTCTTTGACATGAGCTCATTGATGACACTTCAACATTTGGGGTCAAATTGCAATGGTAATTTGTGATGGTGGTGTAATTTGTGGTGATTTTCAAGTTTTTTTTTGTAATTGTCCCTGATGTCATTGCAATACTGATGTCCACATCATAATTTTTACATCATCACAATACTAACATCATAATTGTGACACCTATGTGAGTATAAAAAAAAAAAAAATACAACATAAATCATTGCCCATTTATTTTGATTGTGGTGGAGAGTTGCATGTGAAAGAGGGTGGAGAGCTTTGAATGTTGTCATGCCTTTGTTATTGGTGCATTTCATTGTTGTGATCTCTACATCTCATTCTTGTGCCCTTTCTCTAAAATTTCATTGCTATGTATCTTTGCATTTTTTTATCATGCCCTTGCTCTACAATTTGGTTGTTGTGCCCTTGTGATCTCTGCATTTCATTGTCATACCCTTTCTCTACAATTTTGTTTCCATGCCCTTGCTCTACAATTTTGTTTCCATTTCATACCCTTGTGATCTCTATGCCCTTTCTCTATGATTTCATTATCATGCCCTAGCTCTACAATTTTCTTGAAGGGAGCTATGTAAATGTTGGTTTCTTTTCCTTCTAAACATGTATATTTAGAGTTCTTTTTTAAGGTTCTTATTACATCTTAGCACAACAACAAAATTCATCTAGCTAAATATATATTCTAGAATCCAAATAATAAAATAGTAAAACTCACTTAACCCATGCTAAGTGACTTACCTTAAGATCCTCCACAAAAATAATGTAGACCAAGAAAGATGGGTAGAGTTCGCAATTTTTTTTACAAAAACATATCATAGCATATATTTTTAGAAAAAAACTAATCATAACCTTGTTAAATGGGTCTAGTTTTTTATTAGCTAGGTTGATTACAAATGTCTATAGAACTGCCATCAAATTAGGTCAACACGCTCACTTGTGAACCTCTCATGTCAAGCACTTTTTGTATTGTTTCAACATCATGTTCTTGCTTCTGAGCTAACAGTTATTCAGGTGCATTTTCTTGTAAAACATTAATTTTGTTGAACAATTGTAAACTCTTAGAAAGTGCATTGTTGTTTTCATGTACATATGTATGTATGTATGTGTATATGTATGTATATAATAATAATAATAATAATAATAATAACATTTTCATGTATGTCAAAACAATAACTAACATTACCATTGGATCATGTAGTAATGAAGTAATCAACCTAGCTAATCAACAACTACACTAATTTAACTGGCATTTCCAATATCATAGTACCTACCTCAACACTTTCTTGGATTCTATCCAATGACTCCCATAATATTCTCTATGTTATCTAGCTGTTGTTTCTACCACATAGTCTCTCTCTAAATCCGCTCCTCCTTCTCTTTCTAAAACCACTCCTTCACTCTCATGCCTTAAATTTTGATTATCAAACTTCTGAATATCTACCTCTACTTTATCTAAAATCAACTTCACAATGTGTTGTAACTCTGGAATAGGTGTGTAATCATCGATAGCTTTCATTTTAGCATTCAATTTTTCAAGATTGGTCAACACCCTCACTTGTAGACCTCTCATGTCAAGCACTTTTTGTACTGTTTCAACATCATGTTCTTGCTTTTGAGCTAATGGTTCTTTAGGTGCATTATCTTGTAAAACATTAATTTTGTTGAACAATTGTAAACACTTAGAAAGTGCATTGTTGTTTTTATGTATGTATGCATATATATGTATGTATGTATGTATATGTGTGTGTGTGTGTGTGTTTGTGTGTGTGTGTGTGTGTGTGTGTGTGTATGTATGTATATGTATGTATGTATATATATAGAGAGATCTTTTGGATTGTGGATTATGGATTATAAACAAAAAAGAAAAGAAAACATGAGATTAATCATTCCCCATTTGTTTTGATTGATCGTGGAAAAGTTGTGCACGATAGAGGGTGGAGAGCTCTGAATGTTGGTGGATATCAATGGAGATATAGGATTTTGTTGTCATTCCCTTGTGATCGCTGCATTTTGTTGCCATGTTGTGCCCTTGCTCTATGATTTTCTTCAAAGGGAGAAGATGTACATATGTAAATGTTCTTTTTTTTCCCTTCTAACCTTGTATCTCTTGTTCATATATATAATTGCTTTGGTCAGATTCAAGTATGACTGATTATGATGATTTTATGCAGATGTGCATCTCTGTATGTATATTAGTTCACTACGTGAACTACTCTACATGCATACATACACACTTGCATAGTACTTGTGCTAAATTAAATTAATCATTCATGTCTTAAATTTGTACAAGAAATTATCCTTGCATTTAATCAAAATTATTCATACCAAACTAAGTATGTAGAAATCTATACTTATAGATTATATTATCTCTTAGTGATTGAGTAAAGATCTCATGCATAATATCATCTAAGTAATGATCGGATGCATTCATATTAAGTCATAATAGGATCATGTAGATGATCCATTTATGTTACTTCATACTTGTTTTATTGAACATTTTGTTTAACATAATCAGCAATACTAGAATTATATAGGTACAACTAGTACTCTTGTTTATTTTATTTAATCATATACATTTAAGACTATTATTTTTCTTAAAATCAGATAGTATATTTTTTATCACTAAAGCACAAATATAGATTTATGATAGTTATCTTTTTTAATTTCAAGATCTTCATATTTAATGTGAAGATTTTTCACTACTGGATAGTGGAATAGCCACAATGTGGAGCCACACAGCTCATGGATTTTTCAACCAAATTATATTTTTATTATATTTTTGTCCTTCAAAAATATTATAGGTGAATTTTCTAATTTTACATACATTTAATAATTTGTCTCTTGTCATTTGAGGTAATTTTCTATTATGAGATAGAGACATCGATCATAAGGATGGAGATGCCAATTTTGATCATCCCATTTTCAAAGTTGATTCCCTTATCAAATTATTGAAACTACTTGCAACAAACACCCTAATTTTCTACAACTTGACCTTGTTTGAGATTAATATCTTTGTCTGTCTTGGGTTTTGAACCTATTTCAAAATGGTTCCATTGGTTCAAATAGGTTCATATGTTTGATAAGTTCAGTTTCCTAGGTAGTTTAGTGGTTTCAATATTCAAAGGCTCTTGGCTTGGATCAGAGTATTAAGATTCAAAGATTCTATAATTTAGATTGAATGGTTCATATCAATTTGTGTAGATGCTTTCAGATGTCTCCAAGAACATTTAGGTTTATTTTGGTTCATAATAGTCCATGGTCCACAAATCAAAATCAAAGTTCACATTTCAAAGGCCAAAGGTTCTGAACATGAAACTAGTAATTCAAAGTGTTGGTTCATCAATCTAAATGTACAGTTCAAGGGTTCAAATTTGACAATTGAAAGTTGCCCATATCATTTTTGAAGACCAAGTCCGGTGATTTAAATCTAGCAATTTGATGATATAGAAATTCAATATGGAGGAGGATATATTGGCATCACAAACAAATCATCCCATATCCATAAACAATATCTAATATTTTTTAAGTCTCTCTCCTCTAAAGATGCAATACATGGAGCCATTATCATCATGAGCAGACTCACTATCCTTAGACGAATTCAATCAAAACTATTCATACCAAACTAAGTATGTAGAAATCTGTATTATGCAAAAATCTATACTTACAGATTATATTATCTCTTGGTGATTGAGTAAAGATCAAATACATTTTTCCAAGGTGATAAAATTACATATGTAGATGTATGTATGTATGTATATATGTATCTCTACATCCCATTATTGTGCCCTTGTGATCTCTCTATATGTATATAAGTGTATATATACCTACATATCACATATGTGTGTCTATGTATGTATGTATGTATATAAAAAGAGAGATATTTGTATATATACATAGACACACACACACATATGTGTGCGTATATATGTACACATACATATACATAAAGAGAAGCTTTTCTAATCACTTGTTGGGGGAAATATAAAGAGATACATTTTTAGAAGGAAAAGAAAAGAACATTTACATAGGTACCTCTTCTTCCCTTGAATAAAATCATATAGAACTACTACATTTGGGCCCAAATACACCACAAATTACACTGTTGTCACAAATTTTCATCACAATTTGACCCCAAATGTTGTAGTACAAAGGGCATAGAGATCACAAGAGCACGACATGACAACAAAACAATAGAGAAAGGGCAAGGATATCACAAGGGAACAAGAATGAAATGTAGAGATCACATGGGCACAAAAATAAAATGTAGCAGTCACAAGGGTAGAACAATGAAATCGTAGATCTCCACTAATCTCCACCAAGAGTACGACAATAAAATGTAGAGATCATAAGGGCACAAAAACAAAATGTAGCGATCACAAGGGCATGTGAATGAAATCTCCACCAATGTTTAGAGCTCTCCACCCTCGTTCAAAGCTCTCCATCCTCTTTTGCACTCAACTCCCCACAATGAAAACAAATGAGGAATGATTTATGTAATGTTTTTATTTTTGTTTATGTCTAAAATCAACTTCACATTGTGTTATAACTCTAGCATAGGTGTTTGATCCTTGATAGCTTTCATTTCAACATTTCAAGATTCAAGTTTTTAAGTTTCCTCTTCATTATATAGTCCTTTCCACCCTAAAAATCACTTTGTTACTTCATTAAAATTAGGACTTGAACAAAGCCAATGATAAAAAACCTACTACCACTTTGAACAAAGCCAATGATACAAGATCTTTTTTAAGGTGCTTATTACATATTAGCACAACAGAAAATGGATCTAGCTACATACATATTCTAGAATCCAAGTAATTAAATAATAAAACTCACTCAACTCATGCTAATTGACTTAGCTCAAGATCTTGCACAAAAATAATACAAACTAGGTAAAATGGGTAGAGTTCACAAGAAATTTTAGAAAAACATATCATAGTAGATATTTTTAGAAAGAAACAAGCCATAACCTAGTTAAATTAGTCTAGTTGCTAATTAGTTGGGTTGATTACAATTTCCTGTAGAACTATCACCAGATTAGATACAATGAAATGAACAATTAGTTATTCCCAACTAGCAGGATCAAATACAATTTTCCAAGGCGATAAAATTGCATATGCAGATGTATGGATGAATGTATGTGTGTATATATGTATGTATATGTATATATGTATGCATGTATATATATATATACATATATATATGTATATATGTGTATATATATGTATATATGTGTATATATACATACATACACACACATATGTGTGTGTCTATGTATGTATGTATGTATATAGAGAGATCTTGTGAATTGTGGAGATCAGTGGAGATCTAGGATTTCGTTTCCATGCCCTTGTGATCATTGCATTTCATTGATGTGCCCTTGTGATCTCTGCTTCTCATTGTCATGGCATTGTGATCTTTGTATATGTATGTATGTATGTATGTATGCATATACATCAATGTATATATATGTGTATATATTTGTATATATTTATATATATATGTATATAAACAGAGAGATCTTGGTACAACAAAAAAATAATAAAACTCACTCAATAGGTAGCATGGCCATAGATGCAATGACAACACCTATTGGTAAGTAGATTCCTCTTTTTCTCTCTCATTTTTCATATGTTTGTTTCACTTGAACTATTATTTCTTAGGGGACATATTGTAATATTGGATTCATTTTATGTAGGAGGCAAAGAGGACATTCCTGGATGTACCCATGTGATGAATTGCTCATGAGCAATGAATATGGACTTCTCTTGAAAGTAGCAAGAGGCGATGAGGATATTCCAGGCACTTTAAAGATTGATCTAATGACATTCTAGGTAACTTACCATGCTTATATATGTATGGATGTTTAGATAATCAACCTTACATTTAATGAAAGGAATATGTGCTTCAAAACTAGCTTTTAAAAATAAATATATAAGGAGTGAGTTAGGACATATATATGTTAACCTTACATTAAGTATAAACTACAATGCAAAGGTTGCACCAAGATATTACCGTATTGTAATTATAGAAAACTTTTTTATTCGCCCAAGTGGGTGTATGATGGTGAAGAGTTGTGTTAGGTGAGTAAAGCTCACTAGTGGTTATACGAATATAGCTACATCAAAAAAAATTAGAAACCAAAACTACATATTCGTTAGAGTGAGTAGTTCAATGGTCTTGATCTCATAGATATGGGTATGTAGGCAGCCTGGTAGGTGAAGTATTCCTCTAATGTGCAAACACCTTAGACATAGTTAGATAGCACTTAACTAAATTTTAAGACATTATATGTTAAATCATGAGGCTCGTTTCCTTGCAGAAGCCTCTACCACAATGACATTACCTCTAAACCATGCAAAGGATGTTGAAGTGGTTCCCAACCTTGAAACATTCTTATAAGCAATGGAAAAGAAAATGCAGATACAATACATATATTACTATTATTTATTTATATGTATGAATGTATGTATGTATGTATGTATATACATATATGTGTGTGTGTATGTGTATACAAAGAGAGATCTTGGCACAATAGAAAAATTGATCCAACTGCATATATATTTGAAAATGTAAATAATAAAACATTCTTTAGTAGACATTTGTGAGCACTAGGTGTGTGAAGGCTCCATGCAAAAACATGTAGAAGTAAAAAAAGTCATCAACATTTTTGATGACATGTTTTCCAAGAGCATACACAAGTTCCTCAAGATGACTTCCATTATTAAATTTTAATAAACATTTTTCTTGTTATCATTCATTTCTTTATTAATTTTATCATAAGAATCCATCATATTTTGTATTAGGTGATGAAACATATGTGTATAGTTATATGTTTAGAAAATGGGAGTATGCTTACACTAAAACACATCCCACATTAAACTCAATTACGATTTTTTGTAAGTTGCTTATGGATTCAAAAGGATTATCATTTAGTGTTGTGGGTTATAAGTAGAAATCTCTTTATTGTCTAACCATGGAAGTGATTTTGAATTGGGTGGGTACATTGTATTTCATTTGTAGATTCAATAGAGATTTTGGTAGTTTGGGTTGTAAAGGGATTTCATGTTTATGATCTACTAATGGTGATGAGTTTCTTAATTGAAACTTTAATTGGTACATATGTGTGCAGGTTATGAAAGGATTAGAAGTTCTTGATGATCTAACAATGGAGATGAGTTTCACACAAACTGAAATGGTTCATATGTAAATTATAAATCTTTTGGTATAGTGAAGTAGATAGAGATTTTGTTTTATGATTTGATGTGTGTTGTAAATTATCTTGTAGATTTTGTTTTTGTGGTCTCATTATGGGTTTGACTTTCATATATGTTGGATTGCTACTAGAAATCATTTGTAGACTTAAATATAGATATTTTGGAATTGTTTTTGCAGATTGCCTCTAGCAATAACCTTAATTATTACTAGTCATCGCCCATAGTTTACATCCTATGAGGGAATATTGCAAGTCATTGTAGTTAAATGGAGAGAAGATTATGTAAGACTTGCATCTGGTGTTGAGGAAGGCAAGTGGAGACCAAAATGCTTTTTCTTCCATCCTTTCCACATACAAAAATATTAATCCAATTTCATTCATTGTTGCAATTTGCACATCTTATGGCTTTCCCCATTCAAAATCAACATCATACAATGGAAATCTTGGAGAGCTTACTTCATTAGTCCCATATGTACCCATCCATCATTGCAATTAACTTGTGTTCTACCATGGGATTCTCCCTTCTTCAACCGGCCAACAAGTTGATAGAAATGCACTAAAATTGATGAGAGACTTTTTTTCATGTACTCTATGAACGAAGAGTATTTAGTGAGAGGAAGGTATGTGTAGAAGAAAAGGTGTTGTACGTTGTTGATGTGTAACCAACCAAGATCAAAATTAGAGAGGAAAATGGTCTATGCACTAAGGGTTGGGATTGTGGGTCTTACCAAAGAGTATGCCTCTAGTGCTATATTGAGATAAATGGGAATAACCTATTCCCTATTCCTAGAACAATCACCTGCTATCACTTTGGAAAAAAATATGCCTCCAAAATTGAAACCATATGATAACTAGGAATAACAGATGCCCAAGCCATAACCAAGTTAAATTGGTCTAGTTCTTGATTAGTTGGGTTGATTACAAAATCTTGTAGAACTATCATTAGATTAGGTGAATACACTAGTCATTAGATCATTATGAATGTGAAAATCGGATCTTCCCTATAAGATGGTATTTTCCTTTGAACATTGGTAACAAGTGAGAAATAAATTTTTGCATATTGATTATATCTATGCACTAATGCCAGATGATTAAACTTCATTATTTCAAGCACACTTTGTGTCCAACAATGAGACAAAGATGAGAAATAATTTTTTATTCCATTAAATGCAGATGTAGTACATAACAAATTGCACAACTTGTAGCCCTCCTAATATTTGGACTATAAATTCTCAAAGATATTTGCAAGTGACTCCAATGTTAGAGTACCTACCACAACACTTTCCTAGATATGTTTCCATAGGCTCTCTCTCATTCCTTAAATTCTAATCAAACTTCTAAATACTTGCCTCTACCATATCTAAAATCAACTTCACATTGTGTTGTAACTTTGGCATAGATGTTTGATCCTCAATAGATTTTATTTCATCATTTCAGCATTCAATTTTTCTTTTCATTATATGTTTGGTTTATCATTGATTTCCTCTAGTTTTATTACTACGCATCTCAACTAGCTTCTCCAATGATGCAATCAGCCATCCATCTCTAGATTGCGCAAGCACTTGTTGTTTTACAAAATCTGCTAACACTTTGGAATTTTTTTTGCCTCCAACATTGAAACCATATGATAAATAGGAATAGTAGATGTCCAATCCATAACCCAATTAAATTGGTCTACATTCTGATTAGCTGGTTTGATTACAAATTCTTGTAGAATTGTCATCCTATTAGGTACAATAAAATGAACTATCAGTTGTTCCTAGCTAGCAGGATCAAATGCAATTTTCCAAGGTGATAAAATTGCATATGCAAATGCATCACTTGAATGATCTGCATAACTTGAATGCCACACATGAAGCACATTCCCCAACTTATAATGAATGGTTGGATATAAAGGATCCATACATTGACCCAACAATAGAAGCCAAGAATGTAACCATGCATGTATTGGCATGCTCTCCCTGTAAGGATCCAAAGTATCTACTGTTGCTGATAATTTGGGCATCACTATATGATCTAGAATGTTATGAAGTGCTAAAGCTAGTAGTATCTTCTCCCATGTTTCCAGAAAATGTAGCATAGGTTTAGGGTCCCTTGGCTCCTAGGAATTTGTAGTTGCTATTCTCATTACTAGAAGAATAACTTCAGTGAAGAGTTGAGAGTAAGGAGTTGAAGAAGCAAGTTTTGCTTCTATGTAAATGCCATAATCACGAGGCACATTCCCTTACAGAAGCCTCTATGACAATGAAATTACCTCTAAACCATGCAAAGGATTTTGAAGTGGTTCCCAGCATTGAAACACTCTTAGAAGAAATGGAAAAGAAAATGCGGATGCAATACATATAGTACTATGATTTATGTATATGTATGTATACAAGCCATAACCCAGTTAAATGGTTCTAGTTTTTGATTAGCAAGGTTGATTACAAATTCCTATAGAACTGTCATTAGATTAGGTATAATAAAATGAACAATCAATTGTTCCCAGCTAGTAGGATCATATATAGTTTTCAAAGTTGATAAAATTGCATATGCAGATGCATCACTTGAATGCCAAGCATGAAGTGCATTCCCTAATTTATAATGAATGGTTTGATATAAAGACTCCATATGCTATCTGAACAATAGAAGCCAAGTATCTAACCATGTATGTATTTTCATGCTCTCCTTGCAAGGATCCCAAATATCTACTGTTGTTGTTGCAATGGCAAAGAAAATGCAGATGCAATACATATATTATTATAAACCATATGGAGGGTTGCATAAAATAAACAAAAAAGAAAAGAAAACATGACATTAATAATTCCCCATTTTTTTTGTGCAAATTCCATAATCATGAGGCTCATTCCCTTGCAAAAGCCTCTACCTCAATGATATTACCTCTAAACCATACAAAGGATGCAAATGTATTTATGTATATATGTATGTAGGTACGCATATGTATATGTATGTATGTAAGTAAGCATATATTTATTTATGTATGTATGTATGTATGTATGTATATATGTATGTATGTATGTATGTATGTATATGTATATATATATATGTAGGAGAAATATAATGCCCATTAACAATGACATTAACTCTGCCTCTTTTTCCTAGCTTGTATATATATATATATATATATATATATATATATATATATATATATATATATATATATATATATATATATATATATATATATATATATATATATATATAGCCCATTAACTCTACATTATTTGTGTGCAAGATTTTTAGGTAAGTCACTTAGCACAGGTTGAGTGAGTTTTATTGTTTTATTATTTGGATTATGGAATATGTATGCATCTGGATCAATTTCTTTGTTGTGCTAAGATGTAATAAGCACGTCAAAAAAGATCTCTCTGTATAAATACATACATACATACATGTATATGTATGTATGTATATGTATATGTATGTATGTATCAGTGGAGATCTAGGATTTTATTACCGTACCCTTGTGATCGATGCATTTCATTGTCATGCCCTTGTGATCTCTACATCTCATTTTCATGCCCTTTTGATCTTTGCATCTCATTCATTTTATTGTACCTAATATAACAGTAGTTCTATAGAAATTTTTAATCAACCCAACTAATCAAAAACTAGACCCATTTAATTGGGTTATGGCTTGTTTCTTTCTAAAAATATCTTCTATAATATATTTTTGTAAAATTTCTTGCGAACTCTGTCCATTTTTCCTAGTTTGCATTATTTTTGTGGAGGATCTTGAGGTAAGTCACTTAGCACCTTAAAAAGATATATATATATATATATATATATATATATATATATATATATATATATATATATATATATATATATATATATATATATATATATATATATATATGTATGTATGTATGTATGTATGTATGTATGTATGTATGTATGTATGTATGTATGTATGTATGTATGTATGTACATATACATACATACATACATACATACACGCACACAAATGTGTGTGTGTGTGTGTGTGTGTGTGTCTATGTATGTATATAAACAAAGAGATCTTGGTACAATAGAAAAATAATAAAACTCACCAAACACATAGCATGGCCACAGATATGATGGCAATGCCTATTAGTAAGTATATTCCTTTTTTTCTCTCTCATTTTTCATGTGATTATTTTACTTTAACTATTATTTCTTAGGGGGAATTTTGTAATATTGGATTCATTTTATGTAGGAGGTGATGAGGACATTCCTAGATGTACTTGTGTTAGATGTTTGGGAATCAATAAAGAATTGTGATGAATTGCTTGTGAGCAATGAAGATGGACTTTCCCTGAGAGTAGTAGGGGGCGATGAGGACATTCTAGGTACTTTAAAGATTGATCATTTCTTAAATATTTAAGATGTTAATGGGGAATTTAGATGTTTTTTTTGGGGGGGGGGGGGGGGGGGGGTTTGGGGCCAAATAACTTCCACCTTCATGTGGTCAGCCCTGCTTAATAGAGAATATTAAACTATTCTTAAAACTAAGTGAAGCTCAATATTAACCTATGATTGTATAACAACTAATTGTGTGAATCTATTAGTTTTAGGAAATACAAGAAGACACAATAATTCAATATGAAATATCAATTCATATGCATACAACATTAGGTGGAGGTAAAAAAAACCCAACAAGTTTTCATTTTTGTTAGAGGTTTGCATAGACCTATTAAATAAATGTAAATGTGCTAGGTTTTTTTAGCTCCTTCTAATGTCCATGCATACAAAATTCAAGTGCATGTGCATTCTCAATTCAAAGTGGCATAATCTTATTTTGGATGTGACAAAAAAATGACATGCACCAGAAGATGGGAAATTGATGTCACTTTTGTAGGTCTAGAACCTTTTTTGTTCTTTAAAGATTTATTATTTCTTAAAGATTTTAGATGTTAATGGGGGAATTTAGATGTTGGGGAGGGGGGGGTGTGGGGTGGTTGGGGCTAAATGAGCTTCTACCTTCACATGGTTGGTCTTGGTTAGTAGACAATATTAAACTTTTCTCCAAACCAAATGAAGCTCAATATTAACCTATGATTGCATGACAACTAATCGTGTGAATCTCTTAGTTTCAGGCAATGTAGAAGGATGCCATAGCCAAACTCACTGATTTATGAGATTTAGTTGCATTATATGAAGTTGGTAATTGTTGTTTGATTAATTATTGTATAGTTCAGATTATTTCAACTTTTACTAGGGCTTCAATGGAGAAGATGTTTGTAACATTTGTATAGAAGCTAGTATGGTAACCATCCATACAGAGCATGATTACATAATCTATACAGAGCTTTGCAAATAATTATAAATATTTTAATAATGCAACAATCCATTGCAATTACAATAGCTTGTCTAATAGGTATTCGTTGTTCTGACAACATTACCATCGCATGTCACCATTCATTGCTTTGACAAAATTACCATCGCATGTCATTACTATGACAGTAATCACCAATGGATGAGTTTCACTCTAACAATATTTTCATTTTACACTAGCTGTTGTTATGATGCCCCTTCAATTGGATGCATGTCAGGCCTACAATAGTGTTTTTGGATCTGCGATGATCAGCTAAAACTGTAGGTCATCGTAGTTGTGATGGTATACTATCAGACATTTGATGATGTGAAGAGGAACTCTTCACCTTTCTTTTTTCCAAATTGTGACAAAAGCCCATGTTGTCACAATTTACAACAACAAAAAGTCCAATGCTCGTTTGATGGGGTCATTCTGATTACTGTCGCTCATCCAATGGGTGACCATCACAATTGCAATGACCTACTGTCACAATTGGAGCCCAAATGTAGCAGTGTGATAGAAAACTCTCCCTTTACAAAATTTCTATAGAATTTCTCTGATATGATAACAATAATGTATTTTCCATATACCTGATGTACTGATTCATATGCAATCTTCTTTGATAACACTGCATCAACTTGTTTGATTCTCAAAATGCTTGGTTGATGCATCATTAAAATTTGATTAGTGAGCTTCAGATAGGGGAATGACCCCTAGCTTACCTCTTAGATACAAGAATGCATCCTTAGGTAATGGCTTGGTGAATTTGTCTACAATTTTTTCTTTTGTATTCATATATTCCAATCTCACCTCTTTGTCTTGGACTAACTCTCTCAAAAAATAATATTTTATCACAATGTGCTTTGTCTTGGTATGGATCACTAGATTCTTGGATATTTTAATTGCACTGGTGTTATCACAAAAGATAACTATTAGATCCTTGATTTCTTCTTTCACACCGACCAATAGTTGTTTGAACCAAATGATGGTGGAACAATTAATTGTTATTGCAACATATTCTATTTTTGTTGTAGATTAAGAGATGTACTTCTATTTCTTGCTTATCTAAGAAATTAGCCTCTTTCCAAGAAAGGATGCTCCACCACTAGTGATTTTCCTGTCATTAATACTTCCTGCCCAACCAACATCAGTGAAGGCTTTTAATTAAAATTTGCCTCCTTTCTCATACCACAAACCATAATCTTCAATACCTTTTAGATACCTCATAATTCTTTTTATTGTCATCATATGATTTTCCTTTGGATTAGCAGAGAATCTTGCCACCATACCAACTACTAATGCAAAATCAAGTCTTGTGTGTACCACATACTAAAATTTTCCAATCATTGGTCTATGTGTTGTCTGATCTACCTCTTTTCATCATTTTTGGAAAGCTTATGTCTCGTAGACATAGGTGTTCCAACTAGTTTAGAATCCTCCATTTCAAATTTCTTTAATATCTCCTTGATATACTTTGATTGAGTAATGTAGATATCATCTTTCTTTTGTTAAATTTGCAAGCCAACAAAGAATTTAATCTCTCCAAACATTGACATTTCAAATTCTTTTCTCATTTCCTTAGAAAAAAGATTTACATAAATTATCATGTCCAATAAATAATGTATCATCTACAAAGATTTATGTTAGCACTATCTTCTTATTTGGTCCTTCGTTGATGTATAGACTATTGTTATCATTTGTGATGAAGGGTGCCCCCCTTAATACCATAATCTCATAAAAAAAATAAAGAAAAAACAACAAATGTGAGAACAAAATATGGACTTCTTATTTTCACCACAAATGTAGAATTACATAATTCATAAGTACAATATGCTAACCCACATGGGCACCTTCATTATAGTAATCTGTAAGACTAAGCTGCGAACTACCACCCTAAGCTGTTCTAGACAATGTTTGGGCCTTTCTTAAATAGGTAATTTTATCCCACCTAGGAAGGTTCTAAATGCTCAAACTTAATATCTAGGGCCAACAGACCCTAAGAAAACATATAGAGTTGGCCAAATACATTTTTGAAATTTATTTTAGGGATTTCGAGTACCCAACTTTGAAAGACCATAACTCTTGAACTATTGCTCTGATTGGCTATTATAACCCTTTTTCAAAAATGTCAGCTCATTATCTATAGGCTGAAAACCATGCAAACACCCTTTCGTTGAGTTTTCAGACCTCATTCGGGCACTCTAAGGACTCCAACAGTGAGCCTGAAGATTTTTCTACAATTTTTCCATAAAAAATGTGCAATAACTTCTTTGATATTTATGCTTAAGCAATGAGATTTTTATGGTAGGTTTGCAACTCTAAAATGAACATTCTTATAGAAAATGAGAACATTCCAAGCTCATATGAAAAACTTACTAAAAATAGCAAGTTCCCATAAATAACAACCACCCTATCTACTAGTTCTTATTAAAATAGAAAATACTGAGAATAAAATATTTTTGGGTGATGCAAGATTGCTCTTACACCCAAGATTCTCCTACATCAATTCATCCTTTGAAAATCAATTTTTACCAGATGATTGTGCAATCTTTCATCCTAGGCTCTGGGGGCTTGTTTGAGACCATATAAAGCTTTGTGTAATTTTCAAACCATATCCCTTTTGTTAGGATCTATGAAACATTTAGGTTGCTCAATGTAGACTTGTTATTCTAGGATTTCATTCAAGAAAGCTAATTTTACATCCATTTGATATACTTTGAATCCTTTATGTGCAGCATAAGCAAGTAGTGTTCTAACACCTTCTAGTCTTCCAATAGGAGAAAAAGTTTCTCCATAATCAATACCTTCTTCTTGAGCATAACCTTTGCATATTAACCTTGGCTTGTTTCTTGAAACTTCTCCATTTTCAGTCAACTTACTTTTGAATACCCATTTTGTGCCAATTACATTTTTGTCCTTGGGTCTAGGAACAAGAGACCACATTTTTTTCCTTTCATTGATCAATCTCTTCATCCATTGCCTCAATCCAAATTTTATTTTCTAATGCATCTTTAACAATTCTAGGTTCAAACTCAATAAGCAAACATATACCTTTTAGTTTGTTTTTTGTCATTAAACCTTTTGATTGATCTCCAATGATTTTCTCAAGTGCATGATGCCTTATGACATATCTAGCAAGTACATGTACCTTCTCTTTGGATTTAGAACTTGTTTCATTCTATTCATCATGCTCAAAATCATGCTTGGGTCCCACTTTCTATAACTCAGGTCTGTCAAACTGCGACTCAATTTGCACTGGTTGAAACTCAGGTCCTTCTGACTGAGACTCAGGTCCTTTAGACTATGACTCCAGTTGCACTGGCTACAACTCAGGTTGAATAGAAGATTTAGGGGACTTGGGTGGTGAAGATTGTTGATTTTCAATTGCATTTGCTTGAATTTTAGGTAAAGTATCAGGTTCAAACTAGACAAAGTTTTTGTAGCTTTTAGGTTCTGTTCTGCCTTTTCCTTCACTCTCTTATGAAATTTCATCAATTTTTTTTACATGTGCACTTTTTATGACCTTGTGAGTAGTAAGATTTAGACATTAATATGCTTTTCTTTTGTTGAAGCATCCCAAGAATATTTCTTCATCAAATTTTCCTTTCTTGGATTCTTTTAAGATATAATATTTGCTTCCAAATAATTAAAATAAAATAAAATTAGGTTTATAGCCATACCATAATTCATAAGGTGTTTGATTTTAGTCCTTCAATTGAACTCGATTTAAGGTATGAACTATTGTGTTGATTGCTTCCTTCCAATATTTGATTACAACACTTTTCTCTATCATTAGTATTCTTGTACAATCCATAATGGATCTATTTCTTTTTTCTATGTCATTCTGTTGGGGTGTATCGGGTGTAGATACTTTTATTTTGATTCCTCTTTCATTGTAGAACTCATTTGAGATGAATTCTCCTCCTCTATCTAACCTTAGACATTTTAGTTTCTTTCATATTTCTTTCTCCACTCTAGCTAGATACCACTTGAATTTTTAAAAGGCTTGAGATTTATTTTTTAGGTACATAACTATCATCATCCTAGAATAATCATCAAAAAATTAAATGAAGTACTTATCTCCATAATAAATTTCTATGCCAATAGGTCCACAAAGATCTGTATGAACCAACTCAAAAATTTCTTTACAATGATAGTTCTTTCTTTTGAAACTTGTCTTTTCCATCTTTCTAATTTGACAATTTTCGCACATGCCCATATCAGGTTTCTTTAGACTAGGAATGTCTCTCACTCTTTTATTCTTTCCTATGTTGACTAGCTTATCAAAATTCACATGACACAATCTTTTATGACATAACCAACTTTCCTCTACTTGAGCTAGGAAACATAAACTTTTAGTTAGATCTAGATAGAATAGATTACCTTTTGTTTGATTTCCATTCCCAACAAGATTTCCTTTCCCAGCTACTAGCTTGGCCTTTACATTCATGAATTCTACCTTGAATTCAATGTTATTCAAGTGTGTCACACTAAGTAGATTGTGTTTAAGTCCTTCAACCCAGTAAGCATTGTCACATCTAAGTTCATTAGTCAATATAATGCAATCTTTTTCTTTTACATAACGAGGTTCATCATTTCCAAATCTGACACTTCCACCATCATAGTGTTCCAAGTGCTCAATTTAGATTTATCACCAGTCATGTGGTGAGAACAACCACTATCCATAATCCTTGTGTCATTCTTGCTAACATGAGACATGAGGATCATCTTATCATTTCCATCATCTAATTTATCTTTTACAACAATGTAAACCATTTCATCTTCATCACTACTTATAGTGTCTTTAGCCATGTAACAAGATTTATTACCTTTATCCTTGTATTCTTTGTAGCTTTTGAAATCTTTCTTGCCTTTGTACTTGTCATGCTTCTTTTCTTCTTTTCCTTCTTTGTTTGGACACCTTGCAACAATGTGACCAACTTCTTCACAAAAAAAAATAAATTGGAAGTATTTTATCTTTGTACTTTCCTTTATCTTTAGGGAATCTTCTTTCAAGCAGGGCTTCAACAACTTCAAGATCATCATCAAATTATCTTCATCTTCACTATCAGACATTTTGATTTTAGATTTTCCACCTTTCTTCTTGAGTGATATTTTAGCTTGATATGCAAGCTCAATGTTACTAGATTTAGGAACATAGTTATCAAAGTTATCTAACTCAAAGGTTGTTGACCTTCCCACTAGTGCATCCAAAGTTATATCATATTTAGGATCACATCTCATTTCTTGAATAGAAGAAACTCTAATTGCATAAATAGGAAGAGGAGTTCTGAGTACTCCTAAGGCTCTTATTGCACTCACACTTGCTTTGATTTTTCATACTATTGTGCAATATTTTCATCTTCTCTCATCTTCATCTAATCAAATTTACCTCTAAGACTTTCTACCTTAGCTATCCTCACACTACAAAGACAACAAAAGAGTTGATGGAGACCCTAGAAAAATTGTATGAAAAGCCCTCCACTTCAAATAAGGTATTTCTCATAAAGTGTTTATTTAATATGAAGGTGATAGAAGGTGAATCTATTGCAGATAATTGAAATGAGTTAAATACTATTACTTGTTAGTTATCTTCTGTGGGTATTAATTTTGATGAAGAAATTAGGGCTCTCTTGATTTTGTGTTCTTTGCTTGAAAGTTAGAATGGCTCGGTAATGGTTGTGAGTAATTCTATTTTTGGATCTAATATTCTAAATTTGATGATGTGATTGGTGTTATTCTAATTGAGGAAAATCACAGGAAAACCTCAGGTGAATCTTCATTAGGAAGGGCTTTGAATGCATAAAGTAGAGGCAAAACGAATGAGAGAGGAAATAATTATAGAAATCATGGGAAATCAAGACGAAAACCAAAGGGGAAGAGGTATCAATTGAGAGGACCAAACGACTACTGGTACTGTGGAAAACCAGGGCATAAGAAGAAAGATTGTTGGACTCAAAAGAAAAATGAAGGAGAAAAGAAAGATGGAGACAAGGAGGCAAAGGTGGTAAATAAAAAATCCAAAGAGGATGCTTTGCTTCTATCTTTAGAAAATGTTGATGATTCATGGGTTTTAGATTCTAGGGCTTCATTTCATGCTACACCCTATAGAGGTTATTTTATTGATTATGTCCAAGGGGATTTTGGGCTTGTTTATTTGGGGGATAATGAACCTTATTAGATTATTGAAAAGGGAAAAGTTAAGATTAATTTGTAGAATGGGAATCATTGGCTACTACATGAGGTAAGACATGTTCCAAGGTTGAGTAGGAATTTAATTTCAATAGGACAACTTGGTGATGAGGGTTATGTAGTTAATTTCAATGATAAAAATTAGAAGGTTTCAAAAGGTTCCCTTGTAGTAGAAAAAGGTGTGAAAGTAGGCACCTTATATCTTTGTACAAGTCATACTATTCCTTCTACTTTGATTGTTCTAGAGAAAAATGAATGTTCAGGAACAGTTGCTACATTTGAGTAGGGAGAACAAACAATTGCTGTAGATTATGATACAATATTATAGTACACAAAAATTGGCCATGAGAAAGGTATGAAAGTAATTCATTCAAAGAAAGCTTTACCAGGTCTAAAATGTGTTAATATGGATTTTTTTGAAAGTTGTGTGTATGGAAAACACAATAGAGTGAGTTTTGTGAAGAGTGGGAAGGAAAAGAAAAGTTAGAGATTAGAGCTTGTACATATAAATGTATGGAGACTAGATCAAGTATCTTCCCTTGGTGACTCTCATTATTATGTTACATTTATTGATGATGAAACTAGAAAAGCATGGATTTATTTCCTTAGACAAAAATATGATGTATTTCAAACTTTTAATAAATAGAAATGCTTGGTTGAAAATGAGATTGGTAAGAAATTAAAATGTATCAGATTTGATAATGGTGGTGAGTATTGCAATCATGAATTTGAAGATTATTGCTCTACTAATGGTATTTTTAGTCAAAAACTATTCCAAGGACTCCACAGAAAAATGGAGTGGTTGAACGCATGAACAAGACTATAATGGAGTGTGCAAGGAGCATGAAGTTGCATGTAGGGTTTCCCTTAAACATGTGGGTAGAGGTTGTTAATAGTGTTTTATACTTGATTAATAGAGGTCCCTCTACTCCTTTGGGCTATGGAATTCTAGATGAAGCATGGACTAGTAAGAAGGTAAGTTATTCTTTTCTCAAAACCTTCAGTTGTGAAGCATTTTCTCATATAGATTTTGAAAATAGAACCAAGCTGAAAGTGAAGTAGAAGAAATGTATATATTTTTGATATAAAATTGATGAATTTGGTTATAGGCTTTGAGATTTTAAAATTTATAAAATTGTAAGAAGTAGGGATGTCATATTCAATGAGAAAGTGTTGTGCAAAGATCTATTACAACAACATGAGAAGAAACAAGATGATTATGTAGTGTTGGATGATACTCCAAAAGATGGTTTTTCAAAAAAAAATCATGATCTACAATAACCACAACAAAAAATACCACACACCCCAATAAATATTAGATGGTCAACAAGGCAAAGTAGATCTCCATAAATATTTTCTCCTTCTTTGTATTCTATTTTACTAACAGATGCTAGTGAACCAGAATGTTATGATGAAGTTGGATAGGTAGATACTAAGATTCAGTGGGAGTCTACAATGAAAGATGAAATGGACCCTTTGCTAAAAAATAAGACATGGGATTTATACAAATTTCTTGTAGGTAAAAGAGCTTTATCGAATAAATGGGTTTATAGGTAGAAAGAAGAGGATGGAGGTAAGAAATGACTTAAATTTAAGTTAGTTGTAAAAGGATTTGCATAGAAAAAGAGCATTGATTTTGATGAGATATTCTCTCCTATTGTAAAAATGACTTCTATCCCTACTGTTTAAAATATTGTGGCTACTGAAGATTTGCATTTGGAGCAGCTTGATGTTAAAATAACCTTCCTTCATGGTTATTTGGATAAAGAGATATATCTGGCACAACCACACGGATTTGAGGTCAAAGCTAAGGAGAACTTAGTGTGCAGATTAAAGAAAAGTTTATATGGATTGAAGCAAGCACCTTGGCAATGGTATCTAAAATTTGACAATTTTATGCATGAGCATGGATATAGTAGGTGTCATTCAGATCATTGTGTTTATTTTAAGAGGTTGGATGAAAAAGGCTACATTAATTTATGTTTATATATTGATGATATGCTCATAGTTGGGTCTAACATGGATCACATTAAGGGGCTGAAATGCTAGTTAGCATATTCATTTTCTATGAAGGATTTGGGAGAATCAAAATAAATCCTTGGTATGAAGACTTGTAGAGATAGGAAGAATAGGAAATTAACATTATCTTCAGCTGATTATATTGTGAAGGTGTTGCAACATTTCTCTATGGAGAATGCTAAAGGCATCAGCACACCTTTACTTGGTCATTTAAAGTTGACTAAGGAGATGTGTCCCAAGACACAAGAAGAGGAGGAAAAGATGTTCAAGGTACCTTACACTTCAACTATAGGAATCTTGATGTATGCTATGGTATGTACAAGGCCATATATTTCACATGCAGTGAGAACAATTAGTAGGTATATGAGTCATCCAGGGCTTGAGCATTACAATCCTGTAAAATGGATTCTTCAATATTTGAGAGGAACATCTAGTAATTTTCTACATTTTGGAAGCTCTACTACTAACTTACATGGATATGTTAACTTAGATTTGATAGGAGATATTGATACTAGACGGACTACTATAGGTTATGTATTTACTATTGGTGGTGCAACAGTGAGCTAGGTTTCTCTTTTGCAGAAGGTTAATGTTTTATCCACTATAGAAGCAGAGTATGTTGTTTCTATAGAGGGAACCAAGGAGATGATATGGCTTTAGTTCTTCCTAGAAGAATTGGGACACCCTTAGAGGGATAATTATTTATTTACATATAGTTAGAGTGTCATTCATCTTGCGAAGAATTTTTCTCTGCATTCAAAGGAAAAATACATATAGTTGTGGTATCATTTCATTCAGTCAGTTTTGGATGATGGCCAATTAAAGTTGGAAAATATACATACAAATGATAATCCAAGAAATATGTTTACAAAGGTAGTGACAAGGGAGAAGCTAAACTCCTCTTCAACTTTGGTTGGTCTTCTAGACTAACTCAAATAAAACAATAGCAAAGTCCAAGGTGGTTTGTGTTAGAGAAAAAGGTTAATTTAATTTAATTTATTAAATTACCTTTTCTCCCTTCTTAAGATTTTTCTTTATGCATTTTTTATCTTTCTCTATTTAATAATTAATTAGTAGTTATTAAATAGCTTTCACCTTTGGGTTACCTTTTGTAACTTATTAGGTTACCCTTTTTAGGTTTTGATCTTCTTTTATAAGGATTTATCTCTTTGTAATTTATTATCTCTTCTTCATTTGAATATACAATTTGCATGTTGTTAGAGAAAACCCTTGCCTCTTCTTGTCTTTTTCTTCTTCGTGACAAGTTTTCTACATGTAGGTATTCGAGGGCTTCATGGATTTTATTTGCATATTTTCTCAAATCCTTCATGGTATTAGAGCTAGATTTTCTATAGCTTGTTCAGTATTTGGAGAAAAAGAAAGAGCAAGAGTTTGACAAATTAGATCTAGAGTTTTTTGAGTATTTCTTGAGAAAATAGGGGGGTCACCAATTTTTGGAGTAGTTTGAGGCTAAAAAGACTTCACAGATAAATCCAGAAGGTGTCAAAACTATTGTTTCCATATAAAGTTTATCCATTTTAGACAACATTGATCCAAGAAGAATTTTTCTTTTGCTCGCCAGGGCCGTACGACCTCTACATGCAGTTTGAGATAAAAAATTGGCAAACAAATCACAAAAAAAATATTTTTTGCCCATTTTAGGCCTCCATGATTAACTAACCACTAGCGGCTCTTTTTTGTGGTTACTGTAGCGATCACCACTAGCGGCCTGCTTAGCAGCTCTGCTAGTGGTTTCACAATGGCTCAACCATAGTAGGCCAACTCCCTCCCACCATTGTGGCTTTCCTCCCATCCTAGCCGTCGCTCCATTGGCGGTGTAGGGGTTGTCTTTAATTTTTTAATTTAATTTAATTTAAAAATATTATTTTTTTATGCATTCCTAGGGGCCCTATTGGTTTTTTTGCCATAAATTGAGCATATAGAGGTTTTTTTTTAAATCCAAAAGAAGTGCTAGAAAGCTAGTTCCGAGATAGAGACATTGGTGTAGGTGTTTTTTTGGTTTTGATGCAGTTTGGTTGCTTGTTTTGGTAGTCAAAGTAGGATATTTAGTTTTTCACTCCGGAGGGCATATCTTGGGCATCCCATCTCCATTTTTTGAAAATGTTATATTTTTGAAAAGCTAGTTCTATTTACTTTTTAGAGATGCTATAATTTCTTCTAGATTTTTCTCCATGCTCTTTCTATCATTTTTTTGATTTATTGATCTATGGTGGATATCCTGGGTATTTTAGGTCTGGGGATCTTTTTCATGGCATGAGATTTCTCCTTTTGGGTTGTATTATCTATTGTATTAGCTCTTTTCCCTTTCTAATCATTGTTGATATCATTTGTAAGCATTTTTATGTAAACACACTAAGATAAAGTGTCACTCCTTTCTTTTTGGGATCTTTTTCATCATTATGATTTATTGTACTCGCACTATATTATAAAGTGCCATGGGGGGATAGTTGTTTTCCTTTTAGTGCCCTCTTCCTTTTTCAAGTGAGTGTCCCTTCCATGACATTAGCCCCATGATGTGTCAATGAAACGTGCTTTTATAGGTGTCTGTACCTCTTCCCTACTCTCAATGTTCTTGGTTCTTTCTTTTTTGCAAGAGATTTTGGCCCACTTTCTCAATTGATTGTCACCTAACCCTTGTTTGCATTAGGAGGGGTTCTTCTATTATTTCTAATGCTTCCTTGGTTCGTTGTAGTGAGCTATGTATTCATTATTTGATCCTATGTACTAGGTGATTGCAGTGGCTGGATACCTATGCATTTCAGTGAGATGGATCATCTACCATATAGACACTCTTCTTTTCATTCCTATTTTGGTTACAAGCTTCCTTGGTTCAATTGATTAGCTCTATAGGCTTTGGTGTTTTATGCCATCTATATTTTCAAGTTCAACTATTTTCCTTTGTTTGCCTCTTGATTCGATGCAGATTACAATCTTCTCTACCCGGTTAGATTCTATTTTAGAGTGGGTTCTATAGATCAGCAGTTTCCTTTTGATAGTGTTTGCGGCTTCTTCATGCTTCAGTAGTTTTCTTCATGATCACTCTTTGTTCCTATTTTTTGGAACATTCCTCTAGTTGGAGGCTTATGTAGTCCTTAAATAGATTTTCAGCTATCTCTTTTTGGAGTAGAGCTTTTCCCACTAGGTTTTCTCTATTTCTCTATTTCATAGAGATTTTGTTGTGATTGGGTACCTCATCAAGCCTTGTTGTCAAGACCCAAGTTTGCTTTCAGCATTGCATTGTAGTTTCCTTTCTCTTTTTATATTGTTTGTAACTACATTGTTTCTCATCTTAAGGGAGGGTGTTAGAGAAAAAGGTTAATTTTATTTCATTAATTAAATTACCTTTTCTCCCTTCTTAAGATTTTGCTTTATGCATTTTTTAGCTTTCTCTATTTAATAATTAATTAGTAATTATTAAATAGCTTTCACCTTTAGGTTACCCTTTGTAACTTATTAGGTTACTCTTCTTCAAGTTCAATATCCTTTTGTAAGGATTAATCTCTTTGTAATTTATTATCTCTTCTTCATCTAAATATACAATTTTCATGTTTATAGAGCAAACCCTTGCCTCTTCTTGTCTTTTTTTTCTCCCTGATAGGTTTTCTACATGCAGGTATTCGAGGGCTTTGTGGATTTGATTTTCATATTTTCTCAAATCCTTTAGTTTGATCCAGTGGGAGCCTCATGGATTTGCAACATCGCTACAGGATCAGTCTCCAAGTGGGAGATCAATTGTCAGATTGTGGTGATTGACCAGGGAAGTATTGTACATACTCCATAATAATAATAAAAATTGGGCCTATTTTATCAGCATTTTATGGCCAAGATGTTGTAACTAATTATAACCCTAAAGTGGCAAAAATAATTGTATAAAAAGGCATAGGGCTAGGGATTATTTCATAGTATGTGATGCAAAATTGCTTCTTGCAACAATATTGAGCTGTAATGGATTATGGATTGTAATTAGGTTGTAATCATTGGATCATATTAATATTGGACTTGCTATTTGGTGGATGTAGCCTAGGGTTTGGGTGAACCACGTTAAATCTTGGTGTCTTCGGTTCTTTTCTATGTGATTTAATATTCTCTAATATTGTTTATATTTGCATGTAATTGTTATTTCTGTTTAAGGTTAATCCTAACAAAAACACAATGTTAGTCATTTGCTTATTTAAAGATGTTACTAAAATTTTAAAATTTAAGTATTCATGCAAGAAAAGTACATAAGTGCCATTCATTTCATTTTAAAAAATAGAAACGTCCTTGTATTATCCATTTTCAAATATACAATTAATGTTTTAAAAAATGAATTGAATTGATATGCTAAAAGGAAAAGATCTCACACAAGCCGTGAGTATAGCTTATTCTACTAATTTTCTTTCATAAAGGAATACACAAATAGAGAAGATACATATGAATGAAAGAAATGAGAATAGAGATAACTAGCCATTACCTATTGTTTTGACTAGTTATGAGTTCCCTAACATACTCATCCAACTCCAAGCTCCATGTTTTCCAATAGCTACAAAAAAAAATGAAGGGAAATGATATTAGATCCAAAAGGATCTAAGCAATGACTGCATATCCTTAGTCCTACACACACTCTATCTGTTAATGTATTTCATTACAAAAGAAAGTAAGCCTTTTTTATTGCAATGCTGAAAGGTATTTTTGTAGCAATGTTTTAAAGAAATGAAAAAAAAAATCATTTGTGGGATTCATGAGCCCATGCTCAAACCCTACAAGATTATATGCTATAGGATACACAAAAGGTTATAGCAGACAAATAATGATTGATAATGTGTACTTACTGAAGGAAAGCACTTTTCTAATGTCACGGCTACACCAAACCCCAGAGGGTGCTTGTATGAGTAGTTCAAATGTTTCAAGTATTATTTTATGATAACTTTCTTATGTCAACCAAGGAAAAGATTGTGATGGTGACTTGTGAAAGTTCCCCATTCTGCTATGAGGCTGGAAAGGATAAGGACACACAAATAGTTGGAGCTTATGAAAGTATCAACATTGAAGCCTTTACTAGAAGAGTCATTAGAAGGACAGATTCACTTTATTTTCTTAGAATACAAGGACAAAAACAAGGAAGAGCACTTGGTTCCAAAAATTTTGTTGGCAAGATCAACAAATCATCATCTATCGGACTAGAAAGTAAGATGGAGGAATAGTATCCTAACAATGGCTGCATAGATCAATATGGTGAGGCAACAATTGATGAAATGGCTATTTCAGACAGTTCAAATGCTTTGAAATGATAGGACATAGTGGTGTCTTATTATGTTGCATTAGACTCAGACAATACATGATACCTTTTTACTAAAAAATCCTCGGCAGTATATCACAATGACTACTGTGTATAATAGAAAGAAAACCCTCAGAGTTATATGTAGACACAGAAAAGAGTTTTAATAGCATACAAGTATTATTTGAGAAAATCATCTCAATAGTAAAAAAACCATGTGCTTGGATCACTAACAACAAAGGAGTATTCACAATTTTATAGTCAACAACATACAAAGGTAAGCCATCAATTGTAGAAAATGACAAATTTAACATTTTTGCTCTCTCATCAGTCATGCCATAGTAAAGGGTAACCAGACTGGCAGTGTTTCAACCCAGTTGCCAAGGTATTAGGGTTAGATAATTGTATAGAACTCAGCCTAAAAGGAGAAGTTTCTTCCCAATTTTGGGTTTCATACCCCTTTAATCAAAAGGTATCAAGTGTTCAAAATATACTATCAACTAGAGAAAATGGGAAGTCAACTTCAAATAATCACAGGCCTGAGATAATGCAATTTTGTGTAATGGCTAATAAACAATAGAGCATCATAAATTATTGTCCACACCTAGCTATGAAGATTAGCTCTCGATTCTCAAATTGTTATAACTCGGCTGAATTCATTCAAAATAGATATATCACAATGAAAATAGAGATGGCTTCATAAGAATAGACCGATTCAAAGAACAGTGGAACCTCCCTTTCTGCCATTAACATTCTTACTATCAGATATAAGATTCATGAAGGAACAAAAGCTAGTGAGAAGAATAATCAGCTAGCTGAAACATAAAGAAGAAAATGCATGCAAAATGATGTTACAACAAGTTCATTATCTATTTTTACATGAAAAATTGTTATTTTATTAACAAGGAAATGGAGCTTCTAATTTAGAAAGATTACTACTATACCAGATTGATAAACTAATTGAAAGGAACCTTCCACATCAAATGTCAAACAATGATCATCGACTTTTTTATTATGACAGTTGGGTTAATGTTCTTTCAAGAAATGGGTGTAGCCTTAATTCCAAAGAAGAAAATGTACAAGTTTTGGGCTCATCTAGCAATGACACACATTTTTGTAATATGGACTACTTTGTTCTTTATACAAAATATGATATTCACAAGTACTGAAGGACCCAAAGTCAATTATGTCTGTTGCATTTGTTTGAGGAGCTATTGTACATGCACAAATACAACAAACCTAAGAATAGCTAGAATAAAAGACAACATGCTTTTCAACCTCTCATGGAAGATTAAAACAACAAAGAAGCTCCAAAAAATAAGTGTTAATGGCAGCCAGTATTGAAAGACAAGAAAATATCCTCATGGCAGATTTACCAAACTTCCATAAAGAATTTTTAAATCCCAAATAACATATGAGTTCCAACAAAGAAAACAATGTCGCCATTAAAAATACTAGTTACAAGTGATACATGTGAAAACTCATTTGGGTGTTTATAAAAAATAATGACTTCAATATCTTTCATAGCGGCATCATAGGAATACTAACAATATTAGAATGTATTGTAAGATTCAGCAAAATAAATGCTTTACAATAACTTCTTTCCTCTATAGTAAAGAGACAAAGAACACCAACAAAACTTCTTCATGGCAGCCATACAAAAATAGTCAAACCCTCTCTTCACCATTCAAGGCTTCTAGAATGCCAATGAAAATGAAAAACACTTTTAGGGTATTTGCAATATATGTTGCTCCTTTTCCATTTTACATATTTTGTTGAAGTCCGCAGGTGAGATGGGATTTTATTCCCTTTTCAAATGTTTTGTTGTTATTGTGAAAGTGGGGGTTGTACTTATATTTTACCTTAGGAGTTTTGTGAGAGGGATTTTTATTTTTGCATAGTTTTTTATTATAAGAAATAATATTTAAATGATAAATATAACTCATTTAATAATATTTTCTTGTTTTAAAAATGCAAAAATAAAGGGTATTGTTTTGATTATTCTCTTTTGCATGAGTACAATATTGTGAAGGAAAAATGTTACAATGATAACTTATAAATCATTTAATGGATTTTCTACTTTTTCATGTAGAAGGAGAAATAAGTCATTATATCCCTATGTTATGGTCTTTAAGTCATAAATTAGTTGGGAACATCTAGAGGGAATATAGGACTGGTGGGTCGAAGTTGCTTTGCCATGATAGTTGAGAGACATTTGAGGGCTGTTAGAGCATTTCTAGAGATGTTTTGAGTGAGTCATGAGGTTCTTTATGACTTGATGGAACTTTTTTAGGGGAAAATCATTATTTTAGAAGTTTCTACATCCTCTTTTCGAGGCAATAATTCTACATTCGACCCAAAAAGGTGGGGTTTTTGTACTTAATGAGTTTTGCAACTCATTTTTTTGAGGTTCAAATTTTATGAGAGAGTTTTGTGACTTCTTTTCTAAGTCTTGAACTTTGTTGCAAAGTCTATAATTCATCTTTTGGAGACATAATACAAGTGTGATGATGCTAGTTTTTGTTCATTGTTAAGCCTTCTTCCTTTTTGCAAGTTCTGTGTGCATTCTTGAGTGATTTGATGGAATAACTTGAGAAATTTACATTATTCATTTTCTTTCTGTCGCATTCTAGCACCTGTTTGTAGGAAAGTAAGTTTATTTGTAGGTTATGATATGTGTTTAAAGGTGACATTGATTAAAGTGAGGTGTTAATTTTCCTCCTTTTTGTTGTTTCATTATTGAAACCTTATTATAAATTATTTGTGCAAATCTTTATAGGAAGATGTGCTTTACTTGCATTTTAAATAGTTGTTTAGTCCTCTCTGTCAAGTGTATTTGAGTTTCCATAATTACTTTTGGTGCATCACCTCTTTGTCTTAATTTAGGCTTTAGGTCTTAGGTTTACTTTCAAAAATTTCTCTCCTTTTCCCTACAAGTTTACATTAAATATTTTAGAGATTTCACTGAAAAATCAAATAGGAGCTGGCCTAGAACCTAGAGGTCTCATTTCATTTGCACATCTCACATAGTGAAATGATTCCCATGTTAGGTCAGGATTGTTGAACTCTTTCAAGTTTAGTATTGGATGCAAATCCTAAAACTTAACAATTAACATTATAGGAGGAAATCGAATGCATGGTTCTTGAATAACTAAGAAGAGGATTACAATGTATCTAATCTCCTTTATGTGGATCTTTTCCAATGGTTTAAAAATCATACATTATAGTATTTTTGTGGAGGGTATAAAGATCACACATTAAGGCATTTTTGTCAAGGGTTTAAAGATCACACATTAAACTTGATTTCTAGATGAAAAGTGTTAAATAGGTAAAAATTGAAAGATCACAAATCAAGGCAAATTTTTCAAGGATTTTAAGATCACACACTGAAACTTGATTCCTAGAATAAAAGTGTTAAATAGATAAAACTGACTTACCTTTTTCAATCTTAATTTTATCTTTAGTCTGTATTGTTTAATAATAGCCTAAAATTTATTGATTTTGATTTGAATTTCTCATTTTCAAGAACATTTTTACAAAATGAATGAAATTACTTGCTAAATTTTGAGGCTTTTATGAGAATTATACTTTGTGGTTTCAGTTGATCTGTCCTATTGTGGCCTAAATGGTTTCATCACTTCTAATTTCATGCCCCATTCAAGAATGATCAATCTCATGCTTACTACGAATCCAAACTTGAAAGGCTCAACCTTTCTTTCTTTCTAAAACATTATTGTTTCCTTGTTCCATTATATCTTGCTTCGTGTGACATAGGAGTGATTTACCCCACCATAACATTTCAAAGCTTCAGACCTTGAGTGTCCAAGGAAATAATATCAATGGAGGTGTACCATTATTTTTTGCACCCTTTCATCCCTTGCAATTTTAGACCTTAGCTACAAATAGCTAACTGGTCAGATTCCTCTATCTTTATGTCATCTTCCAACATTAGTCAAACTTTAGCTAGCTCATAACCAATTATCAAGAATAATTCTAGACTTAATTTCAAAGTTGGCCAGTTTAGAAGAATTTCCATTTTGTTCTAACAGATTAAAAGGCAACATTCTACAGTAGCTATTAGACAATTTGATCAGGTTTCAAGTTGTAGACCTTTTAGAAAATTAGTTTTTTATTCACATATCTCCAAGTTGGGTTTGTCATTTGGCCTATCTAATGCTGCTTATATTAAGGTCTTGCAATATAGTTATTTTTTTCTTAACAATATGTATTGGCGAGGATAGATCTTTCAATTAACAATACTACATAAAATCTTCATTTTTTCTTGTGGGATCTTCTTAATCTTTCTTTTCTCAATCTTTCAAATAATAAGCTAGAAGATTATCTACCCTGAAAGATATCTAATACTTTGTCTACTACGGACTTTCATAGAAATATATTATATGGTTTTCTTCCTACACTAGATTTTGTTTAATATTCATTAGAACTATTAGGATATAGATTCATGGGCTCCATTCTTGCAATGAATAGCATATTTTTGGTTTCTATCAATGTCAGGGAATAATATGATTGGAGAATTTTGAAAGTTTAGATGTACAAATATGAATCCAAATGACTCTAAGTTTTTATTATAGATTTGATATTGTCAAAGAATAGGCTAACATGTACGATTCATGCAGAATTGGGAGTTTCCAACTTAAGAATTTTAAATTTAGCTCAAAATATTTTGCAAAGGGATATTCCAGAGGAGATGGGAAATCTGAAGGCTCTTTGCACACTAAATCTCAATGGCAATAGTCTACAATAGTATTCATCCATTGTTAATTGCATTAATCTCGAGTTCTCGACTTGGAAAATAAAAATTTTGAGGGTAGGCTTCTTATTTGGATTGATAATGATAGATTTTAGAATTCTCAACTTAGCTTCTAATAAGTTTGAAGGCAATGTTCCATCTCAACTAGTCAAACTATAGAATTTTTGATTTCTAGCTTTATCTAAAAATAATTTACTAAGAAATATTCATTGAGATGTGAGAAAATTATATGTTATGCTCAATCAATCACAGAGTAATGATGTATAAAAAACACTATAGTAGTCTTTCCTTTTGTAACATAAGGCTTTGACCATTTTCCCCGATATGTGGATGATGTAGTGGTTTGGATAAAAGGAAGGAATCTAAGCTACAAGAAGATACTTAATTCATCCAAGTTCATGAATCTATCACATAAAAAATTTGGACTCCTTAAGGGCTTGATTTCTTTCAACATATCAAAATATAATTTGAGTGGCTCAATCCCAAAATCTCTTGGAGCCATAGCTCAATTGGAGTCCTTGATCTTTCACAAAACAAACTATTAGACAAGATTTCCTCTAAACTCTTAAATCTCACATTCCTTGGTGTGTTAAGCCTTTCAAACAATATGTTGTTTGGATTAATACCATAGGAGAAGTAGTTCTTGACCTTTGGGGATTCTTCTTTTCTAGGAAATCCAAATCTTCATCAACATCACTTGAAAATTGGACATATAATCTTGGTTTGGGTAGCAAAGAAAATTTAAAAAGAATTGAATAATACAGTTGTAAATGTTTTAATAGGTTGATGGTGGCCTAGGGGATTGGGATTATCTTATGAAGTGGGATTTTGATTCCTTTTTTGTGCTTCCATATAAAATGGAGATGCCTTTTCTTTTCTCTTACGAATAACTTAATCTATCATCTCTTTGAGCGTTGAATTCCTAAAGTGAGTTAGTAGAGGGTACTCATAACTTTTTCTTACAAAACCATCATGTTATAGATATGTACTAATATTTAGTTGTTACTCATTTTTATGACATGGTTTATTTACATTATTGTAATGTATGCTGAAAAAGTATATTATTTGTTTGGTATGAAGCTATGTAGAGTAAGTAAGAGGGCACTTATATGAAAAGTAAGCATTCCATTGAGTGTAAGTGTAATAGTGTTTTATTCTCTTACTATACCATCCTCCACCACATTGAAAGATCATAAATCATATGATGAGATTGATCCTTTGATCTCTTTAGTTATTTATAAATTTTAAATTCTTGCATTTTTATATTATATCAAGGCATGAGTTGGGTGTGGCTTTACAAAATTTCTGCCAAGAATTTTTTTATGAACATCATACCAGTTCTCATACTTAAAAGACTAAATTAGAAAAGCAATAACAAGGAAGGTGGATTGCTTTTACTAAATGCCTTTAAAAGAATTGGCCACTATTTTCTTAACATATTCTTAGTAACATATAAAAATAGCAACAACATAAAGAATAAAAGATAGAACTTCACAATACAAGCATTCCAAAATCCTCATTTTTGATCTTTATGGAATCAATTTCACTGCAAAATTATAAGTTCTAGTGCATTGGAGTTCTCCATAATGATTTTTTTCCAAAAAAAATCTCTCATAAATAGTCAAGGACTACACATTTCTCTAGTTTGTGAAAATTAATCTTAAATAAATCTAGTGCTTATTACTTTAATCCAATCAATAGTTGGCATGCATAGTACAAACATTAGTTAAATCTTCATGTGCTTGGCAAAATTCTCCAAAATAACTTGTTTTTAAGAATCCCATTATCAATCTTATTTTTCTAGTCCCATGATTATACTTAATGTAATTTAGCACATCTTGCTTTTGTTTTCCTCAAGCACCAATAATTATGTAATTGTGTTGTTTGATTATGGTCTTTGACATAGTCGAATCCTTAGTTTTATAATTTTTCAAATCTATAGGCCTATCTATCATCATGACTCATAAGCGACTTGGAAATTTGCATCCAAAGAAATAAGAACTGGTACAACATAGTAACTACCTAGTACAAAAAATGCAAGTTGATTTAGTAGAATAATGTATTAGATAAGAAGTGAAAATATTATCAATTACAATAGAAATCTAATTCAAAATTATGTAGCTATCAAAATCTAAAAGTTACATGGAATGTCATCTTGCAAACAAATTGTATGCCTACAAACCCTCCCACTTCCTTGTAAAGTTTAGAATGTAAAATATATAAAAATGTTGTCTTTATGTGTAGACTACTAATGACATGTCACTAATACCACAAATAAGAAATACAGTGAAGCTAAAACTATGAGTTTACAAAGTATCTTGATTTGATTTTTCCTAAGAAATATGTTAGTGTCAATTTTCTCTATGTACTAAGCAACTTGATTATGTTTCTATTAAGAAATAAACTATTTCATGGAGATTTATTTAGATTCATGTATATGCCAATAAATGGTAGCATCTATTCATTTTCAAATGCTAATGTTTTCCATGCCAATGAAATGCATATCAATCAGTTGCTCATGTGTACTTCTATACTATTGTATTAAATACATTACCAAACTATGAGAAGAAATGTTTATTTTTGTATATGGCTAACTATTTCCAAAGACACCAGAAACTTAGTTGCCACTATTAGAAGTTCAAACATTTTCTATTATATTTCATTGTGTTAAATATTCATTCACCCAGAGTCTCCATTTTAGTAACTTGCTTTGACTTTTATTCCTAGTATTTGCTTTCTAGTACTAGTATGTCTTGAGCACTCTTAACTGAATTAAATCTATTATAGTTAATGAAGTTTATTGATAAGTTCTTATGTACACATATTCATAATATTTAAAATATAATTTTATAAATGGTTTAGATCTTGCATTCCACATTCTTTCATGTTTTAATAGAAAAAAAAATACTAACTAGCATAAAAAATCAAATATTAAATGAAGCATGATGGTACTTATGTTAGAATTGACCTCATAACTTATGTAATAGTAAAAGATTGTAACAAAGTCAATGAAAACAACAAATTACAATAAAATTATGAAATATTTAAAACCAAATTCTCTTTCCCATGGTTCAAATTGTGAAGTTGAGGGACTCCCCTATTTTGACGAAACCCATTGAGATTTCTATACCTTTTTATTTTTGTGTTTCCTAATATCAATAATTGGTACAACTTGGGTTTGATTTTGTTATTCAATTCATCGTTTGAAAATTTGCATTGTTTTGAGAAACATAAACTACTTAGTATACATCATGAATATCAACTAGATAAAAATAAGGAATATCATTCCAACAAGTCTGAAAGAGAAGAAATACCAATTTGTTGTTGGTTTTTAATGAGTTACCTAGAACAATAATAGTAATTATGGTTGTGGTGCAACAAAGACAACATAACCAATGAGTAGTAAAATGGAAACCCACTCTATAATAATTCCAATTCAAGGTCTTTAATAAACAATGGATCCTTCTTATTAGTCAAATACAAGTTTTCTTTACTCTTATCCAAAGATTAATTTACATAGCAATATCGCAATAATAAAAAATCTAATTCTATATTTTGAAATCCCAACATCAAAATAAAAGAACATTAACTAATTAAATATTTTTCAGATTTATCAAATTTAGGACACCAAAAAATTTATTAAATAAATACTTTTCAGATTTATTATGATATATAATCATGTTTCACAACATTCAATACCATTAGACTAAAAGCATCATTTATAGCAAGAAATGTAACTAGTTTATAACCATACTCTATAGCTATAATGACTTGAAAAGATAATTTATTAAAATAAAATATTTTAAAAAATGACTTGGCCAAAATACAATACTATATATTGTGTGAATTTAGAAAAAGAGATGAAATCCTAGAGGTTTGGGAGGAAATTAGGAGACAAAATCTTCGTGCTCTCCTCATCATTATTGTTTTGCTACATACAAAAAAATACATCACGAGTCATAATTTGTTTGAAGTAGACATCAAAACTTCAAATTGAGTTTTAAGACTTGAAAAAATAAGAGGAATAAAAGCAAGGTTGTTGAAATTTGGAGATACTTGGAGCCATAATAGCATTCCCAAGCACTGCTTTGACCTCATTTCTCTTCTTAGAAATCATTTAAGAAAAAATAATTCTAAATGACACCAGCAATTAGATCTAATTACAAACTACAAGAAACCATATCCAAACACATCATTAAATATGTGGCAACAACACAATCGTCACCAACAGAGAAACAAACAACACATAGAATACAATTTTCAATAGACAAAGAGTTTTTTCTTGCCACTATATCCACTATGATATTGTTAGATGTGCAAGGACAAAGTTAAAGTCTGTCTCGAATAGAACATTTCCTAGATCATCCATATGAGGAAATCCAACTAAAACTATTAATAAAGTTCATCCATATGAGGAAATCCCTTTTTCAAACCCACATGTAGGTTAACTAGTTAAGGAAATAGATTTAATCTTGAAATCTTGCCCAACCTTCCAATCTTTTGATTCTTAATTGACCTATTCTAATTGAGGCTTTTCCTCCTCCTCCACTTTATTTGAACAATATTCACTCCTGAGACCATCCAAATTTTTATCATACTTATACTTGATAATCTATTCTTAATCTTCATTTATATTGTTATTAATTGAGTTTTCAAAAATAGCAAAAAATCTTTTCAAAAATACTCAATTTTAGCTCCTCAAATTCTCATTTTCACCTAGTAAACACAAACAATCTTCTAGTAGGATTGGCATAAGTACTTATTCAAATTTGGTTTCCAAGATTTGGTAATCTATCACCAAATTCTCTAAAATATTGATAATCCATAGGAAAATGGATTGTAATAAATTTGTTAATGTTTATGGTTACATAAGGCCTTGTAGGTGTTTCTTTAAAAAAATCTTTAGCAAATTTCTTCTTCTACAACATTGATTTCTCCTACCACCAAAATTGACACAAGAAAGTGAGAACATATGTCTAAATGATGGGTATGTAAATAAGTGACACTTAAATTCTTCTTATGGCATGAAAAATTAAACAATGTTTACACTTTGATACCTCTTTGAATATTCTAAAATCTATAATAGAGTTGATGGATATCATATGTCTCCTGGGAGAAGTGAGCTAAATAGGGATATTCATTATGAGATCTTGTTCTTTTGATAATTTAGATGTCAATTACTAGACTACAAAACTAAAATTGATTACAACTTTTTATAGCAATAGTGGCTAAAGAAAAGATATACCATATAGAGAGAAGGAATGTTACTACAAATATTGATGCATCTTCAAAACCCAAAATGTGATTGAGACTTCATATTCTAACTCTTCATAATGAGTTTGGTGGTTTAGAAGAAGATTCTAGAAACTGAGAAGTGCCTTAGAATGAAGCTTACCACTCAAAAAATATTCTCTCATCTTCTATCTGATAGAAGGTTATCTATCCCATAGCCTCAAAAGAGGACATATTAATTTTTATAACAATGCTTAAATTATCACACCTGACAAAAAAATAATCATGTCATTATTAACACCAATTCAGGGGTTTATTATATCCCCTCCCAAATCTAGATGATTTTTAAAAATTGATCTTACCACTAATAAACCAATTTTAACCCAAGGTAGGTGTTCAAAATATGCCCTATCAAAACTTGATACTTTCTTTAAAACCATCTTTTTGTTATCGTCTTTCCCTCAAACTAAGGTTGTTGCTTTAGCCTAAGATTTTGGGAAAAGTGATTGTTTCCTCACATTTTGTTGGTATCAATAGTTCACCCTAAAATTTAAAATTTAAAAATATTTATTTTGTCTTTCATATCAATAATAATTATCCCCTTTTAACACTATCATTTGTGGTTCCCTTTTTTATAGCCACATAATTTGACCATTTAATTCAAAGTATCTATTTATAATCTCCCCAAAATCTCCAAATTGTCAATGATTTATTTTTGAGAAAAATGGTCTTTGATTACTCACCTCACAACCTTGATAATATAAATGGCATCCTTCTTATAATTCAAAAAACAAAATCTCCCTTAATCTATTAAGAAAATTGATAGGAAATCTTTACCATCGAGTTGATTGTGTTAGCTAATTCATTCACTAATGTGTTTCTTTCTCTACAAAGTCACACTTTCTAGATTTTCAATCAATTCCAAAACTCTATAAAAAATGCAATCTCCAATTTGGAGTCTTCCTTGTCCTATGAGAATTTATAGTACTATCCAAAACCCTCTTCTATTTCAATCTTTTTTAGATCTATTTCTAAACATAAAGCTAATTCTTGCACTAGAGATTTAAATTCTACCATATTATCGATGTTAATCTCCAAATATTATTTCAATCTTGCAACTATCTTACTATTACATGAATGAATAACAAATCCTACCCCTAAGATTCCTAGAATACCTTTTGATGCTCTATCAAAATTGAGTTTGAAGCAACATTGTTCTTAGGACACCTTCTACAATATTCCCTATCTCTTTATTCTTAAATGATTTCCTTTCCCAACACATGTGGGGATTATGAGTCCATATCATTCTTTCACATTTTTTTTCATCCCAACACTTGTATAATAACTTTCTTTGTTCCTATAAGAATGCAAACATGAGTTCATCAATTATACAATAGTTGCTTTCATTTATTTATCAATGTTCTCTACTCTATACATTTCCTTCAAGAATTCCTCAATTTGTTGCCTTTCATATTTCTCATACTATTAATGAAGTTGAAATAACCAAAAGACTACCAAATAAGCTATGATTGTTTATCCTTGACCATGATAGAAGTTTCATAATAGCATTTGGTAATATTTTTAACCACCCCAATTTAGCACATAACCATTTCCAATGTTTTTGTGTAGAGAGACAAGTTAGCAACATTTAATTGATAGCCTCTTCATTATTATCATATATAAAAACATATGAATAGCTCCCAAAAACCAATCTTTTTTCAGTCAATATACTATTAAGATCTTACCATGTAAAGATACCTACCTTTGGCATGCACAATTTATTCTAACATTAATATATTGGTATTTTTGTATCATTCATATCTTGTTGTTGTGAAACTATCTTATACCCATATTTGTCATTATAAATTCTAGTCTTACAAGCATTCCACATTATTTTTAGTCTTTCTTAAATAAGGTAGACTATTTTTTAAAATTGCTATAATTTCATCACTATCTTGTGGTGATAAATTTAACTCTTTATTGCACTTGTAAAAATAATTAGGATCTAAACTAATATAATTCTTACATGAAGCTTGCGAGTTTCTTCAAAAATATGTTTGATTTTGTCCACTTATATTTGGTTTCTTATAATTGGGTAACGACTCCAAGGGTCATGCTAGCATAGCTCTTTCCTTCTATGAGAATTGACTTAATATAATATTGTTACATCTTGATATAACATTCCACATCTAAGACCCCCTTGGAAAATTGGATATTTTGAATATTTCTTCATTATTTGAATTTGTAAGGCATTTTCCTTTTCAATAATCCTACCCACTTAAGTACTAGTTGTTGGAATTATGATATATTTGTCACTAGTGCAAACACTTATTCAATTTTGAATGCTTATCTAGCTCATCACTTAGTCTCCAATGTATACTAAGCATTCAGTGGTTACCTTGTAAGTTTAGCAGGTAAACAATTCTCACCGAGCATTCCAGAGGATACCGAGTGAATGAGAAGTTCAGCAGTGTTTATCGAGTGAAAAAGGTAAAATAAGGACTCAATGTTTATCAAGTGAAAAGGTAAATGAAGGACTCAATGTTTATCGATTGAAGAAGGTAAACGAAGGACTCAGTGTTTACCGAGTAAAGCAAGGTAAACAAAGAAGTTAGTTTCTACCGAATGACACTATATCTACCGAGTCACCAATGGTTACCGAGTTCCAAGCAATGTTGTGTGGCTAGTATGAACCGAGCCTCTACTCCTACCGAGTGCATGATGATGCCAAGTAATGTAGTGGATGTCGAGTATCAGAAGGTCATCGAGTTAGTTTAGTGAACCCAAGTTATTTACTATTGGGCTAGCTCAGTAATGTTTTGTTTACTTGTGTTTTGGCTGACCTTGCAATTGTAAATATTGGAAAGGTATATATGTAATGTATGATATCATTTGCAGTATGGTGTGTATGAAAATATAAAGAGAGTGATGTTTGCATGTGAAGAAGGTATTGCTATATTTTAAGAAAAGTGAAAGCGAATCAGCAGCAGAGTAAAATACAACAAGGTCAACATAGGAACAGAAAAGTTATATCTATCACATCAAGTGATTAATGCAAAAAGGATCTTATCAGAAAATAGTTGTAAGTAGATCCACTGCTTCATCCTAACAAGCGAATTAGTTTATAAATCCTTTAACAGGGTAGATTTAATAGTCTTTTTGTAAATCTCCTAACAAAGTGCATACTTCACTGTATGTTTGTAAATCCTCTAACAAGGTGGATCTAGTAGTCCTACTTGCTCCTAATAGGGTAGATCACTAGAAGTGATCATTGTAAGCCTTAATAGGCCAAATTTATGCTGCAATATTGAAGTTTTGTGGGCATCATCCCCACCCCAGTTTTACTTTATATTTGGAAGGTTTCTGGGTCACCAAATCTCTATGTACATGTGTAATAAATGTTTGATCTTTCATTTATGCAGTAGATTAGATGAATGAATGATGAATGGTTAAAATGATAAATTATTCAAAATTTTTATAAGTTACTAATTCACCCCTCCCCTCTCAGTAACCTATCTTATCCTGAATATTTCTAACAATTGTTATCAGAGCTTTGTGGTTCTCAGGATAAAGTTTGACAGCTTGAGCAAAGATCAAGGACAATGGAGATATTCAAGCTTGAAAAATCTATTGAAAATGAAAAGCTAGATTTGGAAATGGCCATGGCTCAACTCAAAGAAGCAAAGGAGCATCTTTATCAATCTCTAAAAAGAAGGAAGGAACTTGCAAGACAAATGAATGATCATCACTATGTTGAAGAAAAGATTGAAGACCTTTTACCATCAAGCAGTTCAAATGAAGCTAATGAAGCAATCAAGGAACTCCTAGCAAAGAATGGTTCTCTGTAGGAAGAAGTAAGAAATCTTAAAAGAGAACAAGAAATCCAATCAATTAGGCTATGTGAAGTCTTGGAACAGAGAAACAAGGCAAATGAAGACTTAAAGGCAAGAAATAATCAATCCCTTCAACATGAAGATCTTGTAGGTAAACTATCTAATGCAAATGAAGAAATTATGAATCTAAGATCTAAGAATGAAAGTTTGAGAAATGATTTAATCACTGAAAGACAAATCAATGCAAGCTTGCAAAGTGATCTGATATTTGAAAGACAAATCAATGAAAGCTTGGAAAATGACTTGATCACTGAAAGAAAAATCAATTAAAGAATGATGAAATCTCAAATAGACATGAATCAATTGAATCAACAAAATGAGAAAAATCTTCATAGACAAAAAGGTAAAGCTGGTCTTGGATATAAGGAAGAAGATGAAACCTCCAAACAAGGTGCACAAAGGAATCAAAGACCTACTTGCAATCACTATGGCAAGATAGGTCATACATCAAACAAATGTTGGAGTAATGGAAAGGCAAAATTCAATGGTAAATGCTTCAACTACAATCTGCATGGTCATAAAGCTAATGAATGCAAAGAAAAACCAAAATTTGAAGGCAAATGTCACAAATGCAAGAAACAAGGTCACAAGTCATCTGAATGCAAATAAAAAACATTCAATTCAGTAGAACAAATTATCAAAGCAATATTTGGTTGGGACTACAATACTTGGTACAGGTGTCACTATTTTTGAGAATATGGACACATTGGGATAGACTGTGCAAGACATCACCTAAGAAAGAAGGATACAACCATAAGATGTTACACATGTACTAAAATTGGTCATATAGCCAAGAATTGCATGAATATTGGAAGAATTGAAGATGAAAAGAAAGCTAAAGCTAATAACATTTAGAAGCAGATGAGACAACAGTGGATTCCTAAATCTACCGAGCAAGATAGTTCAAATGATGGTCATCTCACTCAAGAAATGGGTGACTTCACCATTTCCAATTAGATTTAAGAAGAATAAAGAACTACATCTTCTAGCCATATCTTAAGTAGTTCTAGAGTGAAAGAATGCAAATGATAAAATTAGTATTTCAGATACAAGGATCAAAGAAAAGTTATCATTCACCATGTTTCATCTATCGAGCAAGGTTGGCTAAAGACCTTACTGAGCTAGGTCAGGAGAATCAAAGATTTTGTTTGACCACCGAGTTTCAAGATTTTACCGAGTAAATCAATGATAGACTGGCAAGCACTATGTTATCTCAGCCACCTTCGTATTGAGCATTAATGACAGTATTTCCATCAAAAGGGCAGAATTCAATTTCATTTTTCACCATGACTTAAGAATACTTAGAGCTAAAAGATTTCCAGTTGCACGCTAGTGATTCCAAGCGATTTGAACCGAATTTCCTGCAAAAAATTTGTTTGAAGAATTTATCATCCATCGAGAAGCAATGGAATCCACAAGCACCAACAGTAGCAAGGTGAAAAGGGGTTCTGAAATGCTTGTGAAAGGAGTTGAATGGAAAGCCCCAAAATTCAAACTAGTGCTCGCAATTGCTGAATCACTTGACCCACACGGAGCTCAATCACAAATTCCACCTAAGGTACTTCTTATTAATGATATTCACGCTCATTTCAAATGCACTATTCAAGAAATTGGTAGATTAGATATGGACAATGCCCTAGGACAATTATGTGTTGATGGAGCCCTAAAACTTGAGCATAAGCACTTAGAAGAAAAATGCTTGACCCACATTCCCCACCTACCAAGGAATTTCCAAGTTAAATGGGTGAGATATGTTTTGAGCCATGTACACAATGGTCAATTGTGGTTGGAGCAACCCGTATTGATAACCAAGAAGATGATTCATAAGATCATGGGTTTGCCTATGCTCAGCAAAGCCAAAACCACTAAAACCCTAGGTCAGGATGAGTTGCAGAAGAAAACCCTAGTAGAATGGGATAGAAGAGGACTAAAGCTTAACAATATATCTGACATGGAACTCAGGTTTGGAATTATGTAATTGCATATAAACTATATAGTTCCAGCAGATTGAGTAGTGTACCATGTGAGGCTGTGGATTTAGCATTTAAGATAGTAAAGAAAAATTTGGAATATGACTTGGTAGACTTACTATTGAAACAGTTAAACAAGAATATGGAAAGTATTAGGACTTCAAAGAATAACCCTTGTAAATTTGGCTCATTGTTAATTCCCATCCAAATTTTCCCATCCAAAGGATCTATAGTGTGGAGAAAAGATGTTCTAATTCTATATCAGATTAATGAGTTTATAGCATAAACGGGTGAAAATTTTGACAAAGTCATGGATAACTATTTTGAAGACTTCAAGGAAAGGATGAATAACAAGTTCAGAATTCCTCCTAAGCTTGTTGAGGATTATAAAGACGATATATGTTTCATGGTTGACTATGATAAAGTGTACATACAGGCAGTCATACCCCGAGTGGCATGGGTAAAACCATTGCCTTATGAATTAAATATTGATGAAGTAAGAGAAATCATTGAGCCACTGGTGAATGAACCAGCTATTCCTAACATCCCTGCCTTTGGAACTTATGATGAAGCAAAGGCCAGAATTGAGCTTGAAATCAAGCTACCACAGGCCATAAGCAAAGGCAAGAGGAAGATAGCTAAATTGAAAACTGCAACCGGTCCTCTCATGCTAATAGAAGGAAAAGGCGAGGACAAAGAAGTTGATGAAGAAGGAGGAGAAGAAGCAAAAATAGAACAAGAATATGAAGAAGAACCTCCAACGAAGAAAGGTAAGGCAATCATTACCAAACCTAAAAAGAAGCCGACTACAGTATTCACCAGAAGAACTAGAAAAGGCAAACAGGAACCTATACTAGTCAGGCCTCCACCCACATTTGAGGAAAGGCTCAAAAAATTGGAAGAAGGAGTAGGCATCACAAATTTCAAGGCATTGAAATTTGAAACAAGAACAGATGCTGAGAAAATGCAGATTGAGGAACTAGTACTCTCCAAGATGGGTAAATGGAAATACTCCTCAGACCAGCTTGCCTCTCAAATATCCAAAGAACTACTAGAGAGATTGCAACCAAGATGGGAGTCAGCCACTCAAATGGTAAAAGACATCTATGAGCAATCTCTAAAGAATCTTAGACCAAGTCTTACTAGAGCAGAAATAAAGACTGAAATGAAAAACCATGAAGGTAAAATGATGATCAGATTTCACACTTGTTTGATTTTAATCAAAGAAATTGAGCATGTTGTAAATGATGCAACAAACATGTGGAAAAACATCTATCATCTGCATAAACCCAGTGAAGACCTAGTAGAAATCAAGGATGATGACAATAGTGACAGTGATGATATTAATGGCACTCCATCCATCATAGTCTCACCAAGAGAGCTACATGCACTAATGGAAGAAGACAAGGAGGAAGAAGGAATGAAGGAAGAAGCTAAAGAGGAAGATAAGGAGGAAGATGATCTAGTAAAAATTGTAGCAGCAATTATTGCATCCCTTCCTCACTCTCCACCTAAAATTATCACATCATCAAGGTTGGAGTTAGCTTCAACAGGTTTGATAGCATCTACGTCAGATTTATCATCTACACCTACCACATCACAACTCCAGGTATCATCAATGGAAGTGTTTACCACTTCATCTACTAAGCTGCAACCCTCTTCTTTAGCTACTGAGCCAGCCTCCTCAACTCCATCATCATTAGTCAGGATAACAGTAAGTTCCACAATTTTGTCAGTTCCAGCTTGTTCTACAATTTTTTCAGCATTATCTACATCTACTTCAAATCCAATTAGTTCAGATACTACTATACCAAGTGTATCATCATTTTTGGGAAGTATTCCAGTTTTTGACCCGGTAAATACTTCTATTGGCATTCAATCCTCAAGTCCTATCCTAGTTTTTACTGCTAGTCCTTCCATCTCCACTATTGTGTCTATTCCTAAGATCAAACCAATCATCACAGAAGTCAAACAAAAGCATCCATTAAGACTTTTGATCACTGGAAAGGAAATTCTAGAAGATATTGACTTAGACACAGAGATAGTGATTCCAAAGATTGACTATGAAAATGCTACCATTGAAGAGATGAGGTTTGCTAGTCAACTAATAGACATGAAAGCTATGTAGAAGAAATTAAGGTCTGAAAGGGATAAGGAATACAGAATAATTGAGAACGCCAAGAATATAATTACAGATGCTACAGATGTTGAAGTAGATTCTAATCAACACATTTTGATTCAGTTAGAAGAGGCTATAAATAAATTCAATAAGGACACCTCTGGTCCAGAAAAATTGATTAAAAAAGCTGAAAGGAAATTTGATAATAAGGTGCTTGAGCACATTGCTTCACACATTGCAATAAAAAAAGTAAAATTGTCCACAATTTTGGCCAATCTTGAAAATTCCTTTAATAATGTAACTTCACTTTTTGCCAAACTTTGTGATGTTACCAAGTAGACCAAGGAGATCAAAGAAAAATTGAATAAAATTGATGAGGATATGAAGGTCAATGCCCAAATGTTGCAACTTGACCCCAATTCAAGTTCATCCCATCATTTCAAAATCAGATTTTTGTCAGAAAAGCAAGCAGAACTATTGAGAGAGGAAGCAAGGATCAAGTCTACCTTGATTGACATTCAGAATATGATCCTTCCTATCATGGACACAATGCAGAAACACATTGTCTACTCCAAAGCATTGATCCATGACAACAATTTCTTAGTTGCAGATTATATGGTTGAACTTTCAGCTAAATTTCAAATAGCACTCTCCACCTACAAAATTTTGCAAGAGAATTGGGATAAGACTTTGGCTCTTATTCTCAAGGTACACTCTGAGTTTATCTCCCATTTTGGTGTCTCTGTGTAAATACATATTGTATAATTTGGCATTATTGTCAAAAAGGGGGAGATATATGTAAATAAGGAAGCCATGTGTAAAGATAGAGATATTTGTAAATACTCTGTGCATATTGTATGGGGGAGATATATGTAAATCAGTACGTCAAATTTTGCACATAAGTTTTGGCTCATAAGTGTTTTTGCCACTAATGCCAAAGGGGGAGATTGTTGAAATTATGATATATTTGTCACTAGCGCAAACACTTATTCAATTTTGAATGCTTATCTAGCTCATCACTTAGTCTACAGTGTATACCGAGCATTTAGTGGTTACCTTGTAAGTTCAGCAGGTAAACAATTCTCATCGAGCATTCTAGAGGATACCAAGTGAATGAGAAGTTCAGCAGTGTTTACCGAGTGAAAAAGGTAAATGAAGAACTCAGTGTTTACCGAGTGAAAAAGATAAATGAAGGACTCAATGTTTACCGAGTGAAGAAGGTAAACGAAGGACTCAGTGTTTACCAAGTAAAGCAAGGTAAACGAAGAAGTTAGTTTCTACCAAGTGACACTATATCTACCAAGTCACCAATGGTTACCAAGTTCCAAGCAATGTTGTGTGGCTAGTATGAACCAAGCCTCTACTCGTACCGAGTGCATGACGATGCCAAGTAATGTAGTGGATGCCAAGTATCAGAAGGTCACTGAGTCAGCTCAGTGAACCTGAGTTATTTACTATTGGGCCAACTCAGTAATGTTTTGTTCACTTTTTTTTTGGCCGACTATAATGCCCCGCCAAGGGATCCAAAGAATTAATCTAAAATTTCACTAAGTTTGCCAAACAAATTTTTTTTTTAAACATGAAAGCAAAACCATTCACAACTTATACATAGTAATGAAAGCAATAGCAAAAGTAAACATAACATACATAACAGATTACATTCTTTAAAGATCCCTTAACATTGAATTACATCTAATCATAACTATTCATCTAACATCACATCCTTATGAAATAACAATGATACATCCAATGTTCAAAAACAATATACAAGTGTCCTTTTTGTAATTACATTTTAGATTGCTCAATCATCCACTGTACATGTCACAAGGTATGAAAAGGCTTAAAAGAATAAACATCCATATAAATAAAGTACATCATCATACTAACTCTAATCCATGATGCAATAACATAAATGGTACCACATAACATACATGATACATCATCATCATAAAGATATAAACATCCATCATAAAATATAACCATATATCACAAACATGAATAACTAAGTGCACAATACCTCCTAACCGTAAATAGCATCACTAGACCATCGTGGATCCTAGCCATCCCTCCGTGTGTAACATTCCAAAGCACCAAAGAGATCATCGGTATTAACACAGTAGGAATGTCACTCCTAAAACATCCTACATCAAATACAAAAAGTAATCTAACATGAAAAGTAAAGCATAATATATCATCATCTAACATATGCAAACCATCAATGTAAGAAACATACCTGTAAATACATCTGTCATGAGGTATATCATCTATCATAATGATGAAGATAAATACCAACCAAGAATACTCCAGCCATGGTGTCTCGAACGGATCTCAAATGATAAGAGTGGAAAAACACTACCACCCAACCGTGTGGTACCTAAGTGGTCCACTCCCACCATGCTGAGGAGATAATCTCAAGTCCCAAACAGGCTATCAAAATCACATAACATGAAAATACTCTCTAAGTCTAGGAATCCTAAAAGTATACTAGCTCAAAGGTTCCAATCACAAAATCGACATCTAATTCCCAGAAGCACACAAAGACATGTAGGAAACCTACTCTGCAAGTGAGAAAGTGTCATCACATATATCACGTATGTAAGTTACCTTGGCAATTAGCTAAACTCCATAGGTCCATACTGATCTCATGCAACTACTAGTATCCTCTCATACTGACAAGGCATACTATGGAATGCAAGGTTGCAACCATGCATTCTCTCTACTCCCATCCTAGTCTGTACAAGCACTCGAGGCATGGGCGAGAACCAAAACAATTATCTTTTTAGGTTCATTTAATCCCCATTTTAGTGTGTAAATGTTATCACTTATTAACCAAACTTACAATGAGTTACCCCGGCAGCCACTGAGGGCCCCAACCCCCATTGAAAACTATTTTCTAACACTACAAGTAGATAACCTACCCTAAGCTCATGGAATCATAAAATCACCCCAGTCCTATACGAGCGACTGGAAAAAAATACCAAAAGATAATCCATAAAAAGAATCATCAAATATCCATGATAAAAGCATCAAATATCCACAATAAGAATCATCAAATCTCCATGAGCATATGGAAAGCATCCATAGAAAATCATGACCACAACAGTTCTCTATTAGCAATTGAAGGCATCACTGATAATCAAAAGTATCCATTGGTTCTCAATAACCAAAATATATCTTAAAATAAACCACAATATCCCTTGGTTCTCAATAAGCAACCAAGAATATCTCAAAATCATACGGATCAAAGACTCCAAAATGGTTGAGTCAAACATGTCACAACATGAAACCATCAAGAAATAAACCAACATTTCAGTCCCATCATGGAAACTAAAAAATAACCAAGGATAACTGATTGATGACTCAAAAATGATTAGCTCAAGTGTCTCATACACATACATCTCAGCTTCACACATGAAGATTGATGGACAATAACAATCAATAAATACAAACATTTCATAGAGAATACGATCACATAACCATGGTTGGGCTTATAAAGATTGAGACCAAATAAGATCAACATGTCATCACATCTCATAACCCCTGAGCCTCTGGTAACAACCTAGGACTGGTCAACACTAGTCAACCCAAAACTCAAAACAGAAGCATATAGAATACACAATTCAAACACATGTTTTGGTTTACT